>CM039622.1:22027833-22627833 GCA_022457165.1 Juglans mandshurica
GTGAGGTCTAGGCAGGGCCGAGTGTGCTAGGAGGACTTGGGTCGGAACCCGGGCATGAGATTTGGGTCGGGCCATGCACACGTCGGAAGCCCAACTAGAAGACATGAGAAAGACTTAAGGAAGAAGGGATGCCGCATTCAATGCAACCCAGAAATGTGCACAGGGCGGTGCACCCCTGCATTAATGCGGCACCGAGAGACTTAAAGGAGAAGGTATGCACAATCAATGCAACCCAGGAATATCCAGGGCGGTTCACATTGTGCATTAATGGAACAGAAAACACTTAGGGATCGAAGAAGGCTCATCGCATTCGATGCGGCCTGGGATGCGACAAGTGGACATCATGAATATTCGATCTTCTACAAAGCAACACCCCCACTACCATGGAGACCAGACTGACAAGTATAAATAGAGGCCTCCGACAATCGACACACAGGTTAACATCTACATACATTTCTATTACTTTATCTCTTCATCTCCTACATTGAAACTAACTTGAGCGTTGGAGGTACCACAAACCCCAAGGTCCCCATCTCCTCCTTGTAGGGAAGAATCCGAGTACTCTCAGCGTGGAATCGCCCAGGCCCGCGAAACACGACATCAACAGTCACCATCTAACAAAAAGTAATAACATCTATTTTGTTACCAACCACCATTGTTTGCACCACCCCCATTGCCATCATTATCACTATTAGTCTCGCTAATTGTTTAACTTGGCGGGTAGTCGAATCATCAAAGTGAATATTTTAGTCTTTTTCTTCAATTAAGTCACTACCCTTGATGGAATACAACCTTATCTACATACTAGATAAGAGAAAACATTAAGACGCCATAACACTAATATTGTCACCGATCATCGCTACTTGTGATACCATTATTATCCTCGTTGTTGTTGTCACTGTGAAGGAAGTTATTCCTTGGGCCGGACCAGGAGAAAGGCACAAGTCGAAGCCTAGATGTGAGGTCTAGGCAGGGCCGAGTGTGCTAGGAGGACTTGGGTCGGAACCCGGGCATGAGATTTGGGTCGGGCCATGCACACGTCGGAAGCCCAACTAGAAGACATGAGAAAGACTTAAGGAAGAAGGGATGCCGCATTCAATGCAACCCAGAAATGTGCACAGGGCGGTGCACCCCTGCATTAATGCGGCACCGAGAGACTTAAAGGAGAAGGTATGCACAATCAATGCAACCCAGGAATATCCAGGGCGGTTCACATTGTGCATTAATGGAACAGAAAACACTTAGGGATCGAAGAAGGCTCATCGCATTCGATGCGGCCTGGGATGCGACAAGTGGACATCATGAATATTCGATCTTCTACAAAGCAACACCCCTACTACCATGGAGACCAGACTGACAAGTATAAATAGAGGCCTCCGACAATCGACACACAGGTTAACATCTACATACATTTCTATTACTTTATCTCTTCATCTCCTACATTGAAACTAACTTGAGCGTTGGAGGTACCACAAACCCCAAGGTCCCCATCTCCTCCTTGTAGGGAAGAATCCGAGTACTCTCAGCGTGGAATCGCCCAGGCCCGCGAAACACGACATCAACAGTCACCATCTAACAAAAAGTAATAACATCTATTTTGTTACCAACCACCATTGTTTACACCACTCCCATTGCCATCATTATCATTATTAGTCTCGCTAATTGTTTAACTTGGCGGGTAGTCGAATCATCAAAGTGAATATTTTAGTCTTTTTCTTCAATTAAGTCACTACCCTTGATGGAATACAACCTTATCTACATACTAGATAAGAGAAAACATTAAGACGCCATAACACTAATATTGTCACCGATCATCGCTACTTGTGATACCATTATTATCCTCGTTGTTGTTGTCACTGTGAAGGAAGTTATTCCTTGGGCCGGACCAGGAGAAAGGCACAAGTCGAAGCCTAGATGTGAGGTCTAGGCAGGGCCGAGTGTGCTAGGAGGACTTGGGTCGGAACCCGGGCACGAGATTTGGGTCGGGCCATGCACATGTCGGAAGCCCAACTAGAAGACATGAGAAAGACTTAAGGAAGAAGGGATGCCGCATTCAATGCAACCCAGAAATGTGCACAGGGCGGTGCACCCCTGCATTAATGCGGCACCGAGAGACTTAAAGGAGAAGGTATGCACAATCAATGCAACCCAGGAATATCCAGGGCAGTTCACATTGTGCATTAATGGAACAGAAAACACTTAGGGATCGAAGAAGGCTCATCGCATTCGATGCGGCCTGGGATGCGACAAGTGGACATCATGAATATTCGATCTTCTACAAAGCAACACCCCCACTACCATGGAGACCAGACTGACAAGTATAAATAGAGGCCTCCGACAATCGACACACAGGTTAACATCTACATACATTTCTATTACTTTATCTCTTCATCTCCTACATTGAAACTAACTTGAGCGTTGGAGGTACCACAAACCCCAAGGTCCCCATCTCCTCCTTGTAGGGAAGAATCCGAGTACTCTCAGCGTGGAATCGCCCAGGCCCGCGAAACACGACATCAACAGTCACCATCTAACAAAAAGTAATAACATCTATTTTGTTACCAACCACCATTGTTTACACCACCCCCATTGCCATCATTATCATTATTAGTCTCGCTAATTGTTTAACTTGGCGGGTAGTTGAATCATCAAAGTGAATATTTTAGTCTTTTTCTTCAATTAAGTCACTACCCTTGATGGAATACAACCTTATCTACATACTAGATAAGAGAAAACATTAAGACGCCATAACACTAATATTGTCACCGATCATCGCTACTTGTGATACCATTATTATCCTCGTTGTTGTTGTCACTGTGAAGGAAGTTATTCCTTGGGCCGGACCAGGAGAAAGGCACAAGTCGAAGCCTAGATGTGAGGTCTAGGCAGGGCCGAGTGTGCTAGGAGGACTTGGGTCGGAACCCGGGCACGAGATTTGGGTCGGGCCATGCACATGTCGGAAGCCCAACTAGAAGACATGAGAAAGACTTAAGGAAGAAGGGATGCCGCATTCAATGCAACCCAGAAATGTGCACAGGGCGGTGCACCCCTGCATTAATGCGGCACCGAGAGACTTAAAGGAGAAGGTATGCACAATCAATGCAACCCAGGAATATCCAGGGCGGTTCACATTGTGCATTAATGGAACAGAAAACACTTAGGGATCGAAGAAGGCTCATCGCATTCGATGTGGCCTGGGATGCGACAAGTGGACATCATGAATATTCGATCTTCTACAAAGCAACACCCCCACTACCATGGAGACCAGACTGACAAGTATAAATAGAGGCCTCCGACAATCGACACACAGGTTAACATCTACATACATTTCTATTACTTTATCTCTTCATCTCCTACATTGAAACTAACTTGAGCGTTGGAGGTACCACAAACCCCAAGGTCCCCATCTCCTCCTTGTAGGGAAGAATCCGAGTACTCTCAGCGTGGAATCGCCCAGGCCCGCGAAACACGACATCAATAGTCACCATCTAACAAAAAGTACTAACATCTATTTTGTTACCAACCACCATTGTTTACACCACCCCCATTGCCATCATTATCATTATTTGTCTCGCCAATTGTTTAACTTGGCGGGTAGTCAAATCATCAAAGTGAATATTTTAGTCTTTTTCTTCAATTTGTCTTATTTTTCAAATTAAAAAAGAGTGGGAGGACATTGCAGATGTCCATCCCGGACAGGAATTCTAATGACATCAGTGTTGGCAGTGGATAGAATGAGGGAAAAGAGGGACTTTCAAATTCAAGTGTCAGTCATTTTTCCCCCACTAATTTGTTATGAAATAAGGTGGTAGACTTATTCTATAGACATTTCCTAATGAGAGATTTTAGCATATTAGGGTTTCCTTTATGTCCTACACCATTTCTAAATCAAGCAATTAAAGACAAAATCAAATACTACAATCAATAATTGAATATAGATATTGTTGTTGCCTACGTACCTATCTCCATTGAATAATGAGCCTCCCAATTATGAGCCAAAGTAGATAGGGTTCCGGGTAGTAGAGAATGCCAATTGGAGTGAAGGGGTGGCTTGATTTCAAAAAAAAATTTGGGTACTCTCCATCCGTATAGTGCTCTCGCCAAATTGGGAAAGGTCTTCTTTTTTGAATTACCTAATGCGATTGCACCATTTTTGGGACCTATGATGTTGGAAAGGACTATATGTATAGCATCACCTTTAGGTATTGAGAAGGTCGCTCTTGATGCAAGACTCCTCCACCAACCGATGATGTCAATGGTACTCTTTTGAAGCACATAGTCTAACAACTGTAAAGAAAGGAAAGGAAAAAGGGAGCCCCTTACTCCATTTACTCTGATAATTAACAAACTTTTAGACAAAGGAAATTAGATTTCTCCCTAGGAAGGCATGAATTACTCAAAAGTTAGCACCCTCTGATTCATCCAAAAGAGAAGGAAATGACAAGTTTTACCCTATCTGCACCCGAAGCCAATCCCCTACCAGTCTTACCACCATGCCACAAAATGGGAGCTCGTGTGGGTCCTTTTATTTCTAGCATAACAACGGGTCGAGGTAACTAAATAGTACGTAACAGGCATCGGTTCATAAACACTATAAAACAGAGATGGTTATGGTGCGATGTACGTCACTCGACTCACGCGCAACTTTGCCCCGTTATGGAAGAGTTGAATTTATTGCTAGGCTGCTTATTCAAAGCCAGCAATTGGTTGCCGGATTTCACCCCACAACTAGAAGAAGATTGTGCTTCAGGAGTCATGCCATTGTGTCTTGTAATGGGTTTTCAATAGGGAAAGTAGTTTATGTGTCAACCTAGAACTAGATGATGGGTCAAAATTCTTACTTTTTTTAGTAAAAATTAGTGATTAACCTAAATCTAGTAACATTTTTCTGATTTATTTGATAATAGATGTTTATTTTTATATTGTCTACTTTTCCTTTGAAGTGAGAAAAGCAACTAAGTCAACACCTATTTGCTAGGGATCTACTGGCTCGAATGCTTGAATCTATTCCACCACAAACACCTTTGTTCCTTCTACAGGATACTACTATAGGATCTTCACTACTTTTGTTCCTTCTTTGTTTATAGCTCGGGTTAGTCCCCAAGGGTTTGCTTTGATTTTCTCGAATTGTGTCAGTCTGCATCAGGGAAATCTGAAAAAAAAAAGGATAACGTATATCATATATATATGATCACTGACCAAACCTCTCAACCAAATTTCTCATTCCATTGCCTCTACTACTGCCATATATTCTGCCTCTATGGTAGATATAATGTGAAAACTAATGGCACAACTCGAGAGAGTGAAAACATGATCTCCTCTTATCCAAATCACCGGCATAATGTGAATCAACATACCCTTCCTGAGATCCCAATCATAGATGTCAGCAACAATTTTCACTGTGTGTGTAAAATTCTTGATACCATGTAAAATTATGTAACTTGAAGAATCAAGAACAGAGAACTTGAAATGTAAAAGAAGAATTGAGAGCAAATTCAATGTGAATTTCTCATTAATTGGAATGAATGAATATTACATTTACATCATTTCTATTTATAGACACGCATGCTAAATAACTTGACTGTACATATGTCATTACTTGGCACTTTAACTGATTTATCACACTTGCATTTGGACTTAATTTAGCTGTCATTTGATTTTCTGCTTAGCTTCCCTTGACTTCAATTCCAAAACTTCAATTTGAGTTTGTATATTCCAACAGTGTGGAAGAAATATAGTAAGCATTTATGTAGGAAAGCACTGAACTGCAGTAGTTACAGCAACATGAGGTCATGTTCACCACACAACGCGCACCTTACAAACTAACAAGTGGTCCTGAGTAAAGAATAATCCCCGAAAGGAAAACAAAAGGATAAACAATTGTTGGGGAATAGACTTGCTTTGCCACACTAAATAATGCCAATTCACAGCAAGGTTGTGAGACTGAATGTCATCCCAAGCAAGCTTGATATTCAAAAAGCACACAAATTAATGGGTCCAATGCCTACATAAAAGAAAAATACCCAGAAGCGAACATGGGGAGACGCAACATGCCAGGCCCTTTTGTTAGGAATTTGGACCTCTCAAATTCACTCCTAGGATCCACTTTTTGGTGAAATATGAAGAAAAACAGAGAAATAATAACAATACAAGAATTTACTTGGAAACTCCCAAAAGCAGGAGAAAAAACCACCAGACCCAGAGAAGAAAATACACTATGTGAAAAATTATTACAATCACACAATTTTTCTCCTCACCCCAAATGACACCCACAAAGCTTCCCCACTAGCAAAACTTTAACTCTCACCTCTTTCCCTTTTACAAGAAAATGCTAATAAAGGAATTTTCTTAGAGTCACAAATTACTAATTAAGCTTATGACTTGGTGTATTTTATCAAGAGGTTAAGCCTCATTTTTATAGGCCATGGGCCTTGGCTCTTCCCTCACTCCCCACTGATGTGGGACAAAGCCAAGAGAGCAAAAATCCCAACAATCTCCACCTTGCGACTTTGGCTGGTCCCACAGCCACGCTCCACCGCAATGAAGATCTTCATAGCTTTTGCTATCATGTTCCACCATAAAAGCATACCCACTCAGAATAAACCAATTCCAAGCATTTCAATTTCGGCCCATGTCAAAAATAACTTTGCTGAAAAATTATGGTGCAACTTCCACGTTTGGCTTTCCTGGAAGTTCGTCAACCATCGGCATAAATTTCCACCACACACCCTGCATTAATGCCAAACCAATGCCTGTATGCAAACTTGTGGATCCGCTAACATTAACTCATCATCTATCATGGCAACTTTAGGAATTAGCAGCATGCCATGAGGATGTACATGTCCCTTTAACATACATCGTCTTCCATGGAGAGAGACACAACGTTAGTTTCATTACCAGTATCTCCATTTACTGACTTGGAGCCACTTGCCGAACCTGCTCCTGCTCTTGGACAATATTTCTTGACGTGCCCAGATTGTCCACACCCCCAGCAGACTACTTTCATCTTCATGGAGTTCTTCTTCTTCCCATTACCAGCTACTACCAATGCTAAGTTCCCAGGTGGACCATTTCTTCCACCTCATAGTCTTCTTTCTTCATAAAAGAGTTTACTGGTAACCTTTAAATTATTTTCTCCTTCCCATGTATCAAAATAGGCTTCATATGCTCATAGGAAGGTGGAAGAGACCCAAATGAGCCTCAAGGCTTGATCCGCATCATCAATTTTAACTCCAATAGATTCTAACTCAGAGACAATGCCATTGAGAATACTTAAATGATCTGAAATAGTCGTACCTTCACTCATCTGCAGTGTATGAAACTGCTCTTTCAGGTACACCTGATTTGAGACGCCTTTCGTCTGATACAATTTTTCAAGCTTTTCCCAGAGTTCCTTTGCCGTAGATATTCCATGTATATTTGCAAGAACATTCTTGGCCAAGCACAGACGTATCGCACTTGCTGCTTTCAAATCCAGATCTTCCCAATCTTCATTTCTCATTACAGATCTACTCTTTGTTTCATCAGTCACGCTAGTATCACTGCTGACTTCAGGGGTTGGTCTGCACTTCAACGCCTTGTGTAATCCTGATTGAATCAAAACATCCTTGACTTGAACTTGCCACAAGCCAAAATTGATTCTCCCATCAAATTTCTCCACCTCATATCTGATAGAATTTGAAGCCTTACTTCCTGACATTGCCTCGATGAATTTTACCGTAAAAATAAATGGTACTCACTAAGTAAGTTCCCAGGAAAGATTATTCTTTCCTAGACAGAACTTCAAGGTTCCCAAGAAAGATTGGAGGGTCACACTGGACCACTTAAATACCAATCTCCTAGACAGAACCTCCTTAGATTGTACGTATCTACACTACCACACCAAAGCTCCACCCACCAAAAAGAACCTAGTGGGTCTGATACCACTTGTTAGGAATTTGGACCTCTTAAATTCACTCCTAGGATCCACTTTTTGGTGAAATATGAAGAAAAGCAGAGAAGCTCCACCCACCAAAAAGAACCTAGTGGGTCTGATACCACTTGTTAGGAATTTGGACCTCCTAAATTCACTCCTAGGATCCACTTTTTGGTGAAATATGAAGAAAAGCATAAAAATAATAACAAAACAAGAATTTACGTGGAAACTCCCAAAAATAGGAGAAAAAACCACCAGACCCAGAGAAGAAAATACACTATGTGAAAAATTATTACAATCACACAATTTTTCTCCTCACCCCAAATGACACCTACAAAGCTTCCCCATTAGCAAAACTTTAACTCTCACCTCTTTCCCTTTTACAAGAAAAGGCTAATAGAGGAATTTTCTTAGAGTCACAAGTTACTAATTAAGCTTATGACTTGGTCTATTTTATCAAGAGGCTAAGCCTCATTTTTATAGGCCATGGGCCTTGGCTCTTCCCTCACTCGCCACTTGTAACACCCGGATCCAAGATTGGTATAGTTGGACTGTGATTTTATTTATTTATTTATTTGGAGATCTATGCCGTTTATTTATTTATTTATTTTTATTATTATTTATTTATTTTTTTATTCTCCCCGCTTGTTTTATTTTTTTTTGTTTCCTTCTCTTTCCGTTTATAGTATTTTTTTTCGCACGGCTTATTTTTTTTTCCGTCGCACAGCATGCATACACACATGCATTCGTTCACGGCATGCATGCACACATGTCTCAATCGACTCTCTAGGGTTTCACCTCACATATATATAGATGATTATGTTTTTCCCAAGCACTGAGATTTTACCCAACACTGCCGCCGCTAGAAACTCCTCCCCACGCAAACGGCAACCCGATCTCTGCACCTTTCAGCCATCCCCGTGGCCGTCCAACCCTCACGGAAGCACCTCTATTTTTGTACGTCCGAAATAGAGCATGCAGTCACCTCTTCCATAGCAGCCACGGGAAATAGAGAAACCGCAACCACCACGCCCAGAACACGCCCACCTCCAACCCGTCGCACCACTCCATCCCAGAAACCAGTAGCGTAGCCATCCTTCTCTCTCCCTCTCTCAGCGTTGCACCTCCTTGCCAGAGAACACAGCCATGTCACCGACCACTATAGGACGTCGGAGCACCACCCCCACGGTGCCAGAAACCGCCGACCAGCTCTCCCCCGTGGCACATACTCCTTTCCGATAGCCCACGACCGTCGACCCTGTTCTCGCTCTCGATTGTTTTTTCGACGTAACAGAACTCCCCAGCCCAAGCAACACCACGGTTGCACCGCCCCATAGTTCATCCTTTGGCGTCGCACCACCACAGATGAGCCTCCTGTTGCGCCACCGTGACCCCGCTAGCCACCCAGCCCATCTCCGTCGCATACCCCCGCTCGGTGAGCCCTCTGTTCTCTTGAATGGCCATGGCTTTTTACCCGTGTGTTTTAGTTTTGAAGGATTCTTCTTTCACAACGGGCTAGTGGGCCTTACTTATGCAGTGTTTTAATGTTTCCAATGGGCTTATGTTTTTATGGGCTAGGTTGTAACTCTATATTTTTAAATGATCTTTAACTGGACTAATATTTTGTTAATATTATTTTGTCTATTTAGTAGAATCTAATAAAATTACTATGTTAAAAAAAATGAAACTTAGTTTAAGAATTTAAGTTTTATGAATTATTTTAAAAATGGCTCGAGTATTATACTAAATTATATTTTTTTTAAAGTAAGAATATGTTATTAGTATTAAGTTAGCATTGGCGATTTTAGAAAGTGATGATTTGTAATTTTAGGTTTTGAGGAATTAAATAGGTTATTTTATAAGCTGAGGATTAAATATCAAAATACGTGATTAATTGAAAATTTATGAGAATTACGTGATTATTTTATAGGTGACGATTAATTATTGTTCGTCGTTGTTGAGGAATTTCGAAAAAGCTAAGAAGTTCAGGTAAGCGAGGTTCCTATGCTAGACTTTGCATTAAATAAAATGAACTGAGGTTCTTTTTGGAGAATATGCATGTTTTGTTATGAAAAGAAATTTGAACTACCTTAGTTATTTGTTCTGCATTACTCATGAGATTCTGTTTAAGAAGAAAATATTTTCTGTCATGACTAGTGTAGACATGAGCTTATTTTTAACATTCTGTTTCTGAACTTTGAAAATGAGAGCGAATATGAAATTTGTGCATAAATTATGTTGTGATATGATTTTGTTCTGTTCCAAAGATTTTTGTTCAGTACTCTGTTTGGATAAGATGTGATTTCTGAAAACTTTTGGCATTACTCTCTGATTCTGAATTTGATTCTGTTTCCATTCTGTTCAGTTACGGCCCTGCCACGAGTGATAATAGTGGCATACGGCCCAACCACGGGTTACAATAGTGGATACGGCCCAACCACGGGTTATAATAGTGGATACGGCCCAACCACGGGTTATAATAGTGGATACGGCTCAACCACGGGTAATAATAGTGGATACGGCCCAACCAGGGGTAATAATAGTGGATACGGCCCTGCCACGGGTTATAGTAGTGGTCTCTGTTTTGAGTGCACACCTTGGTGACAGAGTGTTTTATGTTCTGCTTGGCTATTCGCAGATGCACAACCCTACCACGGGGGTTATACATGGCCTCTGTTCTGATATGATGTTCTGTTGATGATGATGATCATTTATGCTATGCCAAATAATACTTTTGAATGAAATTATTTCTAAATCTTCACTCTAATATTTTGATAACATGTTTTGCTTCCGCACTCTGGAAATGGAAATGTTTTGTTCTGCATTCTGATTTCTGTAAATGCTCATGTTTATACACTGGTATATGTCCTCTGCTTACTGAGTTGTTGATAACTCACCCCTTATCTCCATATATTTTTCAGATAATTTTGATGGTTCAGCTGGAGAACAAGAATATAAAGTTTAGCAAGGTGTGATGATCGTAGTGGAATAAGTGTTTGAGGGTACAAATGCTTATTTGAGGGTCGTAGTTAGTAAACTGATTTATTTTTTTTTGGTATTTGATTTGATGAGTTGAGGATGTTTTCGAGTTTTGGAGAATTTATAATTTATGTTATTAGGGATTTCTTTATTGTCGCCGTGAAGGAACTTAGATTTTTGGATTGATTAAGTGGATTAATATTAAGAGTTAACTCTCCGGATCTCCAGGAACGGGGCGTTACACCACTGATGTGGGACAAAGCCAAGAGAGCAAAAATCCCAACACCTTTCGGGCTTAGCCGAGTTTGCCCCTTTCACTTTGGACAACCGTCCTTATAGCATCATAAAGATGGCCTCCCTTTCATGATAAAAGATGCCTCGTTTATTTGATCTCTATAGATTGTGATTGCGATTGTCTTAAGGCCTAAGATATATTTAAGAAGAACCCTAATGAAATCCCTTTACATAAATTACCAGCAGTCCCTTCCTGTAAACTTATTTTCCTTTCTAGATGCACCGTGCACAACTTCTAAAGTGGGAAGGGGTTTGGGTTAGACTGCAGCGGAAGGGAAAAGGTAGTAGTTACGGGTAGTGAAGCTAATAAGGAGGAGATCATTGTGATAGGGAATGGGAGCACTATCACTCAACTCCCCGAGACTCATTTTACTGCAATTTCTTTATCGGGAGAATAATATTTATATATCATTTTTCTAGGTGCTCAGCAAGGGAAAGGGATTAAGTATTAACGATGGATTGTGTTGGCAATTTCTCATGTGAATTTAATGCACTGTCCCCCTTCCTACGGGTTCCCATAGTGACACACAAACCAAGCCCCCTCCCTCTAATTGTTTTTTTTTTTATAAAACCATACTACTGTAGAATTATGAAGAACAAGAAGAAACGAAATTTTGGCAAAATGGTGACACTTCCGTGAGGGTATTTGTCCCACAAGTGGGTGATGGACAAATGAAATTGAGTTAGTGCAATTGTGCACCAATGACCCCTATTTATAGGCCCTCATATACTGGTTGGCAAAGGACACAATCATTTGTAACTTAATTGTTGGCGAATGACACAACCTTAAAAAGTGACAAACCTTTTGTCCAGATCAAAAGGTTATGTCTTTTGATACTTTTTTAACCATCACCTCCTATGGGAACCATCCCCATAGAGAGGGTGTCATTCCAAGGGATACAACATTTGGTGATCACACCCCTTATAATTATATCTCCCACTTGATCACACAAAACGGTGATGATTCAGTTGAGTATTTTACCTTGGTACCAATATAAATATAACACTCGGATCTAGCGCCAAGCCTGTTTTTATATTTTTGAGTTGAGTATATGAAATGCCCAACTGAAATTTTTTGAATACTATTTTATGGGCCCAAATTGGTTTCTAACTGTTATCAAATTTTTCTAATGGACTTGTCATTGTACTTAAATTTTTTAAATGGACTCTACTCGATCACCGTATGGCCCAGTGCCTAACCCAGCCCAATTTGGTGTAAAGCGCACCGTTTAAAACGATCACCAGATTTTTCCAGCAGTTTCCTCTCCATCCAGAAAATCCCTCATTTTTTATCTCCAACTCCCCCTTCGCAAAACACTACCCATGCACGTCTACCCCTTTTCATTCTCTAGGGTTTTCTTACACTCATATAAATATACACATATATCTCATGCCTTTAGAAACTGCCTATTTACCGTCATTGTTGCAACCAGCCACGAGAATCACTCAGCCTCTCTTGGTTCGACACCAACCTCCATCTCCATGCTCCCGAGTTCTCTCCTGCACAGCGAAATCCGCCAGCCCACTGCCCAACCAATGCGTAACCGCAGCACCAAGCACCTTCATAGAACCACCATGCAGCCGTTGCTACCTTCTTCAACCACCATCACCGAGACCCATACCGACCTCCATCTTCGATCACGTGAAAACTGATGCCACCACCATAGCACCCGTGGCCAACCACCATCGTGCATGACCCGTGCCACTGCAAATCCCCACTGAAAGCAACAAGCCCAGCTGTTGCACGCTGCTTCATCGCAGAAGCCCAACTTGAGTCAGCCACCATTGCTCTGCCCTGCATTTCTGTGCCCAACCGCCGATACACTTTGGACGTGAAGGGCTCTGTTTTTGCTCACCAAAACAGGGGAAGCATCCCCACCGTGAGCCACATCGTTAGCCCCTCCACTTCAATGCCACTGCCATCAAAAGACGCCGGAGGACGAGCCTCCACCTTCGGACTCTGCCCTGGTCGATGCCCAGCCCTAGACCGTCGCACGCCTCGCTGCCTCACGGTGAGTTTCCGTTCTCTCTCACGCCGAGCTGTCTCTCGGTCCCTCTCTCTTTCTACGTGAGGTCTCTCTCTCACTCTCTCTCTCCCATGCCCAGCTCGCCAGCGTATTACCCCAACCGCCGTGCCCAGCCGCTTTTCACCGCTCAAAACTTCTCTCGGTAAGTTCTCCATTACTCTCCAACTGCAACGATGCTACCTAGTTTCTAGTATAAGTGTTTAGTTGTTCCCGTAAACTTCCGTAGGTTTAGTAAATATTTTGAGTCATAATTACAGTTTTACCCTTTTAGCCAAATGTTTCTTGAACAAGTGTTTTCGGTAGGACATGTTTTTCTATGGGTCTACGTTGTTTTCAATAAATATTCTAGTATTCTATATGGGTTTTGTCTCACGTTATAGTACAAAATTATATTAGTTAACATTAATGTTTTAGTCGGAGTTGTTAAGTGGGAAAATGATGAATTTAGAAAGTGATGGTATTTGAGAGTTAAGAGAAATTTTAGGTTTTGATGTATTAAAATAGGTATTTCGGGTTTAGATATTGAAATACGTGGATTGGAAATTTATGGAAGTTACGTAATTATTTTATAGGTGACGATTGATTTTCGTTCAGTACTGTTGTGGAGAATTTATGATAAACTAAGAAGCACAGGTAAGCGGAGTTCATATATTAGTTTTGCATAAAAGAAATGAAATGAGATTAACTTTGAAAATAAGCATAATTGTTTTTGAAAAGAAATCTGAAAACGACCTCAGATGTTTATTCTGCATATGGATAAATTTTATATAAGAGAAAGTATTTTCTGTTATAACTGGTGTAGACATGAGCTAATTTTGTGCATTCTGTTTCTAAACTATGCAAAAAGAGCGAATATGAAAATCTAAAAGTTTTTACTATGAATAAATGAAGATGTTTTGATTCTGTTTATTTCGAACATGTGAAATGATCTGAAGCTTTTTTCAGGATTTTGTTTTGATATGATTTGTCATCTAAAAACCTTGGCATAAAGTTCTGATTTTGTATCTGAATGTGATCTAGTTCCGATGATGTTCTGTTCTGTTTCTGTTCAGGCCCAGCCACTGGTATAATGGTGGTTTATAACCCTACCACGAGGGTGAGACATGGTATACGGCCTAGCCACAGGTATAATGGTGGTTTATAACCCTACCACAGGGGGAACATGGAATACGGTCCAGTCACAGGTATAATGGTGGTTTATAACCCTACCACAGAGTGAAACATGGTATATGACCCAGCCACGGATATAATGGTGGTTTATAACCCTACAACGGGGGTGAAACATGGTATACGGTGTAACACCCCAATGGAAGGCCCAAACCACATGGCCTATACTCCAAAAGGACTAGTCAATGATACAATTGGAGCCCCATTGGAACCTTATAAGGAGCAAGAACTTCTCATTCCCAAGCAATGTGGGATCCCATACACCACCCACCCTTATCCATATCATATGGGGTATCACAATCTACCCCCCTTAAATTTCCGACGTCCTCGTCGAGCCTGTCCATTGTAGGTGGCACGGCTCAAGTCCCACATTTCTGGTTAGGATAGACTCTGATACCATTTGTAACGCCCCAATGGAAGGCCTAAACCACATAGCCTATACTTTAAAAGGATTAGTCAAATGGTACAATTGGAGCCCCATTGGAATCTCATAAAGAGTAAGAACTTCTCCTTCCCAAGCAATGTGGGATCCCATACACCACCTACCCTTATCCATATCATATGGGGTATCACAATCTATCCTCCTTAAATTTTTGATGTCCTCGTCGGGCATGTCCATTGTAGGTGGCACGACTCAAGTCCCACATTTCTGCGGAAGATTGGATACAAGAAATTGAAGAAATATTTGGTGTTTTGGAGTGTACCGATCACCAAAAAGTCAAATTCGCAGCCTTCAAACTATCTGGAGAAGCAAAGAGATGATGGAATTCTGAGAAAGTTATCAGGGAAGCTGAGGGGATTGGAGTAATTGTTTGGGCTCAATTCAAGTAGAATTTCTTTGATCGATTTTTCCCTAAGGTGGATAGGGATGCTAGAGCTCGAGAGTTCACCAACTTGGTGCAAGGGACCATGACTGTGCGCCAGTATGCTGCAAGGTTTGCGAAATTATCACGTTTCGCCGCATACTTGATTCCTGATGAGGAGAATAAGACTAGGAAGTTTGAAGAAGGTTTGAACTACATGATTTATGAACGGGTGATGGTCTTACAGATTCAGAATATTTCAGAATTAGTGCACAAGGCGATGCTAGTTGAACAGAATCTTAAGAGGGGTGCTGAATTGCAAGAACAGAGGAAGAGAGCTGCTCCACAAGGGTTTCCTAGTTTGGATCAAGGGCAATGGAAAAAGAGAAATGAGGGGAGCAGTTCAAGTCAGAGACAGATACAGGGAAATCATACACCTAACCCCTGTAAGTTCTGTAACCGCATACACCATGGGGAGTGCAGGAAGGAAGTGGGATCATGTTTCAAATGCAGTAAGGATGGGCGTTTCATTAGAGAATGTCCATTGCTTGCGGAGAACAACAGAAGGCCCAACCCACCCCAAAACTTTAGGCCGAATAATCAAGGCAACAATCAGCGGAGGACTGTACCTGCTCGAGTGTTTGCTTTGACACCGGGAGAAGCTGAGGACAAGGATGATGTCATCACAGGTATAATTTTCTAACCATCTCTTAAAATTTTCTTTGTTGAGAATTAAGGAATATTTATCTTATTATCTCTATGGGTTATATGACGTAACCAGCAATTATTCCCTTATTTCTCAATAAGGCTACTATTTTATTTGACTTGGGGGCTACCCACTCCTTTATTTCAATGGATTATGTTAAGTTGTGCCCCATTGATGCTGATGAGATGGACTACAATTTGAGGGTTTCAACCCCAACAGGCGATTTAGTGACTTGTAATAAGATTATACTCAAGTGTCCAATAACTATTAGCGGGAAGGAAATGCCGGCTAACTTGATAGTTTTTCCTATGTTTGGGTTTGATGTAATTTTGGTAATGGATTGGTTAGCTTCCAGTTATGCTAGTATTGACTGTTTTAGAAGAGAAGTAGTGTTCAAGTTCCCGGAAGAAGAGGAACTTCGATTTATGGGTTCCAGGGTGCGTATCCCTCCATCAGTTATTTCTGCTTTTCAGGTTGATAAGTTAATACGTGACGGGTGTCAAGGGTATTTGGCTTTTGTAGTGGATGAACCAAAGGAAGAATTGAAACTAGAAGAGATTCCTATTGTGAGGGAATATCCAGAAGTTTTTCCTGAAGATTTGTCTGGGTTACCGCCTGAGCAGGAGGTAGAGTTTGCTATAGAATTAGCCCCAGGCACGACGCCTCTTTCCAAAGCCCCTTATCGAATGGCGTCATCAGAGTTAGCCGAGCTCAAAGAACAGTTGCAAGACTTGTTAGACAAAGGTTTCATTAGACCTAGTGTGTCACCTTGGGGAGCTCCAGTCTTGTTTGTGAAGAAGAAGGATGGGACAATGAGGATGTGTATAGACTACAGGGAACTGAATCGAGTGACCATAAAGAATAAATATCCGTTGCCCCGCATTGATGATTTATTTGATCAGTTGCAAGGTGCGCAGATGTTCTCTAAAATTGATCTCAAATCGGGTTATCATCAATTAAAAATAAGGTGGAGGATGTGCCTAAGACTGCTTTCAGGACCAGGTATGGCCACTATGAATTTTTAGTCATGCCTTTTGGTTTAACCAATGCCCCAGCAGTATTTATGGACTTGATGAATCGAGTATTTCATGAGTTTCGGGATAAATTTGTAGTGGTGTTTATTGACGATATATTAATCTACTCCAAGAGCAAAGCTGAACATGAAGACCATCTGAGACAAGTACTAGGGACACTCAAGGATAAGATATTATTTGCCAAGTTGAAGAAGTGTGAATTTTGGCTTGAGTCTATTGCATTTTTGGGACATGTAGTCTCAAGGGATGGCATTTCTGTAGACCCCGGAAAAATTGAAGCAATAGTTAACTGGACTCAACCAACCAATGTGCATGAAGTTAGGAGTTTCTTGAGTTTGGCTGGTTACTACCGTCGATTTATAGACAATTTCTCAAAAATAGCGGTTCCCCTTACCGCCCTTACTAGAAAGAACAACAAGTATGTTTGGACTGAAAAATGTGAGGAAAGCTTCCAGGAATTGAAGAAGAGATTGGTGACAGCTCCAGTTCTGATAGTCCCTAGCGAAAGAGGAGGATTTGTGGTTTACAGTGATGCTTCGCGTTTGGGTTTGGGATGTGTATTGATGCAGCATGGGAAAGTAATAGCATAAGCTTCTCGGCAACTAAAGACATATGAACAAAAATTACCCAACGCATGATTTGGAGTTGGCCGCCGTTGTCTTTGCACTTAAAATCTAGAGGCATTATTTATATGATGAAAGGTGCGAAATCTACACGGATCACAAGAGTTTGAAATACTTCTTCACTCAGAAAGAACTGAATATGAGACAGAGGAGATGGCTCAAACTAGTCAAGGATTACGATTGCAACATTAACTACCATCCAAGCAAAGCTAATGTGGTAGATGATGCGCTTAGCAGGAAGCCAGTGGGACCAGCAATTGCAACCCTTGCCACTCAACCCCACTTATTAGTGGACTTGGAAAGAGCTGCTATTGAAGTAGTTGTGGGTGACCAGCAAGCAGTGATAGCCAGTTTAATAGTTTAACCAGCTTTGATAGACAGAATTAAGCTCGCGCAAAAAGAAGATTCTAAGTTGGCGAGATTAATCGAAGAAGTAGAAAAAGGGGATAAAACTGAGTTTAATGTTTCTGAAGATGGAGTATTAAGGTTTGGAAATAGATGTTGTGTGTCGGACATTGTTGTAATAAAAAGACTTATCCTTGAAGAAGCGCACCGCTCACCTTACACAGTTCACCCGGGTAGTACGAAAATGTATCGAGATTTGAAAGAGTCTTTTTGGTGGGAGGGCATGAAGAGAGAGATTGCGCAATTTGTGGCACAATGCTTAACTTGCCAACAGGTGAAAGTAGAACACCAACGACTAGCAGGGTTATTGCAACCACTTCAAATTCCAGAATGGAAATGGGAGCATATTTCTATGGACTTTGTTACAGGGCTTCCACGAACACCGATAGGACAAGATGCAATTTGGGTGATAGTTGACCGTTTGACGAAGACAACTCATTTTTTTACCTATCAAAGTTTCTTATAAGTTAGAGAAACTAGCCGAGCTATATATACAGGAAATCGTGAGGTTGCATGGGGTACCTGTGTCCATTGTGTCGGATAGAGATCCGCGTTTCACTTCGAAATTTTGGCGAAGCATACAAGAGGCCATGGGCACTAAGTTAAATTTTAGCACGACGTTTCACCCACAGACAGATGGTCAGTCGGAAAGGACCATTCAAATTTTGGAAGACATGTTGAGAGCATGTATGCTGGATTTTAAGGGAACTTGGATTCGACACTTGCCTTTGGTCGAGTTTGCTTATAATAACAGTTACCAGGCTAGCATTGAGATGGCACCTTATGAAGCACTTTACGGTAGGAAGTGTAGATCTCCTTTATATTGGGACGAGGTGGGAGAAAGACAACTTTTGGGTCCAGAAATCATTCAGAAGAAAACAGAGAAGATTGAGACCATTCGAGCTAGAATGAGAGCAGCTCAGAGTCGACAGAAAAGCTATGCAGATAACCGTTGTCGCCAATTAGAGTTTGAGGTTGGGGACAAGGTATTCTTGAGGATTGCACCCATGAGAAGGGTTATGAGGTTTGGAAAGAAGGGTAAGTTGAGCACTAGGTATATCGGACCATTTGAGATTCTTGATCGGATTGGACCAGTGGCTTACAGAGTAGCCCTACCACCCGCACTCTCAGGTGTACACAATGTATTTCATGTATCTATGCTGAGGAAGTATGTACCTGACCCCACCCACGTTATCGATTACGAGCCTCTTCATTTTCAGGAAGATTTGACTTATACAGAAGAGCCGGTGCGGATTGTAGAGAGAAAAGAACAAGTGTTACGTAATCGGACTATTCCATTGTTTAAGGTGGTATGGAGTAATCATGCTATCAGTGAAGCCTCTTGGGAATTAGAAGAGGAAATGCAAGTCAAGTACCCACAGTTGTTCGACGACAATCCTAATAGCTTGTGACAAATTCTGGGGACGGAATTTTTGTTAAAGGGGGAAGAATGTAATAACTGGGCTCTAAGCCCAGCCCTGATGAAACTAGTCGAAGCACGAAGCCCAGCCCACGAGCTCAAGTGGAGGGACGGACGGCGTCGTTTGGGTGAGTTCCCTTCTGCTGCATTGTTTTTCTTCCCCACGATTTCTCCCCTCTGCACCTCATTTTCTGCACATCACACTAACCATGCGCACCAACCCATAATCCAAGCAGTTGATCTTCATCTCTTACCACACTCAAGAATCGGTTTGGCTCACTTCGGTAGACATTGCAATCGGATCCTCTCATCCATTTTTTTTTCTCTTCTTCTCCATATCTTCACCGTCCGCTCGACTCAAGGGTTTCGAACTTCAAACTGTTTCTCCACTGCAATTTCGTTCGGCCTTTGAACAAAACTTGGTAATTTCTTCTTCTATTATGGCTTTTCTTCTTTCTTTTATGGTTATTCTTCTTTCTTTTCCTTGTTCTGCTGGTTTTACTCGTGCGAGTCTCCTTTCCATTTTCGGTTTTTCCCATGTTTTGATCACACGCACACACACTCTGCTTTACTTGCTGTTACGCACACACACTCTACTTGGCTTGCCGAGCCGCACATAAGAAGTGTAGTCTTGGTAAAATCTCTTCTCCCACCATTCATTTTCAGTCTCACTTTTATTTTTTTCGCTGTATAATTTTTGCACACATCCCCGTTCCATCTGAATTCGTAGTGTTCATGTTCGGAGCACTAAATCATGTTCGGAGTACTCAAATTTTTTTCCCTTTGTGCAGAAGCATTTTTCTTTGACTAGAAAGTGCTGTGAATTTTTCTGGGTGTAGACTGCAGTGGATTGTTTTGGTTTGGGGTGGATTTGAAGCTTTTGTGACTTGGTTAGGTAATCTCTCCCGAAGCCTGTGGTGGTGTTTGGATTTTGTGATTGGGTTGTGAAATGTAGAAGTGTTACTGATTTGATTATGGCGTGGATAAGATTTTGCACTCCTGCAGTTACTTTTGGCAAACTGTTACAATTATATATTTATTTTTGTGTTGGTGTTTCATATTTTGGATTGTGGTGGAGTGATGGAATTCTTGAAGTTGAGGAGTATGATTCTTGGATGGATTTGTGAGACTGTTTTGGACTATTAATTAAGATTATTTGGTGTAAATTTATGGGTATTTTGAGCTAGTTGTATTGAACTTTTATGCAAGTTTTGCATTATTGATTGACTAGAGTATTGATGCTTACACTGAAATTGTTTTATTCAAAGGTTGGACGTGAAGTTTTGTTTGGGTTATGTTTTAATTGTTGGAGTTGCTGTTGTTGGTTTTGGAAATAATTATAGTTGGTTTGGTGATAATAAAAGGTGATGGCTGTTATGGGTTTTAAATGCGAATGGTTTGAAGAGAGAGTTGTTCGGGTTTAATTGTTAGGATAGTTATTGAGCTGTGAAAGGACTGTTTTAATTTATTACTCAATAAATAGCAGCCTACTAGATTGGTTATTAAATGTTGGATATATGTTCTTTTTGTTTAGGTGGTGTTACTATTAGAGTTCCGGCTCAAGGTGTTGATAATACGAAGAAGTCAGGTAAGCGGGGTTCATATACTAGTTTTGCATAAAAGAAATAAAATGAGGTTGACTTTGAAAATAAACGTGTTTGTTTTTTAAAAGAAATGATCTGAAAACAACCTCAGATGTTTATTCTGCATATGCATAAATTCAATATAAGAGAAAGTGTTTTCTGTCATGACTGGTGTAGACATGAGCTAGTTTTGTGCACTTTGTTTCTAAACTATGTAAAAGAGCGAATAAGGAATTCTAAAAGTTTTGTTATGAACAAATGAGAATATTTTGTTTATGTTTATCTCAAACATGTGAAATAATCTGAAGCTTTTCAGTGTTTTGTTTTGATATAATGTGTCATCTGAAAACCTTAGCATGAAGTTCTGATTCTGTATATGATTTTAATCGAATTTTCGATGAAATCTGTCCTGTTTCTGTTAAGGCCCAGCCACGGGTATAATGGTGGTTTATAACCCTACCACGGGGTGAAACATGGAATATGGCCCAGCCACGGGTATAATGGTGGTTTATAACCCTACCACGGGGGTGAAACATGGAATATGGCCCAGCCACGGGTATAATGGTGGTTTATAACCCTACCACGGGGGTTAAACATGGTATTGTCCCGATGTGATGCTAAGAGATGATTTAATTATAATGTTTCAGTTTGGAAATGCCAACGGATTTTCTTTTTGGAATAAATTTATTTTTCTGGAAATTTTGCTCTAATGCTTTTGTACAAAGTTTTGTTTCTGCATTCTGAAAGTAAATGTTTTGTTCTGCTTATCAAATGTTATAAATGCTCATGTTTACATGCTAGTATATGCTCTCTGCTTACTGAGTTGTTGATAACTCACCCCCTTATCTCCATAATATTTCAGATGACATTGATGGTTCAGCTGAGGATCAGTATTAGAGTTTATGGAGAAGATTAGCAGTGAATGGTTGTTGGGTATCTCGTGGTATTAATGTTGATGTTGGAAGTTATTTATATTTCTTAAGTTTGCTTCAATGGATTTAGACTGTTTATGGAGACTTATGTTAATGTTTCATTATTTCTAGTTTGTTATTTAAGACATGAAGAAGAGTTGATTTTATTGGAGTTGCTGGATTGAAAATTGGATAGATGAGCTTATATGATTTATTTAATTGAAGTATTTACGTTTGATTTGTGGTTTGGGAAAATATATATTCTTGAATTTGGAAGTACTCTAGCCTTGCTAGAGTTGATTATCAGGTTATATGAGTTAATTCTCTGGACCCTCGGGGACGTGGCGTTACATACGGCCCAACCACGGGTATAATGGTGGTTTATAACCCTACAACGGGGGTGAAACAAGGTATTTGTCCCAATGTGATGCTATGAGATGATATGAATATAATGTTTCAGTTTGGATATGCCAAAGGATTTTCTTTTTGAGAACAAGTTTATTTTTCTGAAAATTTTGCTCTGATGTTTTGTACTAAGTTTTGTTTATGCATTTCGAAAGTAAATATGTTGTTTATGCATTCTGAAAGCAAATGTCTTGTTCTGCATACCGAACTTTATAAATGTTCATGTTTACATGCTAGTATATGCTCTCTGCTTGCTAAGTTGTTGATAACGCACCCCCTAATCTTCATAATATTTTTAAGATGATTTTAGATATTTCAGCTGGGGATCAAGATTTTGAAGCTTTGGGTGAGATGATTTAAGAGTAGTGGATTAAGTATAGAAAGTTTTCGATGAGTATTGGCAATTTTTATTAAGAAATTTTATTGTGTTATGACGACTTGGGAATTTGGAGTCTATAATTATATTGTTGAAATGTGAGTGTTAGTGACAGGAAGTAACTCTCCGAATCTTGCGGGATCGGGGCGTTACAGTAAGCTTTCAACTACTCAACTCTCATCTGCATATTCTTGCAGATCGGTGTTAGAGCATGACAAGCCTTTACGTGCACATGTTTTTTTCATTACCTTATCTGACCGCACACTCCACCACATATGCTCCCACTGACCACATATAAAGGGTGACTTCATTTCACTAAAAAAAAATTAATGAAGAGTATCAATTCTCCGTGACTAGATCAATAATAGATATCCCTGTCACAATTAACGACTTTAGCTCAATACATAACATATGTATCGACCTATGCTAAACTTTTGTTAAGTACTTCCTCTAGAAGCTATTCCTGAGGCTTTCCCTAATCACCTTATCAGCGACTTTACAAATGATCGACCAATTATTTAGTTAATCAACTTGTACTGAAATTTTACTAAGTACTTACCCTAAGGTCATTCCTGAGGTTTTCCTTAATTACCTTATCAGTGACTTTACAAATGACCAAAATTTTTATTTGGGTCTCACAATAACTTCAATTTTCTAGGTGTCCCCAGAATTTTCTGAGTTATGTATCGACCATGAGGTTGCTTCACCTAGGTTTCTCTTAACCTTATTCTAGTCACATGTTCTTTGAATTTCTCCAGAGATATCCTTTGGTCATCGGATCTGCTACTATCTCGGTCGAAGAAATAAAATTAACCTTAACCTCACATATTTCCACTATATCTAAAATATAGTGATAATGCACATCAATGTGTTTTCCGTTGGAACTCTGTGTTCCATTTTTTATCAATGAGATGATAGATTGATTATCATAAAACACATTGATTGGTTCTATGGATGTACCCAAATTTAAGCTTTCAATAAAGTGTTTCGTTCACACCGCATTACTCACTACAATACTACAAGCAATATATTCTGCTTCCATAATAAACTTAGTAACACAACCTTGTTTCTTACTCAACCATGAAACTGATGTTCCACTGAATAGAAATATATATCTAGTTGTAGATTTTCTATCATCTACATCACTTCCAAAATCAGCATCATTATAGTCGATTAATTCTAGATCACTGATCTCAAAGCACAATTTCAAATTTTTGGTACCTTGTAAATACCTTAATATACACTTCACTGCTTGCCAATGTTCCTTACCTAGATTGGATTGATATCTGCTTACCAATCCTACTGCATGAAAAATATATGGTCTTGTACTTGTCATTGTACACATGAGGTTTCCCACAGCTTGAGCATAGGGAACTTTAAACATTTCACTTATTTCCTCCTCATCTTTTGGGAACATAGTTTTATTTAAAGCATGAATTTTGCAAACAGGTACTTAATGATTTACAATTTTTCATACAAAATCTTTTAAGTACTTTTCTAGATATTTTTCTTGATCTAAATACAACATCTTTGAATTTCTATTTCTAGAAATTCTTATACCAAGAACATAGGCTACTTCACCCATATCTTTCATTTCAAATTTAGATTTCAAAAATTATTTTATTTCATTCATCATATCTAGACAATTACTTGTCAGTAATATATCATCAACATATAATGATAATAATGTTTATTTATTATCATTTTTCCATATGTATGCACAATGATCTAGTGGACTCATTTCATATCTTATTTCCAAAATGGCTTGGTGAAATTTCAAGTACCACTATCTTGAAGATTGCTTAAGTCCATACAGTGACTTCTTCAACCTGTAGACTTTTTATTCATGTCCTATAATTTGGAATCCTTCTGATAGAATCATAAGGATATCCTCCTTTAATTCACCATTAAAAAAAGTTCTATTTACATCTAACTGATGTAAGTCCAAATTCATCTTGGCAACAATAGATATGATAATTCTTACAGATGTGAACTTCGCGATAGGCGAATATGTGTCAACAAAGAACCCATTTAGAACCAATAGTTTTTGTATCTTTTGGAAAGTCATCCAGAATAGGTGGAGTAGTGCTGGTATCTTCGAACATCAACCTAGAAAGGTGGTTAGCCACCACATTCTCGACACCCTTCTTGTCCTTAATTGTGAGATTGAATTCCTGCAAAATCAAAATCCATCAGATTAGTCGCACCTTAGCATCCCTCTTGGAGAAAAGGTACCTAAGAGCGGCATGATCTGTAAATACAATGATAGGTGATCTAATCAAATAAGCATGAAATTTGTCTAATGCAAATACTATAGCTAGCAACTCTTTCTCAGTGGTGAGTAATTCATTTGAGCGGTGTTCAGAGTTCTACTAACATAGTAAACATAAGGTTTTCCCTGCTTCCACTGTCCAAGTACCGCTTCCACTGCATAGTCACTTGCGTCACACATGTTTTCAAAAGGAAGACTCCAATCAGGTGGTTGCACAACAGGTGTGGATGTTAATCTGTCAATTAGCATTTTAAACGCATCTTGACAAGCATTTGTCTACTCAAATGAGGCATCCTTAACAAGAAGGCTACACAAAGGTCATGAGATCATAGAAATTTTTTGTATAAACCTTCTATAAAAGCCAGCATGAGCAAGGAAGGATCTTACCTCTTTAACAGTTTTTGGAGCTGACAGAGATTTATCAAAGTGTCAAAGAAGTCACCAAAAACAGTTAAATCATCCATAAAAACTTCCATACAATTTTCAACTATGTCACTAAATATACTATCATGCAGCATTGAAAAGTAGCAGGTGTATTACACAATCCAAATGGCATTCTACGGAAAGCATACGTACCAAAAGGCAAGTGAAGATGGTTTTATCCTGGTCTTCTAATGCCATTTCAATTTGATAGTAACCAGAGTAACCATCCAAAAAACAGTAAAAAGGGTAACCAGCAACTCGCTCAAGGATTTGATCAATAAAATGGAGGGGAAATGGTCTTTTCGGGTGGCAACATTTAATTTTCTATAATCAATACACATCTGCCGCCCATTCACAAGCTTTGTAGGTACTAGCTCTCTCATTTCATTTTTCACCACAGTAATGCCTAACTTCTTGGAGACAACCTGCATAGGACTAATCCATTTACTGTCAGCAACAGGATATATAATCCCTGCAACTAACAATTTTAACACTTCAATCTTTACCACCTCTTTCATGGTGGGATTAAGTCTCCATTATGGGTCTCTACGAGGGTTAGCTCATTCCTCTAAATTAATTTTATGAGAACAGCATAAAGAGCTAACACATTTGATATCAGTAATGCTCCAACCTATAGCTGACTTATGCTCATTTAAAGTGCAAAGCAATTGCAAACCTTGAGAGTCAGACAATTCAGATGAGATAAGATAATAACAGGAAAAATATCACCTGGACCAAGGAAAGCATATTTTAAACCTTTAGGCAAAGGTTTCAATTCAACTTTTGGTGCCTCCGAACTTGAAAGAATTTGTTTTTCACTTTTCTTGGGCAACTCCTCAATTTTTGGTTGACAAGCTTGTGTGCCAAGATCTTGAGTTCCATGAAAAACAACACAAACATCAACAACATCAAATGAATCACTAATAGTATGTAATTCAAAGTTAATAAGGAAGTATTCAAGGGGTCAGAATCATGAGCTATGTGAACTCCCTCGTCTATGAGTGCGTCAATCATGTACGTTTGGTGACACTCATATCTTCTATTGGTTGTTTTCCAAAATGAAAAATATTCACCTCGAGAGTCATATTCCCAAAAGAGAGTTTCATTAGACAGTTCCTGCAATTAATAAGAGCATTAACAGTAGCAAGGAAAGGTCTACCTAAAATCAAGGGAATTTTAGAACTAGAATTAACAACAGAACTGGTGTCAAGAATTAAGAAATCAGCAAGATAATAAAATTTATCAATTTGAATCAAAACATCATCCACCTCACCCCGTGGCACTTTGACTGAACGGTCAGCTAGTTGCAATACCACAAGAGTGGGTTTGATTTCTCCCAACCCTAACTGCAAGTAAATTAAATAAGACATCAAATTTACACTGGCTCCTAAATCTAGCAAGGCTTGCCCAAACTCATGATTCCCAATATTGCATGCAATGATTGGACAATTAGGATTCTTGTACTTAGGAGGAATTCACTGCTCAATTAGAGCACTAACTTGCTCTGTCATAAATGTTGTCTTCTTAATATGGTACTTCATCTTAACTATACACAAATCTTTGAGAACTTTTAAATAAGTAGGAACTTATTTTATAACATCCAAAAAAGGAAGATTGATATTTACATGCCTGAAATTCTCCAAGATTTCATTGCTAGAATCCAAAATTCGTATACCAAATTTTAAAGCTTAAGGAAATGGTACCTTAATTGGACTCTTGATTACCTCAGCTTCTTTGGGCAACTCGGCACTATCATTGTTTTGTTCTTCTTCAACATCCTCTGGCTTATTAGTTGTTGGGATGTGTAAGGACTTATCATTTCGTGTCACAATGGCATTGATCTCCTTCAAATTTTCTTGAGCCATATGTTGACCTTGAGGCATGGGTTGAGCTTGAGAAGGGAACTCGCCACGCTCATACACACTCAACGAAGTCATCAACTTGGAAACATGACTCTTGATCTCATTTTTCTCAACAACCTGCATAATCAAAGATTCAAAATTTTGATTAGTTTTACCCTGTGCCTCAATAAAAGCATGCAAAGTATCTTCTAAGGGGTTCCTATAAGAGGGAGATGCATGATATGGTGTAGAGTAATTCCTTGATGGTTGTGATTGTGCAGGGTTGTGAGTGTCAGACTTCCAACTGAAGTTTGGGTGATTTCTCCAACCAGGATTGTATGTATCTGAGTAGGGTGAAAATGACTTTTTATACATGCCAAGAGATGTTCCTCATACACTCATATCATCTTAGTAAGTGTTGGGAAATCTTGTGTAAGATGATCTACTCCCTGACAAACAAACAAAGTTTAAAGGCATCAGCTTGGGGAATAATACGAGCTGACATAGTTTCCTTCATCTTCAATGCCCCTAACTCTCTAGTTAGGCCCTCCATCCTTGCCTTCATGTTATCTTCTTCTCTAAGATGATAGATCCCTCCACTAGAATGAGTTTGATTGGAGCGTGCTCGATTGGTACTGTCAAAAGCATTTGGTCCTGTCCAAGTGTGAGATTTTTCTGCAAGTTCATTCAAATACTATATTGTCTCATCCGGATCTTTATGCAAAAACTCACCATTACACATCATTTCAATAAATTGACACTCTCTAAGAGTGAGACCTTCATAAAAATAGCTAACTAGACGCCAGATTTCATAACCATGATGGGGACACAAGCTAAGTAACTCTTTAAAACGTTCTTATGCTTGATACAAAGTCTCACTATCCTTGTGTGTAAAAGTTGAGATTTGCCTTTTCAAAGCATTAGTCTTATGATGAGGAAATTATTTAATGAAATAAATTTGGGTCATCTCAACCCATGACACAATCAACCGTGGTCTCAATCAATACATCCAAATGCCTTCCAATGAGAATCATCAGGCCTACTAGTATATCTGCTAAGTCTACTCACATCATATGAAATATCAGGTCTAGTAGAATTAGCAATATACAGTAATGTATTAATAATCTGAGAATATCTCAGTTGTGACACAAGATCTCCAAGATTCTTACTTAAATGCAAACAATGATCAAGAGGAGTACTAATAGGTTTGCATTCGAAGCTCTCAAACTTTTTAAGAATCTTTTCAATATAATGAGATTGATTTATGCTAACACCATCACAAGATCTCATTAATTTAATACCAAGAATTACTTGTGCCTCTCCCATGTCTTTCATGTCAAAATTCTTAGATAAAAAATTTTTAATATCAAGAACAATATCTATATTGGTCCCAAATATGAGAATATCATCAACGTAAGAACATAGCATTACGCATGCACCATCAACTATTTTAGTGCATAAACACTTATCAGATTCATTTATCTTAAAATCATAAGATAAAATTAGGAGTGGGCAGTGGGGCCCCGCCTCGCCCCGCCCCGCCCCGCCCCCCGCATGGGCGAGTGGGCTACCCCGCTCCTCCCATGCGGGGGCGGGGTCCCCTGCCAGGCATGGAGAGGGCCTAGCGAGGCCGAGGGGCGGGATGACCCCAGCGGGGCCCCGCCCCCCGCCCCCGCTCCACATATATAGTTTTTTATTTATTTATATATATATATATATATAAATATACAATTTATTAAAGACTTAAAATTATATTCAAGTCATTGGATTGATTTGGCCTCCTAGGCCAACCTTTATATAGGAGGCCAATGCAATACAATAGTTATCTTTAAGCAATGTGGGACTTAGTAGTAAGTCCCACATTGCTTAAAGATAACTATTGTATTGCATTGGCCTCCTATATAAAGGTTGGCCTAGGAGGCCAAATCAATCCAAAATCTAACTCTAATGAGTTCAAGTTTTTTTTATATTTATAAATTTTAATTTATTATTTAAATTATATTATAATTTGGGTCTAAAAAATTATTTTTAGACCAAAAAAAATTTTTTTAAACACAATATGGTGGACTAGGCGGGGGCCGGGGCGGATGGGATTTTTTCCCCCGCGCCCCGGCACCGGGGCGGAGGAAAAACCCCAACCCTAGCATAGTGCGGGGAGGGGTACGGGGGAGGGTACCCTCCCGCCCCGCACCATGCGGGTATCACCCCTAGATAAAATTATTTCATCAAACTTTTGGTGCCATTGTTTAAGAGCTTGCTTCAAACCATAGAGAGATATAATAAGTTTACAAACTTTTCTTTCCTGTACTGGAACCACAAACCCCTCTGGTTGATCCATGTATATCTCTTCTTCTAGATCGTCATTAAGAAATGCGGTCTTTACGTCCATTTAGTGGACCTCAAGTTTATGGATCGCTGCTAGAGCAATTAGAACACGAATTGTGGCTATTCTAGTAACAGGAGAATATGTATCAAAATAATCAATACCCTCTCTTTGTGTAGAATCAATAGTTTTACATCTAGGAGGAATATCACATAAATTCCAAGTGTCATTAGTCTTAAGAGATTCTATCTCACTATTTATTATTTCTTTCTAGAAAGTAGAATCAATGGAAAGCATGGCATCCTTGAAATTCAATGGGCCTTCCTCCCTAGAATAAGTATAAAAATCATGTTCAAAATCCTTTTCCTTTCTAACTTGTTTTCCTCTTCCAAGTTCATTTTCTAATCCTGATACACTATCAGGATTAGATATAATAGTAGGTTGACTACTGGTGGAATGAAAACTTACTGTAGGTAAAGATCTTTCTAACTTATTTTTGAAATGAAATAGATCTTCAAAGAATGTTGCATCCCTAGACTCCATGATGGTGTTGGAATCAATACATTGGACTTCTGATTTGATAATTAAAAACATATATGCAGAACTATATCTAGCATACTCAATGAATACTGCATCTACTGTGTTGGGACCTAATTTCATTTTCTTAATTTTTAGAACATTAACCTTTGCAAGACAACCCCAAAGGCTGAAGAAATTAATATTGGATATTCTACCCTTCCAGAGTTCATATGGTGTCTTATCAAATCCCTTAAATGGTACTCTATTCAAGATAAAACAAGATGCAAATATTGCTTCCCCCCACCATTGCTCAGGTAGGCTGGAACTAAAGAGTATGCATTTGACCATATCTACCAAGGTTCTATTTTTCCTTTCATAAACAACATTGGATTGAGGAGAATATGGAGCGGTTTCCTCATGTATAATACCATTCTCCTCACAGTATTGAAACAATTGATTAGAGGAGTATTCACCTCCTCTATCAGACCTGATAATTTTAATATTTCTCTCCAATTGGTTTTCAACTTCAATTTTATAGACAACAAATTTACTAAATAATTCATATTTCGTTTTCATCAAGTAAACATAACAAAATTTAGACATATCATTTATAAAAGTAATTAAGTATTTATTACCACCTTTAAAAGATACACCATTTAAATAACAACAATCACTATGAATTAATTCAAGTAGCGATGAATTTCTTATAACAGATTTAAATGGCTTTCTAGGCTGTTTTGATTGAACACAGATTAAACATTTTTCATTCAAATCAACATGAACTTTAGGAATAATCTCTAAATCCATCATTCTTTTAACATTATGATAATTAACATGGCCTAATCTAGCATGCCATATTGAAGAGGAACATGTGGTAAATGCAAATTTATTATTAGAATCAAATTTGTCTACTACATTGATTTGAATATTTATTACAAATAAACCACCACTCACATAACATTTCCCCACAAATGACCCATATTTAGTTATAATAATTTTATTGGATTGAAATAATAATGTGTAACCTGCCCCACTAAGTAAAGATCCACTAATTAGGTTTCTCCTCGCCTCTGATACGTAAAATACTTCTTCTAAAGGAAGAGTATTTCCAGATGTTAATTTGAGTACAATTTTTCCTACTCCAAATACTTCTGCAGATGTGGAGTTACCCATCATCACTTTCATGCCGCTTGTATCCTGATATGTAGAAAAAATATTGCGGTTAGAAGTGACATGTACATTGGCTCATGTGTCTACTATCTATTCAGTAGAACTACAAGCCAAATAAACTTGGGGACTTATGGTTACATACCGTTCATCGGTTCCAACAGTGTCGGTCCCGAAAAGCACCATATGAGCATGTGGGTTAGGCAATCTTGATTGTTCATTGCCTTGATATTTCCTCTTCTTATAGCGGCAATCTTTGGCCAAGTGACCCGGTTTGTTACAGTTAAAATAAAAAGGTCTTTTATCATCTTTGTTAATATATGACTTTGGTTTCAAATTATTTCCATAATTAGTTTTACCCTTATTGAATTTGGATTTCTGATATATAGTGGGTTCTTATGTGTTTTATGACCTTCTACAATATTTACTTTAGACTGAAAATCAGAAACTAATAGTGGAATGTGATCATTTTCCAAGTGTTGTTCTTGGATCCTAATGGCAGATATCAAGGTTTCCATGGTCATATCTTCAATCTTGTGTTTAAGAGATAGGTCAAAATTCTTCCATGAATGAGGCAACTTGTCTATTGTACAAGCAATTTGGAGACGCTCGGTAATACCCATTCCCCATTGGCCCAATTCATGGTAAAGAATAGTTAACTCATGGGCTTGCTCTACCACATATTTGGAATTATCCATCTTGAAACCAAGAAATTGGTTTGTGGTGTACTTATCCATTCCGGCATCTTGTACACCATATTTCTTATCAAGAGCATTCCAAATATCTTTGGCAGATTTAATGTGTAGATAAACATCAAAAAGTATATCACTTAAATGATTTAAAATCTTACATCTACACAAATTATCTTTTTTTGCATATGTTTGCAATTCAATAGTACGTGCGGGCTTATGCAAATCATCAGAAGGGTGATCATTTTCAATAGCAAAAAATAATCCAAGCATTGTAAGAAAGATTTTCATCTTTTCTTGTCAACGCTTAAAATTGACTCCTCCAGATTTCTCGGGTGTAATAGGTTCGTTTGAAGTCATGGTGACAACCAATCAATTAAAACACACCTCTAGTTTAACAAAGAGAATCTGTACTCTAAGATTGTTGGGAAATATTTTAAAATGTTTTGTAAACTAGAGAATATGTAAAATAACAAGAATAAATTAGAAAAAGAGAATCCGATATTAAGGCACATTATGATAAACGCTTTCCTTAGAGTAGATTCTGCCGCCTCCAATATTAAACATGCACTAGACTTCTTGACAGTCTACTCTCAAGATACAACAATGTCGGTTCTTGTTAATCTCCTCGTCGGTACACACAAAAGGAGATCCTCGAATCCTATATAAAATAGCCAAAGCCCAAAAAAATAAAGACAAAAAGAAGGAGGAAGTATTTCTCTAATTTTGTAGAGAATTTTTTAGATTATGAGTTTGTGGGTGGAGTTCCTTATTTATAGAAAATGAAAAGGCACTTGTGAAAAGTCACAACTAAAATGAAATGACACTTATGAAAAGTCACAACTTATTTAAATGCAATGGTACATGTGAAAAATCACATCACATAAATGAAATGGTACTTGTGAAAAGTCACAATTTATATAAATGAAATAGTATTTGTGAAAAGCTACAACTAAAATGAATGAGCACTTTTGAAAAGTCACAATTTCTCAAATATTAGAGAATACATTGAAAATGTTTCTAATTCACCAAATGACACAACCCTTTGTTTGGTTGGAAAGCGGTTAAGGCTCATATCCCCAATTGGCATACATTAGTTCAAGTACCAATACACATTTTCATTTAAATCTAGACAACCGAATCGATACATTGAACAAAGATAATGATTCACATTATTTTTACTTTATATTAAATATTTTAATCATTTCTAAATTTAAAAACCAACAAATTGTTACTCCAGTAAGCACACAACTTTCATGTAAAGGAAAACAAACAAAAGATATGCCATCCTCGATTCCTCGTGGCCCATGCGACAGAAAAACTGTGAAGAATGAGGAGAGGAAAAGTTTGTGATTCTTAATTATAAAAGTTTACCCGACTATAGTTACAAAATATTCCTGACCAAACCTAACTAAACAAAACACCAAAGACATAAGTTAGGTTCAGACATGCTAAACACAACCTTTGCCACATGCAAGCAGATCGCAACTAAAAAGTATTATGTCATCATTTTGCATCCTAAATTAAAAACAATTCAACCGGAGGTAATAGTCTTATTACTTATAAATAGTTTTGTTACTTATAACAGGAAGGACACTACGTTAATTTTTATGTCTTTCAACATTAACTTAACTGCGTTTGGATGTTAAGATAAGTTGAGTTATGAATATTCATATTTTATAAGTTCCATCAAAATGAGTTTAACTTATTTAGGTTAAGATGAATTTAATTTTTTAAGCTGAAATATATAAAATAGATTGAGATGAGTTTAATTTTTTTTTATGAAAATTTAAAAAGTGGTAAATCTCATCAATGATTGGTTTATAAGTTAAGTTAAATACAACAACCAAACACAGCCTGAAATACATGTCCAATCACAAATTATCACATATTGAAATTAATTTCTTAAAAAAAATTCAAGATTCTTTAAAAGGAATAAAAATAAATTTTTATAATAAAACACCGTTTTTATAGTGAAAACCAAAATTAAAAAATGTGGCTAAGATGCCACCCCAAATAATGGCTTCCTTTTTTTTGGCGATTCTTATTATAAAAAAGTATTTTTTAAAAATTACGATTGATACATGACAACTTATGATTACGCCACGTATTTTGGACGAAAAAATTGACATCAGATCTTATTCCTAAAATACCGTTCAGAAACCAATTGCAAGTCGGCCATTGCAGAGGAAGTGTACGACTAAATTTTACCTTAAATAATATAGCCAAAAGATAATATAAATATAAACATGGGAGCGTATGGGTAAAACTTCTCCGCTTCTCAATCCCAAACCAACAGAAAAAAATGGTCTAGTAGCCATAATACCTAGGAGCTGCTATATATAAGATTCTTTACAGATGCAATTACAACTACCAGCACCCGTGACATTCTGATTGTGCAAACAGGACATGCCAAAGGAAAGATAGACGTGCAAGCTAGGGAGGCAGCTATGTCAATACCTGCAAAATACATCTACCGCACAAATCAAGGATCATGGATGGCATTGCTGTTGCATGCGTAACTTAAACTCCTGCTTCTCAACTGCAAAAAATTAGCACATTAAAAACCAATTTAATTAATCACCAAACACTTATCAAGACAGATTCCAATCAAGCTTTCTTTTCTTTCCTTTGTTTCTTTTTTTTTTTTTTTTTTTTCCCTGTTGTTTTGGTCTTTCATGGATAGGGGTGAGAGGGCGGGGGAAGAGGTTGAAGTAGAGATATAGATATTGCACCTTCTCTAAGGCATCTGCCATGCCCGAGACATCTTGCATTCCTTGCCTGAGGTCTTCAACACGAGCACGGATGAGGCTGTTCCGTTTCTCAGCCTAGTGAACGAAGTAGGGTAAGTTTCTATGCCACTACTTGATAATATAAACAATGAAAGAACAAAAGGACCGACTCATTAACTCTCTGACAAGGTATGGTACTTTTTTTTAATAAGAACAAAAGCAATGAGGCGAACAAATCAGCTCCACTGAGGTTCATCATACAGCAAAATTAGCTCATGATCTTTAAGGCAAAATCTAATTCATGATAGCCAAAAACAAAAGCCAACTAGGAACTCAACTGATGTTTCTGGTCAGGGAGTATCAATTTCACTATTGACCCATTTTTCAGTTTTCCAAAAGACAGTATAAAATTAGAAAAAAGCTTAATACAATCACCCAGCGTAACCGCCGGGAAGTCCCTGCCAACGTGGAAAATGAAACACTGCGTTTCGTTTGCATCAAAACAAATTGTTCTATTTCGTTGCCCTCCCTCCTAGAGTCTTCCCACATACCCACATGGACGTCCCTGTATTGTTTCTTCAGCATCCTTCGACCCTCCCTCCCAAAGTCTTTCATCTTCGTAGCTTCTTCTTCGCAGCTTCTTCTTCGCATCTTCTAACTCTCCCTTCGTCTTCGCATCTTCTTCCTCTTCTTCTAACTCAGATCCAAAGCCATGGAAGTGCAGGAGAACCGATGGGAAGAAAGGGGACCTAACCATTCTTTTTTTATTCCTATATTCATTATATTATTCCTTTTTTTATTATTGTTCTTATCCAATATCATCAATGAATCATGTGACATGGGTAGCTGAATTTTGTCTTTTGTAAATAAATGTGTTTTGTTAGTTGACCAGTGAAGGTACCTGGAGGGGTTCATGAATAGAGAAATGGTCTCCGTGGCTGCCTCAAACAAAGAGTACCATTGGCAGCAAATGATGCAAACCAAAGTGGGATTAAACAAGGACGATACCACCATCTGTGAATCATCTGTTGCTTATAGTCAAGAGGACTGCAAAATCAGGAGCGCCTAAATGACCAATATTGTAGCTTATCCTTTAGCCCCATCCTCGGCCACACAAGAGAAGAGCCATTTCAATAATGCGCGGTGCACAACAGATCAGATAATATTGATCATGAAATTAACAAATGCTCTTCTTCAAACGAGAAGCTACAGCTTTCATCCCATACACTACTACCAATTTATGTGGGAGATGAAGACGAAGATGCCAGACAATACAAAGATGAAGATGCAAAGAAGAAGCTGCGAAGACGAAGTTGCAAAGACGAAGGACTCTGTTTGGAAGGGAGGCTCGGAGAACGCTGAAGAAACAGCACAGGGACATTCATGTGGGTCTGTGGGAAGACAAAGGGAGGGAGGGCAAAGAGATGGAACGACTCGTTTTGATGCAAATGAAACACGTTTTATTTTCCACATTGGCAGAGACTCCCCAGCGGTTACGCTGGGCGACTGTACCTAGAAGAATTGATAAAATTATACTGCACAGTAACTATTACTAAATGGAAAATCCTTAACTTCCCTTTTAAGCTAAGAGGAAAACTGAAAAAGGCTACAAACAAAAGAAACAAAATTACGGCAACAGAAACAAATACTATAAGGATCAAGTAGTAACAATATTATATAGAGTAATACTACATGCTGTCGTGGAGTACGCAAGCGCCGTGCAGTTGATTTGAAAAAGAGTGGGGTCCACTATTAAAAATTTATTATTTTTTCATGTGGGTCTCGTATTTATTCACTTTTTTCAAAGTGATTGCACGATGCTTGCACACTCACGACTGCAACTATCATTTCTCTATTATATATAAAATCTACTTATCAAAAAAAATATTATATATAGAATCTAATCTCTCTCCCCCATTTTTTTATACCATTGAAAACCAATTCCAGTGAGCAGAGAAACATTTTGAAATAAAATAATGTCCAAACAGAAACAAGAAAAGTAAGTGAGAGCCAATGTACCTGGACCGTTAGAAGACCCAGCTGGTCACTGGGTCAGAAATCAGAAATCACTAGTCATCAGATCAACCCAAGTTGACTGGTGACATGAATTCGTAATGTTTATTCATAAACTAGCTTAAATAACAATTATATGATGTCAAATAATGTATCCATAGTGCATATTTAAACATTTTAGTGCTCCGGTGGATGTGTTCTTTATGATCTTCTGTCATGAGTACAAACTCCACTGTTGCATCAGTTGCTTTAATGGGCAAAATCAATAAATTCAAAAAGAGAATACCCAACCTAGCTTTTTGTTTTGAGGAACACAAAATTAATAGTGTCAAGTATATTGGTAAATATGCTAGAGGTGTGCTGTCCAGGGGTGCTCTCCATGATTATCTGATCATGAGTTTTGAGCCTTCTTGGATGCATTCCATTGGATTTTATAGCAGGTCCACCCCAAACTGCAATGTAACATGTGATCCATTTTTGCACCCAGGAGAGTTAGAGGAATAAAAAGGGGGAACAAGGAAAGGATCAATCCTATAGGTGGAAGAAACCTAATTTTAGAGAAAATTTTCCTTCAGATGGGAGTGAAACGGTCTTTCTAATAGCAACTTTCTCTCATTTAACATGGAATGTTTTAATTCTGCAATATGCATGATCTAGTGGTTTGATGACATGAAATCCCGGATGCCGTGCAAATGTATGTGTATGACTCGGTTAAACCCCAATTTCATGTAACACTCACATCACACGGATCAGGCAATTATCACCTTTCCACCCATTAGATGTGGCCCTTAGAAATTGTTTGCATCCAAGGGTTCGAACCTTAGACTTGAGGAGAGAATACCCCCAAGACCAAGGCTCTTACCACTAGACCAAACCCCTAGACTTGAGCCAACCCCTGGGAGTTAGTCTAGTGGTCAATTATATGGATATCATTTGCACATAACAAATTTATGGCCTTAAGCACCATCCTTTCTGGGGCAAGATTTTATACCAAGAGATCTACAGGCTCATCCTGATCTGAAAGGGGAACAACAGGAGATGAATAAAAAGGTTTTAAACAAACTTATTGAGCTAGAGTCTCTTCATCCAATGAAGATATACCTGACTCTATCACATCCACAAATAAAGACAAGTGTGCCATAAGTAAAATTCTCTATGATGAATGATAGCCGAAATGGAGAAATGGAGCACTTTTTAAATTTTACATACCATGTCCAGCATACCCGTCAAGAATTGGATCTCGTTCTTCTTTTCTATTGAAAGGTTTCCAGCAACATCCATTACATTGGTCCTGCATTTGAGTCATTAGTCCCTTGAAATAAGATGATCACCTTGTCAGGCACCCTAAAATTGTAATAAATAAATATTGTAATGCAAATAGATCAAAGAAAAAATCTAATGCCATTCTAACCAGTATTACATATTGCTGATGCATAGTCCTCATCAAATATTTTGAGGGCATTGTTGTGACTAAACTATAAAGTGTATGCCACCAATGACAGAACCTTCTCCTAAAGTTTTAAATAACTTCCGGTCAATGTTTGCAAAGTGGGTCCAAAGTGCCCTAGACAGACTGTGATTATGTAGGAATGCTTTGAAAGCTTGGAAGGTTTGCTGACCTTCCACAAAGAAGTTTTAGAGTTATTAAAAAGAAGCTTCTTACGTGGGTTATGGTAGCAAATACAACTATCTACAGATATTCATAATTTCTCGAATAAATTTTTACCAATAACAATACTTATATCAATCTAGCTGTTCTTGGCAATATGACCAGCCAAGCAACCATATATATATATATATATATATATATATATATATTATAAGTTCCAACCAACCATATATTTGAATGCACATTAATCACAAATTAAAGCTACCTACTTATTCAAAAACAATGGGTCCAGACTCTGTTCTTCAACAAGTTGCTCTATGGAATCTAGAGTGGCTCCCACCTGCATGTAGATGTAAATTTGGCATGACAAAACTAACAGGGATGCAATTAAAAAAAGAAAAAGAAACATGCTAGCAACAACCATATGGGCTACCATGAAGAGAAATTCAGTTAGTACACCATGATATGTGCCCTATGGCATATAAAAAATCAAATGATTCTGAAGTGTTGTGCCAATAATATAACATTTCTGGTTGAAAGTCGTATGGTACATCTAAGATGGTAATACCTTCTACATTTGTAGTGTCACCTGAACATTATACACGGTCATCGTCCAAAATTAAGGAGACTTGCAATCCTCTTTATATCGACAGGTAAACCTTTTAGAATGCATGATTACATGCCGCTTTTTAATCTTCCATTGCAAGTGCAAGATTACTCCTTTCAAATCAATTTCCTAGAAACATTACGCTCACATTTGAATGTCTTCTGAAAGAGAGGAAGAGAGAGAAGAAAAAACACAAGTTAATATACATGCTTATGTACTTCTCCTCTCCTCATCTTCGTCCTTATCATCAACCACCAACTACACCTATTATTCTCATCTCTTAATACGAAAGACTATGATTTATACCTTCCTGATATTAGAAGTGACTCAAACTTTGACGACTCACATTTATGCCATGAAATTATCTTCCTTACAGTTACACTGTTAATATGTAAAAGAGGAGCTGTTTCCTAACCAGTCCCCTCTGCATCCAACCCAATATACTTGTATGTCGGCGAAAAGTTACAACTTTTATTTATTCTAGGTTTCTATAAATAGTTCTAATATGTGAATGCACGAGGTACCGTCAACATTTACTTCATACATTCTTTTGGGAGAAAGAGACATTTGAGGAGTCCACCAAGAGCCTATTGTATACATATTGAGATACCAGATCAGTTCTTGGATTGCATGAGTGAAAATTCACGACAGCCAAGTGAACAATTTCACCCTACCTAAAGCCATGGTAACTGTGCACTTCAGCAAAACATGTATAAAATGTGGAAGTTAAGCAAATGTGAGACTGATATACCACATTAGGCAGAGTAAGAAGAGTATTTATTCCATCAAAATGGCATTAGGGCTCGTTTGGACACTTAGAATATCTCAGAATATCTATGAATAGTAGTGAAATGGTTTGTGTTAAGATGTTTTATTGGGTTTTGGGAAAGGAGAGAGAAAAGTTTGAATAAAAATATTATAAAGTTAAAAAATTGTTTGAATATTATTTTTTTAATATTATTTTTATTTTGAAATTTGAAAAAGTTGTATTGTTTTTTGTGTTTTGTTTGGGAGTTTAGGAAAGTTGTAATGATTAGGTAATGATTATATGAAAAAGTTGAAGATTTGAAATTGAAAAGTGTTTTATGTTTGAGTGATGTTTGGAAAGGAAAAATCTGATAATATTTGAGAATAGCAGAGAACACTTGTGTTTCCAAACTAGCCCTAAAGACTCTTGATCACATCCAAAAAATGGCCAAAAACTCTGCCTTAATTAACTAAAAAAATTAATAATTATAATTATAACTGCTAACTGGACCTTACACAAACTTAAAAACTCCAAGCAAAAGCATGGCTCTTAAATCGAGGGTGGGGGATCTTCCTTGATTTACTTTACTAAGTTGCCAATCTGCCCAGTCAGTGCAGTCACAACCGGGCAAACAACAATGAAGTCAAATATGTAATGAACATCATTGCAATCATAACAACCTATAAATTCTATGTTTTCAAAGTCACCAAGTGTCAAACTCTCCATGGCTAATTTTTAAAAACATGGCATTCAAATCATAACGCAATGGTTACAATCACAAACTAGACTGCAGTATAATATATCCTAATTCAATGTTCATTTTTTAGTGCATATCTCAAGTCAAAATGTTACATAATGAGGTTTTGGGTATATAATTTGTCACATAAACAATATAGACTACCTATGCTTTCTAGTTTTTAATTGTTCACGAAGTTGTCGTGGTGCTTGCATAATATGGATGTAAATGAACAAGGCTACTCGGCAGGCAGCTCGAACTCAACTCGATTAAGATTGAATTCGAGTCAATTCGATTATTAAATGGGTTGTAAACAAAGAATTAGACTCGATTATTAAATGATGCAAGCTCGTATAAAGCTTGCCCGACTCAAGTAATGTTCATGAACAAACTCGTATAAAGCTCAACTCGATTCATCAGTTCGACTCGTATATGTTTATATATATATATATATATATACATTATATTATATATGTATATAGTTCACTACATATACTACGGAAGTTATGATGAATACATATGTTATGTATGTATATTGTATATACAATATTAGCTATAACTTATCAAATGCCATACAAGAATTTATGCTTACCAATAGACATAGTAGTATAATAGTATTTATGCTTACCTATAGTTATCACTTATCACGTGTTATTAGCAGTAACTTATATAAGTAATATGCATATTTAGTATTCATATGCATATTTAGTATTCATATCCATTATTAATAATTAATAAGCTCATACTAGGAATATTGCAATTAAAAAAAACCAACATCTCAAGCCGAGTCGAGCTGAACTCGAGCCAAGCTTGGTCTCAGTTTTCATTTAAACGAGCCAAGCTCAACTAGAATTCTGGGCTCGGCTTATAATAGAGCCGAGCCCAAGCCCAAGCCCGTTAACTTACTAAACAAGCTGACCTCGGACAGCTGAAGCTCACCCGAGCCCGGCTCGAATACAGCACTATCCATAAACACGAATGGCACAAATGTGGTGCAGTTACCAAACTGGCCCTAAAAAGAGTAACCAGAAAGAAATACATGGACTATCTAAATAATGTCAGGTCATAGGACCTGAGATGGGCAAAATGGCCTCCATCAATAATGATTTTTTCTATTAAATTAAGCAAAACTCATATAGGAGTGATGGAGACAAACCTACTTCATTTCTATGACACATAAGGCACACCTTGTGAAAATTTTATGCAGATAACCACATAGGGAAATTCAGAAGGGGAAAAAAAGGGATGACATCAGAGATGATAATAAAATCATTACCTGTGTTTCAAGACACAGAGACTCGAACTCATCCTGCAAAACTCAAATGGGTCAGCATCAAAATTCAGGGGTGGAGATAATATTAAAATAGGAAATCACGAGTCACAAAATTAAGAACCTTATGCATTCTGCATAAAGTTAATAAGAGAGGTATTTAGGAAACAGTGATCTAATGCATTACTTAGTATAGTATAAAACAACTACCAGGAAAATCCGTACTAAGAATTATGTTTTAGCTAAATTCATTAAGGAACACAAATGGAATAACAAGAACCAAACATGAGGTCAATTTTAAATCATGTGCCTTATTGCTTGCTTTATTCTTTCATTTAATGCCTGTCGGTGATCCAAGACTGAACACATTCAACAACACATTATCTAATTGATTGGCTACCGGCAGAAATCGTTTAGTGACTGCAGCACAAGTCATTCTTCAGCACATGAGGTTATATCTTCTGGACGACAGGGCAAGACCACCTCCTCCAATGTCAAACAAACTAGTTAATCTCACTACTCTTCCCCCTATACCTAGCTAGAAGGGATAGAATATCCGGAGAAGGGTAAGTACTCTTTGGTACCACATCCAACAAGCAACAGTATTTACTTGCAGCTGTTTCATATGAGCCATGTGAAGGATTCAAGATAGGCTATGAAGCCAAAAATCCAAGCACATACACGTAGCGACTTTATTAGTATCTGTGTGATGGAGACATGTTATATGCGTCTGGGTTTAATCGGGTTAAAGACATATTGCATTTGCATGGTCTCCGGGATTTTTTGTCATAAAAAATTAGTGTGACTCCAGATACTGATATCAGTCAATGGCCAAACTATATATATAAGAAAAAAATAGTTAAACAGCTTTGGCACATTAGTAGGCCAATGAAAGAACACATTTACTGGTTGTTGGATTGATGCCTAAATCACCAATGCCAAAATTCTTCAGAACTCAAATCTTGTTTATTTTAATCAGTGCCCATTGCCTAGAAACCCTAGCAACTCAAAAAGAATCTCATTGTCCTTCACGCAATATTAAATATCATTTTAAACCTGAAACTCACGATCAAATGTGAAAGAAAAAAGTACAGAGCCTTCATTAGCGTTCCTTATCTGAGTTTGAAAGATCACTAGGTCTTTAAGAATTTATACGAACTCAGCAATGCATAAAAGCAAACAATTTGACAAATGGCTTTAGTGGCCTACGCGTTCCTTAACTGAGCTTGAAAGATCACTTGTCTTTTAAGTATCAACAGAAACACAGCTACGCACAAAAGCAAACAATTTAACAAATGGCTTTAGACGTAGGCATACATCTTCTGAAGAATGCACTGCTATATATCATCACTATTCAATATGTTTACCAAAAGCCAAAAAAAAAATAGGTAGGATTCATAAGAAAAAGGGTACTCTGATTACTAAGGAAGTGTTACCTCAATATTTTCATGCAAGGAAGTAACGACCTGAAAAATGTTTTGATGCAACAACAACAAAAACCACGGCAAAGAGAAGATTATTAGTTTTACGACAAGAAGAGTAAGCCCTAATCGATTGCATCAAAGTATGTAAATATAATACCTGAATGAATAGGCGGCGGAGAAGTTGTTGCTCCGCAGCAGTAAACCTTGGGAATGCGTTGCAGAATTCCTAACAGTTCGATCATAAACAAATGAGCATAAGCAAATTAATTAATCTTTCTTCGAAGCAAGTAAAAAATGTGGAAAATAGAAATTAAAATGTGAAATGAGATGAATATAGTTACTTGGTTGGAACAGGCAGTGAGAAGAGAGCGAAGGGCGAGCTTAAACGATTTCTTCAAATCCGAATGCCTCGTTCCCATCGGAAGAGTAGAGGATGGACCTTCTACTTCACCGCTTTTCTCCATTTTCGTTACATAACCCACGGAGCGCGCGCGAGAGGGAGATCAAAAGCAAAGGGAAACTCACTCAAAAATTCAAAATGAGGTGCGCGAGTCGTATAAGATATTTTATGTAATTATTGTATTATTACTTTAAAAATAAATAAATAAAATATAAAATTTATATGAAAAAATTTAATATTTTAATAGTAAATCTTATTATTTTCAAAACGATTACGTGATCAATTACATGTAAAATTACTCTATAATATAATACGGCCGAACTACGAAGAATTGTGATTACGATCTGCTTTACACAAAAAAAAAAAAACAGTTACAGACTAACAACTCATTCATAATTGATAAACAAATTTTAATATAATAATATTTTTTATTATATTTAAATACATCAAATTAAAAGTAAAAATAAAAATAATATTATTTTTCCGTAACATTCCACATCAACGTCAAGTTACGTTAATTTATAAATTTATTTTTATAGAATTTCAATGTGGTTGTAGTAATCATCGCATATGAAGTATTTTTCTTATTGAGTAATGTTAAAAACAATTATGAGTTGTATAAGCGTTATACATTCTTTTTAAAAAAATGTAGGATCCACTATTAAAAATTAATTTTTTTATGTAAATTTCATATTTATTCATTTCGTTAAGATGAGTGCACACTCTGTAACTATAAATATCATCTCTTCCGGAGAAAAAAAAAATCATTTAATTTATCATTTGATTTTTAAGACAGCAAACATGAAGAGATACTACAACATTTATTGTTATATGTATAAATATTTTTATTTTATATATTTATCTCTCTATTATATAAATAACTTTAATATTATTTATAGTGTTTGATTTGGGGTAGAATCAAGTTTATTTAAAATTGTTTTTTAGTTTTATGAGATGCAAAATAACTTATCATAGTTTTATATTAAAAATTTATATAGAAAATGTTATTTTCAGTGTTTCACTAAGTAAATGGCTAATCCAAATAATTTTTTATGATATAATTAATTAAAAAGTAAGATTTTATTAATTTTAATTTTGAAAAATCTCTTTACGAAGATCAACTATTAAAGATATGGTTAATAGTATTCTATGAGCAATGCAAGCTCATTTACTCTATTCTCATTTACTCTATCCTTAGTTAGACTTAGGGGTGTAGAATCGGCCGGATTTTTTTTTTTCGGTCTAGTCTGAATAGGGGTGTGCAACTGGATTTGGATCTGGATATCCAGATTCTAAAAATCGGGCAGTTATCCTCCCGGATTAATCCGGAAATAATCCGAGCGAATAACTGATTTTTTTTTCCTTTTTTTAGCTATAAATTCGGATATCTGAATTGTAACCAGATCTATTAATACTTTAAAAAAAATTGTTTAAACTTTAACAAATATTTTTATAGCACATTTAAAAAAAAAATTATGATATCATGTTTAAATTACCCAGATTTTCTTAAAAATAATAATTTAAACACTTTTTAAAAGTTTTTTAAAAAAAATAACAATGCAAAATAAATAATATTATTGTTACATCATAATGCAAAATATTAATTTGAAAATAAAAAAATAAATAATAATACATCATAACTAATTAGACTAATACAATGTTACTACTCTTCACATCATAACTAATTGTCTAATTGGAAGCAAGATTTTTTTTTAAGAAAAAAAGAGACTCGGTTACATATAACCGGGTCATTAAACCCGATCCGTAACCGTATCTGGATTTCTCTAAACAGCTCGGATATACCCAAATTCTGGGTTTCGGACCTAGGGGTATAGAAGGGGTAAGGTCTGAGACCTGGAATTGTAACACATGCCCCACCATCCATTGTTCATCTTGATAACCTAGGTAAAAGTGCCACCAAAAGACTGTTACATAGCTCTCACATGCCACAGCATACTACAGTTTCTACCAACCACACGAGCCGGCAATGTTTTCCTTAATTTAAAATATCAAGTATCTCGAAGAAGAGAATGTGAATATTTCAATCATCAGTACCAAAATAGTAATACTACATACAGTCGTAAAGTGTGCAAGTACTGTGCAGTCATTTTGAAAAAGAGTAAGATTCACTATTAAAAAATTAATTTTTTTTCATGTAAATCCCATATTTATTCACTTTTTTCAAACTGACTGCACGACACTTACACACTCACGATTACAAATATATACCAAAATTGTAGACTGAAGTGATCACTTTTTTATTGCAGCTTTAAATTGCATCTAAGCAGTCCATCAAACCACTTGTTTAGTTGTCCCCTCCTTAGCTTAGACATTTGTTCTTTTATGTTTTATGCTGCTTACTCTTGTATTCTTAATTTTATTTTAATGCAAATTCCTGTGTTACAGAAACATATACATATTTGGAGGCCTCCTATGGGTGGGGCCCTAGTGAACAACCTAAACTGCGTAGCTCACGAGCTGACCTTACTACAATTCTACAAAGCTAATAGTTAGATATGTACCTTTGAAATATGAATGACATTTGTAATCTGACACATTACCATTAATTTCTAATAAGATAGACACAAGCATTCAATTTAAATAACATAATATCTTGTGATGGAATTAGAGAATTATGTATCAGTATTTTTAAGACTATCAAAGTTTACTATCTAGATTACTCTAATTTTACGACCCATTATTCTTTCTTACTCGAAACAAAACAAAACAGAACAAAAAACAGCAGAAAATCAAAATAGGTTTGATTACGTCTTATATTAGAAAACCATTTTAGTACTAGGTTGGAAGCAAAACCTAGGAGACTAGGGCAAAACAGAAGATATTTTTCTAAACATTCTGGACCAAATTAAAAATAAAAAAATAAAAAATAAAAAAAAGAAAAAGAGTAAGCAAACACTGATATGGATGTTGCAGATCTCAACCCACACGCAGTATTATATTACGCCATTACACCATTCAATCTTGAATGTCACATTCAAACATGAGGTTTCTCAAGATGAAGATGCAAATGTACTTCCAAGGAAATATGTAACAAACTGATGGGTATAAACAAAAAAAAATAAAAAATAAAAACTCACTTATACAGCGTTATTATTAGTACAGGATGACTCAAATGCCACGCGGACCAAAACCATACAAACATGAACAGAAAACTGCATTTTTGACTCCGCAGCGCTCAATAATCATTAATCCAGACGGCTGCGACAAGCATTTCAGGAAAATGCTACAAACTTGACTTGCTCAAAGGGAAAACCCCAATCCTAACTATGGCTCTACTCCTACTACCAAAAGCTACACTTTCCCTGCAACAAATACAAATCTGTACCTGGTTGGTTTTAATTCTGGAGGCTGAGCTCCAATCTCAAGTCTCTTGCATGTTTCACTAATTGTATCATTGAATATCGCCAACTAAACAGCAAGTTGCTCTGCAAAACCATATTCATGTATTTAAGCAATCAATATTCGAGTATCCTGATTTAAAAAGTTGCTGTCTGAACAATTTAGCTAAGCAAGTCTCTGAACAAGTTGGGATTTTGACTTGATGGGGTCACACCCATGTGCCTCACGAGTGCGTCTTTTTCCAAGGAATCTCTCGGATTCAGACCCTTTGGAAATTGTGTTGGAAGTGTAGTTCCAGCATGTGCAGTGCTGACAGTAGCATCTAATAACCCAACAGTGAAATTGACATCATCCCTGTTGGTTGTAAGAGAAATCTCAGGACTGCTGCTCTGCCCACTAGCAGACGCATTTCCATATAATGCAATAATATCAGGTGATTCAGTAGCGCCAACTGCACCATGATTTGATGTCGCACTAATTTGGGTTGGATCAAGAAGCCCTTCTAACTGCTTGAAGGGATCGACGGATGGAGTTGTACTTGCAACAGTAGGTTCACCCAAGTCAAGCAAGTCTGGTGAAGGTTGATGATTTGTCTTCTCCACTGATACAACTGCTGCCTTTGGTGCCTGAGCCTTCTCTGCAGCATGGATACCTGCCTTAGCGATCTTATGGTTAGCTGAAGTAGCCCTCTTATCAATTTGAGAGGATCCCCCAAACAATGAAGCTGCAAGCTTCTGCTTTTCTGGAGAAATTTCAACTTGTGGTTTCCTTGAATCACGAGTACTGCGTGTTTTTGAATTTACATTGACTGCACCATCTACTTGAGTGACGCCATTCACTGTATTATGGGTAGTAGAATTTGAGGTAGATGGTGAAGAAGAGTATACTGGTCTACCCCACTTTTTCTGAACACCATCAAGTCGTAGCTTCAGTTCTGATGACCCCGTATCTGATATGGATGGAGCAGTCGCAACCTGGTGGGTGTCCCTAGAATAAGATGGCTCAGATACTGGAACAAGTTCAGTTGAGGGCTCGAATGAAGCTGCATGTATTCTGGGTGGCACCGGGGGCTTTGGAAGCTCATATGCCTCGAACCTAAGACCATGCATCGAAGCTTCATGCTGGTCTTGGCTTCTGAAGTTGCTGATATTTGACAGACCGGAGCGCTCACTCTCAGAGATGTAGGGCTGAGCACCATTTTCCAGTGACTGTTGGACATAATTGTCAAGTAACGACAGGCTTTTGTCAACCTGCAAGGAGAATTAGAGATGTTCGGATTCGGGGATTAGATAATGTGAAGAATATTAAAATGGATTGATCAAGTGGCAAATATTACAAAGCCAAAACAGTCCAAGATGCTACATAAAGATACTTGGATGCACTGCCCCATGCAGGCACATGCATAAAGGCATGAGCATGCATGTGAAAACACTCGCACTCACAAACATAAAAGTATACTTTTTTTGATAGGTAATAACATAAAAATATAATTTGGAGGAGAAACAACAGACAAGTACATAAAACACACTTTCAAGTCACTTCCAACAATATCAAATGTATACGCCATCCAGAGAGGAGGTTTATGAGCATACTAAGAAAGGATTTAGTTGTGAAAACTTTAAAAATCAGTTGATTTTATAAAAAACAAAAGACCTAAGTGCAAGAAAAGCCAAACTCCAATAAAGCATACAGAAGTAAAATTTCAATTTGATCTGACATACAACCATACCACAGACGGGTACCAATACCAATTACCAGCAAAATACATGGATTCTTTCACTTAGAAAGTGTATACAGACTGTGGAGTAACTATGAACAGAAGCATAAACTGATTCTGAGTTTTCTTAATCTAAACCACGAAGCCTTGCAGTCAAGTGACACCCTTTCAGCTTCATAGAGGGACACAAATTAAAAGAAAGCAACATCCTGAGTCGTTATGTAAGTCCTCATCATACTCCCTGAGCATTAACTGAATATTTTCAAACCTTCTCGAACTAAGATTGACATGTAATTTCTAAGTTTAATCTTAAATCCTCCCATAAATGAGAACAAAAAACTATAGTAATGCAAAAAATTAAGTCTATAATCTTCTTAAGTGCATGAAATGAAACAGTTTAAGAAAAAAAAGATACTCCAAAGCAGCTCCAGAATATCTGCTATAGACAGATACATAATTATATAATACTAACACCTGCTTCAGTCCCAATCTCACTGAATCTGAGCTCCAGTATCAAGCAGTACGAAAGTGAACTAAATCATGGAAGCTCAAGTACATGATAACCAAAAAGGACAAGATACTTCCAACACAGGATGTAAATCCTTAATGGTTCCATGTTAGTAGCTTACAACATTATATCATAACATCTGAAACATGGCACAAAACTAAACCAAAACAAACTGAATGCACACAGTCAAAGGGATATTAAACAAGAACTAATTAAAAAAGAAAAACTGCAAATTTATAATCAGAGCGAACAACTCTAGATCAATACATGCATAAGGGTAGGCAGGCTTAGAATCTCTTTTAAGACTAATAGGAAGAAGGATTTTAAAAAGGTGAGGGCCCTTGCATGAGATTTGAAACTAATACGATACTACAATTACCTCTATGTCTTCACAACTTGCATCTGATGGCAAAATATTCTCGACAGCATGTGCATCTAAGCTAATGACTGCTTGCAATTCATATGCCCGTTGCTGCAAATCTGTTGAGTGGGAAGCTGATAATTCTTCAACCAAGGATTGACACTAAATCAAGACCACAGAGTTATCAGTACAAAAAGTCCAAAAAGTATCAGAACATAAAAACATAGATTTTATTAATGTTTGAAAATACAATGAAATAGAAATAAAGTGGAATTCAGTAGGAAAACTAAGATTTACAATGTGCGACTAACAACAATATTTCATAGAAGTGCAACGTTATAAAAGCTAGATATATATATGAGTGTGTGTGTGTGTGTGAGAGAGAGAGAGAGAGAGAGAGAGAGATTGCTAAGCAATGCCATATCTTCAGAGGAGATTTGAGGGTGCTAAGTAAGTGGCATAATAAACAAGAAATATACAGGAGATAACCTAAACAACAAGAGAGAGAGAGAGAGAGAGAGAGAGAGAGAGAGAGAGAGAGAGAGAGAGAGAGATAAGAAAGTTCTGAAAACTATAAATAGGAACAAAACTGAACATTCATCCATAAATAAAGGGAATTAAGGAAGAAGCCTTGAAAGTGTCCACCGTTCTCGCAGTCCTTAAAACTCTGATCATTTATTTCGCTCCAAATGCACTACATCAAACAACAGTGATTCATCTTCACTATTAAAGGTTAACAGCCTGGTCTTTCTAGCATGCCATGAGACACGCCATCGGTCGAGCATTGACCCGTTTTAGACTGGCAGGCTGAATATATCCATAAAACACTAGCCATCTCACAGTTAAGCAAAAGGAGAGTGACCGTTTCCCCCACTCTTTTGAACATACAACACAACTAAAACGTGGCGCTTCCTTAGGTTTCCACAGCTAGAATCTTCCCACAAGCTGTCTCCAAACAAAAAATAATAATTACATTTGTGAGTTACCTTCTATTAGGGAAAATTACCTATTCCCCTTCAAACTGCCACTCTTTTTTCAATTTGACACCCAAACAACCAAAGTTGTCACTTTGCCTCATTTTCAATTTGGTGCTGTTTTTAACTAGAGATATAAACATCGCCATTTTCAATGGCATATGCTAGTGTGGGTTGAAGAAAAGCCCCAGGGAAACTTCTTCATTTGCTTATGCACTGTTCACTTCACACCTTCAGCATCTCTCTCAGGCCTCAGCCAACACTGTTCACCACTTAGAGTGGGAAATGTGCAGAGTTCATTACCACCGTCATTGTGAGCTCAACCTCAAATCATCTCACTATTCAAACTCCCTGAAATCTCCATTCAGGACCATTCCATCAAGCCTTCAAAGTACATGCACTCAACCCCCCCCCCCCCCCCCCAAAAAAAAAAAAAAAAATCATCTTGCCATTGTCCTTTCGAATTTTATTTTGATTCTCAACTGGTACTCATTGCAGGGGTTCTCAAGGTCTGAAGCCTCACGAAAGTGTCACTGTCACACACTAGGTTTTTTCCAACTTGGAAACCTCAAGGCTCAAGCCATCTCAGATTCTCCAGCTCAATGTAAGGGTTTTATAAATTTGTTTTTTTTCTTTTAGATTAATAGTTATATATTTTCTTTTATCAGTTAAAATTGATAGTAATATTTTTTGATCGGTTAAAATTAATAGTAATAATATTTTTATTATAAGTAAAAGAAATTTTATTGATACTTAAATAAGCATAGCCCAAGTCAGGAAGTATACAGGAAAATGCACCTAGTTAGGAACTAGAAATAGATACAAGTTATGGAAATTGCGACCATTAAAATCCATAGCTATGGCCCACATAAATAAGGTCTTAAAGAAGAATTAAGCTCTTGAGGCCCAAACAAAGCAACTGTAGACTGCCAATGTTGGTTCCAGCTGGTTCATAGGTCAGTTGGTTTCCATGTATCTTTATGGGTGTCAATTCAGTTTCAGTTTGGGACCAAAACCAAACTGAAAGGTCAGTTTTTCACCTGTAGTGTTAGCACCCTGGTCTCCAAAATTTGGTCGAGCACCTTGGGTTGTTCACCTACGTTTGTTTTACAACACAAGGAAAAAAGCAAACAGCACAAATTGTTGTTTCACAATGATCAACCAATAATATTACTGTCAATGACCACCTATTTGCTTACTTTTTTTTTATAAGTAAAAAACCTATTTGCGTACTATGGTGTATTTGGAGGGAAAGGAATGATCATTACTTCGAGGATTGGGAGTTCTCCTGATCTTCTCTCCCCTTACTCTCTCTCCTTTGATTTCATGTTAGTCATGGAAAATCTCACAAAATTTGTTGAGTGGAGAGAGGGGCCAAGAGATCTTTATATAGTGTGTAACGCCCCAATGGAAGACCCAAACCACATGGCTTATACTCCAAAAGGACTAGTCAATGATACAATTGGAGCCCCATTGGAACCTTATAAAGAGCAAGAACTTCTCCTTCCCAAGCAATGTGGGATCCCATACACCACCTACCCTTATCCATATCATATGGGGTATCACATAGTGTGTCAAAGTAACCTTGGTCATCAAAAGTAATAATTTATAGACTGTTCAATTTCTAAAATTCAATAACCTTTATGAATTCATTGGTTAGAGAACTAACATGAGTTCAAAAAACAAAAAGGCTTCACATATATTACTAAATTGACAGACTCCTTTTGACTACACAATTCTTCTCTTGCTCAAGGTTCTCCTTTTGTCAGCTGGCTTAGCCTTTTATTGATGTTGGCATCAGTCCCCACCATCAAAGGAGGAAGAGGATCAGTACAAAATACAAGACGATCATCTTTGTTTTTTTTTTTTTTTATTTATTATTTTTTTTATGATGGGGGAACCACTCCCACGGCAGTGCCCTTAGGACTCATCCATGAAACCGAAACCCCCAGGGAGACTAGCACAGCAACCCACAGCCATGGCCTCCCACTTAAATTGCAGTTTGATCCCAGGGGAATTGAACCTGTGACATGGGGCACATACACACAAGTTCGCCCTTACCACTTGGGCTACCCATGGGTGGGTACAAGATGATCATCTTTTTATAAGCCAGACATAATCTAAAAGGCTATATTCAGATGCTAGCAAAAGTACTAAGCACTAAAAGCACATATATCAATTAAGATGGAGAAGAGACTTTGACTTTAAGCTTAACTGGTCAAAAACATACCTCATGCAACATATCCACTTTTCTCCCGGCTGCTATCTCAGATGCATAAATTTTCATAAATGCTGTAACTGCATATGCCTTGAAAAGAAGCAAAAAATTATTGTCCAGTTGAATAAAAGATGTAGAATCTTAAAGGCCAAAGTTCTCTAATTAAAAAAAATACAATGTGCTTGGAAATGGACCAGTCACTTTCCTTCTAAAACTGCTTCATAAACTTATACCCAGCATTAAAACTACTCTACTTAGTCACAATCACTTCCACAAAATATGAACAAAATACCTACGGAACATAGCAACATTTAGTATTTTGAGGTGCAATAGTAAAGAAATGAGTGGTTTGGATATATCCTGAAGCAACCAGTTTTGATGTTCTACTTACGAACATGCCCAAACAGATCCAAAAACAACCAGATTTATTTTAAACTTGCCAAAATTGTGTTATCTATAAATCCAAACGTCATTATCCAGAAGATGTTGATGTAGCTAGGAAAATGACATAACACAATTTTATAGGTTCAGTTTCGGGATGATGAATTGTTTGCGGGGTGGCGTCAACAATATGGTTATGCTACTTATGGAGAGGCAATGACATGGTAAAATGGCATTGATGGTGATGCCAATTGACAATGATGGTGGTAGAGCATAACTAACGAAAGAAAGCCCAAGACACATGTACCATAACCCCACCCAAAGAAAGCCCAAGACACATGTACGATAACCCCAAAAAAACTAGTCAATTTAAAGCTTCCTTAGAATCACTTATAAAGCTCAGTTTCACCTAATACATAGCCAATGTGGAACTTAGCATCCATGACTACCCTTATAACTTATTATTCATATTCCTAATGTGGGACTGGGATGTTACATAGAGTCTCTGATGGTGATGGTAGTGGTGGTGGTGGGATAGGGTCAAAAGTTAATTCTCAACTTGTGGTAGTGTGACATTGACAACAAAGATTGGGGCAAAGATAGTAATGAAACGAATGGATGACTTTATCCCTGCTTAAAATCTCCTGTTCGTCAAAAGACACATTTTGTTTTCCTAAAAAAAAAAATTCCATTTCTTAATAATAAAAGGCTTTTACTACATTGTCGAACTTTGCTCTTGAGTCAAATAACTGTTTATTTATTTGCATAATCAAGAAAAAAAAAAGTGCTTTCTAAGTGAAACTAAACATAACCTTAATTACTATGAAAAATACTTATACAGTAAAAATAGGCCAGCCAATAGCAACTTAAATATCCCCGTCCAGAATGAACCGTGGGGTACCTTTACAGTTTCATCATCTGAATATGCCTCTGCCACATCACACAATTTCCCTGTAATATAAGAAGCAGAATACTTCCCATCAGCTGTTCCATACTCCCCCAAAACCCAACAAATGACCTGTAATCAGAATTAAAGATTATGCTGATAAAAATCGAATTCTTACAGCAACATCCGTAAGGAGGGTGAACAAATAAAAAGGAAACCAAAGGAAGATAGTATGTACTTGAAGAAATAGAGACGGAAGCTTTGGCTCCCCAATAATGCGCAAATATGACTCTACCTGCACCCCAAATTTTTCATAAATAAGAGACACGAAGAAAAACTAAAAAATGTTTTGCACTACACAGTTGAAGCTACTTTTTTTTTTTTGATAAGTTACATAGTTGAAGCTACTTATGAACGATTGTAGTTGTCACGTGCTTAAGAACTCAAATAAACTCTTTTTTATAGGTAAGGGTAAAATTTTATTAATAGAAGACAGTAGGCATAGCCCAAGTACATAGGAAGTATACAAGGAATACAACTAGCAAACACAAGGCACCAGAAAGAGATACATGCAAATTATGAAAACTATCCCCATTACAATCAAATACGGAAGCCCAAATAAAGTTTTGAAAAGAATCTCTTCAACTAGTCCAAAGAGAGCTCCCGGTCTTCAAAGCACCTATAATTTCTCTCCATCCCAAATGCACCACATAATATAAGAGGAATCATTTTCAAAATAGCAGCAATATGATCATTATCCTGAAGACCTTTCCAACAAAATATCCCATGGAGCCTAAACCCCCGGGGAGACTAGCACATCAACCCACCGCCATGGCCTCCCACTTAAATCGCAATTTGATCCCGGGGGAATCAAACCTGTGACATGGGACACATGCACACAAGTTCGCCCTTACCACTTGGGCTACCCACGGATGGGTAGATATCATCTCAATCTACCTAAAAAACTTAAATATAAAATATAAAACATTTAAAAATATTAAATTAATAAAAAGGTTAAATAAAAAAAAGTGCAGGGTAGGGAAGCAAGATAGGGAAAAGGAAGAGAAGTAAGAGAGATTGAATCGGAAAAGAGAATATTGGAGTATTATTTGAATCTTGAGAGTTATTGAGCAAAATTGAAATTCAGTTTCTGAAATTTTTAAGCTGAAGCCAATTCCAGAGAAGATGGCTTGGGTTTTTCATTGATCGAATTCGTTTTCTATCGACTGAGTTTTTCAAGCACATCCAAAAACCAGAAAACCATGAAAACTACTTATAAAAATCGTTTTACATAGAAACAAATACAGCCTTAGTGAAAAATGAAAAAGAAGTAAGAATTTTTTATAAGTAAAAAGAAGTAAGAACTTGCTTTGCCTAAACCTTCTCTAACTGTAATCAATTAACGTGAAGGTAATGGATAATACTCCATACTCTACAAAGACGATGTACACCATGTGATAGTGCAAAACTGTAATGAACAATCAGGTGAATCATATAAAATAAGGGCAAGAAAAGAATTAAATGTCTATAAATGCTTTCTGTCATAACAAAGAAATTAGGCCATCAAAGGTCAGTTATATCTTTCTATGTCACATATCATTTCAGGATACATCAGTTCGGTATTCAATCAGGGATGGATAAATTATGACCATTGGAAGAGCTCTTGCTTCTTCATTCTCTCCCTCTTATTCCTCTTCTCACCAGAGTTCTATGCCCCGTCTCTTCTGCTCCTAATATCTCTCTCCTTAAATTACTGATAAAAAAACCTCTCCTTAAAATCTCTATCTCGACCTCTATTCCTCTTGCATTGCCTCTCACATCTCTTCTTTCTTCTCTCTTCCATCTTCTCGATAGGTCTCCTTCTCTTCTTTTTCTATCTCATCATTTCAAGAAAAGATAATTGAATAGTTTTTAGAAGATTGATCCTTACATATATGATGACATGGCATGCTCATCAAGAGAACACAGCGTTGCTCAAACAAATTTATATATGCTGTAGAAAAACCATCAAATTACTTAAGGACTTGACACACAAATAAGTTCAAAGAGCAAGGTTATGAACTATATAACCTTAAATTATTAAATTATTACCTATATCAGCTAGTAGATTATGCACCCTGACAAAACAACAAGGCAGCTTTTCTACTTGCATCCAGGAAATTCTCATTCATAATTTTTTTTTTTGATAAGTAGAAATTCTCATTCATAAATTACACGAGAGAACACAATATAAGAAGACAAAAATTAGCTTATCTAGATATTGTCTGTAGATAAGTCGTCCAGAATTTTCCTATTCATAAGTAGCTCATCTACATGAGTCTTATTTTTAAAACTGAGTACTTAGATACTGAATCTTAAGTAACTAGAAACTCGCACAATGTAATGACCTTAAGTTTTTTTTCTTTTTTTTTTTTTTTTTCTTTTTTTTTTTTTTTTTTTTTTTAATGTTGGGGAACCTCTCCAAGGGGCCCTTCAAACCTACCCCTACAGAGTAAACCCCGGACCCGTGCACCGCACCCTCGGAAGTTTCCCTACACGGAACTAGTTAAATCACTGGCTTTTCACCAGGGGGTGTGGCCCCTAGAGATTGTTTGCACCCAAGGAGATTTGAACCTTGGACTTGGGGGGAGCATACCCCCAAATCCAAGGTCTTTACCACTTGAGCCAACCCCTAGGGGTTCTAAAGTATTAGCATGCACACACACAAGTATGTATATAGATCCGTTTATTTATACTTATATACATGTTTGTATGTATACATGTACTAAATGATAAAAGTGTGGATCAAAATAACATACAGCAGATGATCTCAGCTGGCTATCTGCAGCATCATCATCCTCCCCAAATCCCTCTGCAATCAACCGCATCAAGTTGTGTGCCACTTTAACATTCACCAGGTCTCCCGCATGCTCAAATACTTTATTCATGGTCTGTAGGGTATACATCAAATAAAATATATACACATATTTATCAAAAAAATATATTTATACATACAGAAACATTATAAAATGCAATATGTATCATCATAATTACCTGGATAAACCAATGGTTACTGGGTGCAAATTGCTCGGCAAGCTCAACGCATCGAGATGCTATATAGGTTTTGTAATGACTATCATTAATGCTTATCATGTAGTCAATCATTCGGTCCACAATCACATCAACATTGGAGGACTTGGTCATTTTATACAATAGTTCAAAGGTTTTTCTCTTTAGAGTATCATCTGGGTCCTGCATAATACACATCCAACCTCCTTTAATATAATAAAGGACAAACATGATTAATATAAGAGATATGTAGTGTGCAAAAAGAATAGTAAGAAATCATGCATCTAATCCATAGTAACACATGCACAAATGAATAGGAAGCAATATGAATATTGCTCCTCATGTCCTACACCTATCCACTCCTCCACCTAAAACCCATTTCAAAGAAGAGGGAAAAAATTTAAAAGTTCGGAAAATAAAAGGAAAAAAGAAATCCCCCCCTTGGCTAATGTGGCAGGAGCCACAGCTCCAACTTTTGTCAATAATGAAATAAAATACTGGGGAAAAAATCTGCTTCAATATTTAATAGCAAAATCTCTCACTTATATATAAAAAAATAGCAAAATCTCTCTCACCTCTAAGCAATCAATCACAGCGAGTTGGTGTTGTTCAGCTATATCAGGACTTATCTTTATCAATCGACCAAGGGCATCAATACCCATATACTTCAAATTGTGGCTGTCACTCTGGTCACAAGATCACATTATAATTACTTGAGAAATTCCAGATGAAAGCTAAAGTGATAAGAGGTGTGAATAATCTACAAACTTAAAGGTGCAAAACACAATGCACAAGGCATACCTTCAAAAACTTGGAAATAACTTCTGCCGCAGCTTCTAATAATTTAGGATTGGGATATATAGACGAGACACAGCATATGCACTCATAAAGGACAGCATTTCCAATATTACTTGAGTCACATTTTCTGAATATGTCACTAACAACAGTATACATCTTTTCACTTTCTTGCTTGTCACCACCTCCCAGCAATGCCAGAATCTTAAGCAACCTGATCTGCATGATTAAATTATGATGGCCGAGTTACCCATATGTCAACTTAAGAGTAAAATGGAAGAATAAAGGTGAAAAGAGAAGTTAAAATGTAACACCTCAATCCCTCCCACATTTGGAAATATGAATAACCCACAAGAGCGTGTAGGTTATCAATGTCGTCATAGCCACTAAGTCCCACATTAGCTATCTATTTCGATAAACTAGACTTTTTTAAGTCATTCTAGGGAAGCTTCAAAATGACTAATCTATTTGAGGGTTAAGTGTAGATATGACTAGCACTTTCTCTGGGTTGTTACATATAGCATTAGAGCCACCTAGTAAGGCCAGCCATGTTAAACTGGAGCATTGCATGGAAAGGCCCTGACGAAGACATAAGAATTTAAGAGGGGAGTTCATTACACCTGATGGCAATATGAATAACCCACAGTGTATAGGCTAAAGGTAGTTTTCTTTGGGGGAGGTTTTGGGGTGGAAATTAAGTTTCATCTTGTTGGTTGGGATAAAGTTTGGTCACCAATATCTTGTCGAGGTTTAAGGTGCATAATTTGAGGGTCTTCAACAAAGCACTTTTGGGGAAATGGTTGTGGAGATACCATCGGGAAGGGGAGGGTTTGTGGAGAGAAGTCATAGATTCAAAATACGGAAGTATTAGGGGGGGCTGGTGTTCTAATGATGTTAGGGGGACATAAGGTATGGGGTTGTGGAAAATATTCGCTCTGGAAGGGGAGGGTCATGGTGTCACTCTGGTGTGGTGAAAGGGTTCTTAAGCAGGTTTTTCCCATACTCTACCAGATTTCTAGTGACAAAGAGGCTGTTGTGGCTGATTTATTGGTGTTTTCCGTCCATTGGAATGTTAGTTTTTCGAGTGGCTCATGATTGGGAATTGGATATGTTTGCTAATTTTTTTGACTCGTTGTATGCTATGTTGTTTGGCAATGTGTTGGAGGATAGGATGATTTGGAATCCTGGTGGAAATAACAAGTTCTCGGTGCGTTCCTTCTATAAGACCCTCTCGGGATTCTCTAATGATCATTGTTTTCCTTGGAAGGCTATTTGAAATTGCAAGGTACCTCTTAAGATTGCTTTCTTTATATGGACTGCATCTCTTGGGAGAATTCTCACCGCTAATAATTTGAGGAAACGTGGTCTTATCATTATGGATTGGTGTTTTTTGTGCAAGAAAGATGGGGGAATCAGTAGATCATCTTTTGTTACATTGTGAAGTGGCCCGGTGTTTATGGAATGAGATCCATAATTGGACCAGGGTAGCATGGGTTATGCCTGGAAGAGTTATGGATATTTTTAAGTATTGGACAGGTATTAGGGGAAATGTCCACATTGTTGCTATGTGGAGAATGATCCCTCATTGTATTATGTGGTGTTTGTGGATGGAGAGAAATGTGAAGTGCTTTGAAGACACGAAATGTTCTTTGGATGAGTTGAGGAGAGTTTTTTACAACAGTTTACTCTCTTGGGCTTTGGCCATTACTTGTAATGAGGACAATTTTCATGATTTGCTTGTATCTCTCACTAGCGCCTAGTGGTAATTAGGCATATTCGATGTATACTCCCTGTGTAGTTGGGCTATGCCTTTTCCTATCAATAATATTTTACTTTCACTTATCACAAAAAAAAAAAAAAAAGGTAGTCATGGGTGCTAAATACTAGGCAAAAGTTGGCATCATAAGTAATTCTAGGGAAGTTTCAAATTGACAAGTCTTATGGGGTTATAACGCAGATGAGGCTAGTACTTTTCTTAGGTTGTTACACAAAAGTGAGGGGGTGGAAAGGAAATGACAAAACCAATACTTCATTAAAAGGGTAAATAGGAACATCATAATTATGTTAGTCATGATCATGATCAACATCAACATCATGATCATGATCATGATCAACATCATGATCATGATCATCATCGTAGGTCTATTTTATGGGCTTTAAGGAAGTATCAAAATAGTTGTTTTGTGTCTATAATTAATTAAGGTATAACAAGGTTCAATCCAAGTTCTAATAGAATAGCCAATAAAATCCAAGAAACTAGATATCCTTGTTGGATAAGGATGTCTCATGATGAACCAGATCTGTGACCCCTTGATAGGGATAAAACCTAAATTTAGGGGACATTTTCTTAAAATTATGCTGCCAGCTTTTTCCTAGAAAAGTTAGGAGTTGTTTAAAAGGCTTATCAAAGGGAAAATCAATTCTACTAGGAGTAGGAATGCCATTCTACTACCTTCCCTATTTTTAGGGATAACCCTAGATTTTAGGTTTGCTCACCAATTTCTATTGGAGTTTTGGGAGTGCGCAATTTGAGAACGTTTAACAAGACCCTTCTTGGGAAATGGTTATGACAGTATCATCAACAACGGAGTCACTGTGGAGGCAGGTAATTGACTTCAAGTATGGGAGTGCTTGGGGGGTTGGTGCACAAACAAAGTGAGGGGTGTGCATGGCGTGGGTTTATGGGAATTTTTTCTTTTTTCAGTTTTGCAGTTGGAGAGGGTTCTACGATCAGATTTTCACATGATACTTGTTGTGGTAATTACACTCTTAAGATGGTGTTTCCTTCCCTATATCGAATTGCTTCTGACCTGGAGGCTTTAGTGTTGGATCTTTTGGACTGCTCTAATGACATTGATCAGTGTAATGTTCATTTTATTAGAGTTGCCCAGGATTGGGAAATTTGAGATATTTCCGAGTTTTCCAGCTTATTATACATTGTGAGCATCAGTAGTTTTGAGGAGGATAGGATGCTTGGAAGCTTACTGGGAGTAAGAAGTTCACTGTTCAATCATTGTACAAGGTTTTGATAACTCAGAGTCATCTCTCTTTGCCTTGGAAGTGTATTTGAAGGAGTAAGGTGCCTTCCAAAGTTATCTAAGGTTGTGTTTGGTTATTGAAACTCAACTCATCTCAAACCAATCATTAATGGGACTCACTACTTTTTCAACTTCCCATAAAAAAGTTAAACTCATCTCAATCTACTTCATACATTTAACCTAAAAAGTTAAACTCATCTCAACCTAAAAAAGTTAAACTCATCTCACTGAGACCCACAAAATACTACTATTCACAACTCAACAAAACTCATCTCAACATTCAAACGTAGCCTAAGACCCTAGAGCCTAAACCCAATCTCCTTTCTCAATCTTCCTTGATTGCGAACCCTTCACCTATATATATATATATATATATAAATAGTGCCTTCCAAAGTGGCTTTTTTCGTTTGGACTACCTTCCTTGGAAAATCTTGACCATGGACAATTTGAGGAAGCATGGACTTATTGTCGGATTGATGCTACATGTGTAAGAAGAATGGTGAATTTGTGGATCATCTATTGTGGCATAGTGAGGTGGCAAGGGTATCATGGGACGAGATATTTGGAGGAACCGGACTTGCTTGGGTGATGCCTAGGAGGACGGTGGATCTTCTAGCTTGCAGGAAAGGTGTAACATATGAACCCAAATAGGACTTAAGATCAGTTTTTTTTTTTAATTTCATTTTTTTAATTATTATTTATCTATTTTTATTCTTATTCTTATTATTTTCGAAATTTGACAACTAATCAGATTAAAAGGGTTTGTATTTCATTAGGAAGTTTCCTTATCGACATAGTTATCCCTTAGTTTCTAGTTAGAATAGATTCCTAGATTTAAAGCAATACCCAACTTCAAACCTTAGCATATCTCCTGAGGACTCACGCCACTTCCCTCCCCATTGTCTATAAGAATCCCATGAAGCCCTCTGAATTAAACACACAAAATACCTGGAGGAAGAACTCACTCTCGCATAGCTTAGTCCTCTGCCCAGCCACTGCCGATCACCCCAGGACATCGGAGCACTACCCATGGTGCCAGAAACTGCCAGCCAACTTAGTCCAGTCGCACTCACTCCCTCAGGGAAGCCACTGTTGTCGCACTCACCCTTCCTCCCTCTCGGTAATTGAGTTTTCAGTTCCATCTCTCTAACTCCCTCTCTGCGTCGCACCCCCTGACCAAAGGAGCCGCTACTGCGTCGCCGGCCACCCTCAAAAACCTAGAGCCACCTTCACACCCAACCACCTCTCTTGGAACAGGACAAGACAACCGAGAAGGGAAGCCTGACATAGATATTGATTTGAACAAAGGAACTGTATCGCACGACACCTCCCCTCTCACAAACTTCTCTCAGACTTGTGTATTCTGCCTTTGATGTTAAAGTGGGCCTTGGGCTCTGAGGCCCATTCGGCTTAATAAATGTATTCTTGAGAGAGCTGAACTCTCAGATGGGCTTTGTCTTGTACTAGGCCCGATCTTTATTCCTTTCAACACCTTATGTTAGTAGGCCGAAATCCTTTGTATTACATAGACAATGCTTAGGAGTTAATTAGGTTATTATGTATTTCAAATTTATCTTTAGCAGTATTTTAATTTATATATTTTTACATGATAAAACCTGAAATTTCAGATTTAGTTTTACACTATTTATCTAGCAAATTTATATTAAACCCAATTATACTACTAAGTTATTTATTCATGATTAATTATATATTACAAGTATTCATTAATTTTGCAGGGAAACAAGATAACTACTACGTTAAATTCCAAATTTTATATTTAATCACGTAAATAACCACAACACGTTTATCTAGAAAATTAGTAACGTCGAGTACCTCGTATAAGTAACGCGCTACAGGTTAGAAATCAAGAAACAGTGCTAAAAGGTAAATAGTATGATCATATAATTGCATGCGTATTATAAATATTATTGTCATGTATGAAAATATGATGGTTACCTACGCTACGCTGAGAGCCAAGTCAATGTTAGATTCCTTTCACGATCTTTGATGGATTATAACATTATTCTTGTATGTATGGATTTGTTGCTTGATGGATTGAATGTTATAAAAAAAATCACATGAATGCCATGTGATGTTCACATAGTATTTTTAAGTCAAGAAGGCCATGTAATAAAGTAGCTAGATCACGTATGTCATGTAATGTTCACGTAGTATTCAAGTCACGCATGCCATGTAATGTTCATGACGTAGTTGGATCACGTATGCCATGTAATGTTCATGTAGTACTTAGATCATGTATGCCATGGAAGGTTAGAAAATGTTTAGATCATGTTGTGTCATGCCATGTTATGCAATGCCATGTACAAGAATATGCCATGCCAGAATAGTTCATGAAATTTAATAAATTATCATGCATTAAGAAAGATAAATGTTTTAAGGAAACACAGACCCAAGCGTGTATCACTCCATGTTATGACAAGTTATGCAAATTAAGTGAATCACGGACTCAAGCGTGTATCACTCCATGTTATGACAAGTTATGCAAATTAAGTGAATCACGGACTCAAGCGTGTTTCACTCCATGTTATGACAAATTATGCAAGTTAAGTGAAACACGGACTCAAGCGTGCTTCATTCCATGTTATGACAAGTTATGCAAGATTAAATGAAACACGGACTCAAGCGTGTTTCACTACAAGATAAGTTATGCAGTGTCACAGACTCAAGCGTGGTTCACCATATATAATAAGTGAAAGACAAAATGAACAAGCCATGTATGATTGTTAGGAAGCACATGTAGTCAGTCATTTATACAATCACGTTACATATTTGACATGATTATGTATGATTCCGCTCATGTTGATGATAATGATCAGATACACTATGTAAATATGTGATGATATATGTATGTTATGAAGAGTCTTCAAAAATTAAGTCTGCTAAGCAGAGTCATGTTTACGGTATGATGTGCTACTTACTGAGGATTCGACTCATTTTTGTTTGTCTTTCTGTTTTCTTCTATGTTTAATTCTCACAGATGGTGATTATGATAACGCAGAGCTGGATGGCGTAGATCTAGTACAAAGACTTAGAAAGGAATATGTGTTATTCACACAAGAATTATATTTCTATTATGTTATTTGAATAAAAGTCATTCGTAGGACTAGTTTATGTTCTTTTTACTTTACGTTCAGTTTCAAGATAATTATGTTCAGTTTTGTTTTAATGTATTTTTTTTATGCTTTCCAATAAAAGAGGTATTTCAGAATTTTGAGTCTCTACCGGGCATTATGCTATGTATGTTAGTAATATCTCTACCCTACGGGAAATGGGTGTTACAAAAGGTCTTCAAGGCGGTCCCATTATGCTATGTATGTTAGTAATATCTCTAACCTACGGGAAATGGGTGTTACAAAAGGTCTTTAAGGCGGCACCCATGTGGCTGTTGTTTGGAGTTTTTAGCTTGAGAGTAACGATGGGAGTTTTGAAGATAGGGAGCACCCTTTGGATGAACTTAGAAATTTCGTTTTACACGCCTTATGCCTTTAGTTTTCTGCTATTGTACTCAATGGAACTAGCTTTCATGACTTTATTATATCATTTTCTTGTACTTTATTATATCATTTTCTTGTTCCTAGAGGTAATTAGGTGTTCTCTTTTGTATATTCCCTGTGTACATGGATAATGCCTTGTCATATGTTTCAATAAAATATTATCTTACCTATCCAAAAAAAAGCAAGAGACAGAAAAGAAAGAGAGAGGAAAAGGTACCTGAATAAATGGAGCTGGCATCTGATGATAATCATAACCCTTTGGTAATCTGCGTTCTGCTACTTGTTTAAGGATGGTTACAAAGCTGACAACTAAATCCTTATAAGAATTAACATCTATTGTTATAAGATCAAAAAGAGGGCAAAGCGTTGCACCCATGACCCCAGGATCATTATCACAGAGCCTCTGGAAAAGAAAATAAGAAAATCTAAATCAGAAGATAAGAAAACATTTTGATCATCAGGCAGACCAATGGAGAAAAGGCCGAATACAGTTGCTCAAATATAAATGACCCCTATCGATGCAGATCTGAAATTGAAACCAAAACCATGGAGAAAAGCTGACTGCTTTTCAAGAAATTTATCATATCGATGGCTTTATTACGGTTAAAAAATGAAATAAGAAAAATCATGCATGCACCTCAATGTACTCAGCTCTCGCATTCAGGTTCTGTTACTTATATTTATTTAAGCTGCATACAATTTGTGAAAGTAGTCTTATTAATCCTTTCTCATTTTTGCAACTCCAGCTTATCGGTCGAGGATCAAGATAGATTGTGTAATCAATCATGTAGATGCAGTGACAGCACTAATCCCAAACCCATGATCGTGATTAAGACTCAACCATTACCTGCATCAGATTTACAATTTTTCTACTATTAAAACATAAAATATTCAAATGGGGGACCGACCCACCCACCTTGCGAAAATTGGAGACGAGGTGGGAGACGGAAGAGGGGGACTTTTGGTAGAATCGGTGAAGCGCCATAATGGCCTTTTTCCTCACTGCCTCCTTGGAGTGGCCAAGTAGCTCCACCACCTGTGGCAGAACGGCCGGAATGGTCTCCTCGTTGATCAGCCTGCACACGGCATTCAGCGCCGCGCACACAACGAGATAGTTATCGGACCTCAGGTCCTTCTGGATGGTGTTGACGATGAGGATGATGAGGTCATGGTCCTCGTTGAGGAAGAGCGTGACGGCCAGGTAACCGGTGCGCTTGAGGAGGAGGCTGTCATCGTGGGTCATCTTAACAGCGTGGATGTATCCGAAGGAAGCGTCGTGGCCGAGCATCTCGATGTAGACGAGGCGGATGATGTACTCCTTCATCTTGCGCTTGGGGATGTCGGGGTCGGCGATACGGCGCTTGAGGGTTTCGATCTCGTGAAGGACGATGCGGTCCTCCTCGGCCTTGGATCGAGTCTCGCCGATGGACTTCACCAGGTCCAGGAATTCCTTCGACTGACCGAAGCCGCCTTGAGACCCCATCGCCAGCTCGCGACCGATCGTCTTCAGCTGCTCCATATTCCAATTCAAATCCCAAATTCACTCAATCTTTCTCGTTTAGGGTTTTCTGGGGTTGGAATCTGAAGCATTTAGATCTGAGAGAGATTTGGGGGAGAGAGAGAGAGTGAAAACGTGGCGAAAGGATAGTTTCGGGAAGAAGAACGGTGGTGGTACTGGTGGTCGTGAACGTGAAAGGTGACAACTTGTTTCCAGCAGTCCAAATATTGAACGCATATGGGTCGGGTTCGGCGTTGGGATTGGCAGAGCCCGAGCTATGCTATCTCGTTGTCTTTTCCCAAACATCATATTTGAATCAATTCAATCGTACCCGTGTCATAAATGAATGTTAATGAATTGAAATAAAAGTTAAATAAATATTTTTAAAATATTATTTTAATTTTATAATTTAAAAAATTAAATTATTTATTATATTTTGTATAGTAATTTAAAAAATTATAATATAATGATCTCATTTCATCTATCAAATCAAACCAGACCTTATAGTTTGATGGATTATTAGAAAAGTTAAGGTTTATTTGCAAATAGTTCAAATACTTGGGTATGGGGCAAGCCATTTCTACCACACCAGCCCCCTCCTCATCTCTTATCCATTTTGCTTCAAATCTAAACACCCTTCTTCTCTTTCTATTTACTAAGTATTGCTGTCTCAAGTCAAGTATTAAGGCCATATGGTCTGATTGGACTACTTTCAAAGTCTCCACCACTCTATCACAAAAAGTTTCAGACCATTTTAGATTAGCAACATCCCTGTCGAGCTTCTCCTTAGTAAAGGTGCTGTCCATGTGTTTGTTACTCCACGTGTATTTGTTTCCCTTCCACCCTAAGTCAAAGAGTCTATTATCATCCAAAGCTTTCCTAAAATCAACCATATGAGTCTCTGGCCTAGGTCTGGCCCCCATTTTTTCAGTTTGACACAAAATCTCATTGAAATCTCCTATTACACACTAAGGCATTTCACTAGCAGAATGTAATGATAGCTTATGAGTCCTTGCATACGATGAAAACTAGACAAAAAGGTAGAGTTGACAGTATGGCTCTCAAGCTAGACATGTCAAAAGCATATGATAGGATAGAGTGGAGATATTTGGAGGGAATTATGAGAAAAATGGGATTTGGGGATAGATGGGTATCTCTGATTATGAGGTGCACTACATCAGTGTCTTACTCAATCCTAATCAATGGGGAGCCCGGGAAGATGTTGAAGCCTACGAGGGGGATAAGACAAGGAGATCCCATTTCTCCCTATTTATTTATCCTTTGTGCTGGAGGATTGAGTTCGATGGTTAACGCAACGGATGCTAGAGGAGAAATAAAAGGAGTGAATGTATCAAGAGGGGGAACTAGAATCAGCCACCTACTATTTGCTGACGACTGTGTAATCTTTGGAAGAGCAAAGGTAGAGGAGTGGATGAAAATAAAGAAAATATTGGAAAAGTATGAGCAAGCTTCGGTTCAGAGCCTTAACATGCAAAAAACTTCAATGTTCTTTAGTTCAAATACCGCTGGTGCTTCTAAAGCAATTATTAAGAGGGCAGCTGGGGTGTCCATATGTAGCAGTTATGAAATATATCTTGGGCTACCAGCCATGGTGGGCATATCAAGATACAATACCTTTAGAAGTGTGAAGGAAAGAGTGTAGACAAAATTGAGTAGCTGGAAGAACTCATTCCTTTCACAAGCTGGAAAAGAGGTTTTATTAAAAGCTGTAGTGCAAGCTATCCCTACATTTCTTATGAGTGTCTTCAAACTTCCACAAAAACTGTGTAAGGAGCTAGCTTCCCTTTTGACAAGATTTTGGTGGGGCCATAAACAAAATGAAAAGAAGATTCAATGGAGGAGTTGGTCTAACATGGGAGCTTCTAAATGCAATGGAGGTCTGGGATTCCGAGATTTTGAGTGCTTTAATAAGGCAATGCTTGCAAAGCAATGCTGAAGATTGCTAAAACAACCGGAGTCCTTGGTGACAAAGGTTATGAAAGACAAGTATTTTAAGAAGGTAGGTATGGTTGATGCAAATCTTGGGTATGGGGCATCCTTTATATGGAGAAGCTTGTGGTCTTCAATGGGGCTACTGAAAAAAGGGGCTCTTGTGGAGAGTGGGAAATGGCAGTAACATAAGAATTTGGAGGGATAAATGGCTACCAACTCAATCTTCCCATAGGGTTCAATCATTGATTAAAAATCTGCCTGCTGATGCTAAAGTGCAGCAACTCATTGATGCTGAAGAAGGAGTGTGGAAAAAGGACCTTATTTTTTATACTTTCAATAGGGAGGAAGCTGAAATCATATGTGGTATCCCATTAAGTAAATGGGGTTCAACAGATAGAGTGGTGTGGGGGGGCTCCAAAGATGGAAAGTTCTCTGTCAAGAGTGCTTATCACCTAGAACATGAAGATATGAGAAAGAGGAAAGGGGAAACATCAAAGGGAAACAGTGTCGGGAATGTATGGAAGATGATGTGGGGTTTGAATGTCCCAAACATGGTGAAGCACTTCTTGTGGAGGGCAGCTCATAACTTGTTACCTACAAAACAAAATCTGTATAAGAAACACATCACCGAGTCTGATATATGCCCAATTTGTGAGAGGGAATCTGAGACAATATTGCATGAGGTGTGGAGCTGCCCAGCTGCATCAGATGTGTGGTCTGAAGGCAATAGTCCAGTGCATAAATGGGGTGTTTCAAAGCTTGAATTTGTAGAACTGTGGGGAAAGCTTAATGCTAATCTGAAGATAGATGAAGTGGAATTGGTAGCTTGTATCATGAGGAAGTTATGGATGAGAAGAAACTCTTTGTTATTTGAAAACAAATTTGATCACCCGAAAGATATAATTCGTGCTGCTGTGCAGGGACTAGCGAAATACAAGATGGCCCAGGACCAGCTACAGACAAATCAGATGAGAAGTAATACTGACAGGAGGGTGACTAAATGGGAAAAACCAGATGGATCAGTGATAAAAGCTAACTGGGATGCTGCCGTGGATGCAAAGAACAATTGTATTGGAATAGGCGTGGTGGTTAAGGACTCAAACGGGGAGGTTTTGGCCTGCCTATGCACAAGATTTACTCACAATAGTAACCCATACGTAGCTCAAGCTCTCGGATTAAGGAGGGCAGTAACCTTTTGTAGTAAAATGGGTTTTTCTGATGTTTTGTTGGAAGGAGACTCCTTATTAATAGTGAATGCTACAAAAAGTGGGGAAGAAATAGGGGATGAATATGGTTGTATAATTGATGATGTGAGGAGAGTTATGTATGGGAGAATGAATTGGGATGTACGGTTTGTGTATAGAGAGGCAAACAACATTGCACACAAACTTGCAAAATTAGCCTTCAATGTTAGAGAGGAGAAGGTTTGGATGGAGGACTGTCCTGTGATAATAGCTAGCGATATTATGATGGAAAAATTATGTAATGACTGACTCTTGTTGTTAATGAAAGTTGTATTATGTTCAAAAAAAAAAAAAACATTTTATCACATCTTGTTTGATCTCATTTCTTTTAAATTATCATTTAATTACAAATATTTTTCAATTTCAAATATTTCATTTTTTATTTAATTATTACAACTTTTCAAAAAAGATAAAAAATAATTAACTTTTTCGAATCTCAAAACAAAAATAATACTAAAAAAATAATATTTTAACAATATTTTAATTTTATAATATTTTTATTTAAGTTTTTTTTCTCTCATTTTTTAAAATTCAATAAAATATTATAACACAAACTATTATTAACAAACTATTTTATTATTATTTATAAATTTTTTATCTCATCTTATTCTACAAATGTGTTAATTTGAATAGGATATCATGTCTTGGTTAAAATAGACAACAAAACTAAAATGGCCTTCAAGTATATCTTGCACGACTCGAAGACAAAACGTCAAAACGAGGATTCTCCATTCTGGAGTTTCGATACTGACTGATTTTTTATGAGTTTTGTATTTGGATAATAAGGTATTCTTAAGTATTTTGTGAATAGTAATAAAAAAATAATGATAGAATATTAGATAATAGTAAAAAGTAGGTAAAAATTAATAATAAATAGTAGTGAGATATCTTGAGAATATCTATTCTTAGAACTCAAACTGGTCTAATTTAAGAGATACATAGGTGTGTTTGGTTAGCAACATCCAAACATATTAGAATTTCTCGTAAGGTTAAAAAGTTTTTTTTATAATTAGAGTTTTCACCATTTAACCAATCTTGGACATTTTATTAATATGCAAGGGTGAATATAAGTATTAATGGGTTATTAAGAGTAAACTATTCTTTTCCTACTCTATTAAAATATTTTTTCTATTTTTCCTTTTTTTTGTACTATTTATTTATCTCTTTCTAATAATTATATTTTTAAAACTTTATTTTTTAACTGTTTAATTTCCAAAAATTCATCTATAACAAATGATCATATTTAAAAATACCTTTTTATCTTCAATGATTATATTTCAAATTCATCTTTTACTGGTCTTCATAATTTTAAAATCCTGCTCTCAAACAATCATATACACTACAACAAATAAAGTCTTTTGGGACGAAAAGTTTCGTCCCAAAGACTGGCATTTAGTCCCAAAATATTTTTTGGGACAAAAAAAAACTGTCCCAAGTTTGTCCCTATAAAACCGTCCCAAAAGGTATTTTGGGACAAAAATTACAAATTCGTCTCAAAAAATATCTTTTGGGACGAAATTAAGCTAGATCGCTCGATCGCGTTCGAACGGATTTTTTTTTTTTCAAATTAAATTCATCTCGGAAATCCGTTTGAACGTCACAAATAACGTTCGAACAATGAGGAAAGGTTCGAATGGGTATTTCATGACCGGTCAATCGATACCAGTTCGTTCGACCAAATACACATGAAGAAACGTTCGAACAAAAAAATTAATGATCGAACGCAAATAGTGAATTAGTTATACTAAAGCGTTTGAACGGTGCGAAATTTTTTACCGTTCGAACTCTAAATTTTAATGTTCGAACGGTTGTGTCCGATTTATCTATGTTCGAACGTTTGATGAGAGTTCAAACGGTTATTATTTTCTTGGACAATACTTAAAACCAAATAGATATTTATATTTCAAAAATATATTACAAATTGTTCAAATAAAATAATACTAATCTAATAAGTCAGAGCTAAATAAATAAAATACTAATAAAATTAACAGTACGTGATATATAATTGTTCAATATGCAAAAACACTTCTAATGAAATTCAATTGTTTGGAGGCTTGATTTGTTGCATAAGCATCTGTCTTTGTTGTTCTTGCATTTAGAGTTGTAGCTCTCTTTGTTGATCTTCTTGTTGTTTTATGCCATCTCCATGTCTGTTTGTTTCATCAATTGAGCCTCTAACTCCTGCTGTTTTGCCATCAATTATTTGATCCTAGAATTTGTATTCTCTAACGCAATGACAGTAGTGCTTGACGTTGATGAAAAGCCTGAAGACTTTACACAGCAACCCAAACCCCTCAAGTAGCCCGAACGTTGACCAGAACTTGTGTAAAAATTTCAACATCATTTGTTGATAATTATGATCTGATGCAACTTCAGCACGGAGGGCAACCATTTTATCTTACACACAACATATAAAATTAATATTGAAACAATAATTTAAATATGGTTAATTAAAAGAAATTATAATACTTACATAATTCTCACGAGCATCGGGATGAGTCCACTCTCCATTACTATTAATATGTGATGCAGCATATAATTTTGTCAGATCAAAATTGGTGGCTGACTCTTTCTACAAGAGACATTGTTAAGATATAAAGTCTATATTAAAAACAAACTACATAGAATAAAAAAATTAAAAAAATGTACATTATCAATTTCTGAGAGAGGCGATAGAAAGATCTTGAGCCTGCATGATGATGAATTTTTAACTTTGATCTATTCGTTTTGTTTATAGAACTTTGCTCCTGCATAGAAGTTATAAAAGTTAGCAAGTGAAAAATTACAAATATGACATAAAGAATTCATTTAATTTACCTTATATGATGGATCCTCAAACATGTCGCAAAATTTTCCTCATTCTTCAGGTCGGACATCCTGAAAAGGATCTTGGCATGCATCTTCCTTGTTCTCATACTTCTTGTAATGCTCATGACATCTCGCCTTACACTTGCGGAATGCATTACACATCAACTCTTCGACAGTTCTACGCTCCTCTCTCCAACCAAAATTTAGTTCGAAGTTATATTTGAAAAAGTATATACACAAAGATATTATCATTTAGAATATTAAATAATATCAAGAAAAATTTATTATTTAAATATTACGTACAAAAAAACGCTTCTTAATAAGCTTTTTCACATCTTGCGGGACTTTATGCCATGAACTCGTAGCCAAATGTGCATAAGTCTGTGTAAGAGCATCCACATGTGAAGCAAGCCAGGCTGCTTGTTGTCCCTCGCCTCCGGTATGTTCGTCAGGAATGTTAATCTTAATCTTACCTATTTTACGATATTTCTCCAACGTCACGCATCTAGTTGTGCCTCACCCATGATGAGATTGTACTGTTATTTCTATAAAATAATATTAGTTATTTACATTGTATCAATTATCATATATTTTAATGACAAAAATGAGTATTAGCTATTTACCTTGTTTCGTAGAGTTAGTCTCTAATGGTGAGTCAGACGGAGAGCTAGGAACATGTGGAGATGGGATGCGAACTTCCTTCCTCTTTGGTGGCATAATTGTGATATACTATATAATGTGAACACAAAATCGATCAGTCATCTGTATCAGTTTCATCTATAGATTCGCTCTCATCATCTATAGATACTTCAGATGAGTCAACACTTTGATCAACTGTCGCCTCAACTATTTCAGCTTCAATATCTTCTCTATGTAATGTGATCATCTCATATTGGCTCAAATCTACAAATAAGTTAAAAGCAGGTTGACTCTCTTGATATGCTTCTTGAGTAGAGGGATTATCTTCTTCTTCATCTTGTCCCTCCGCCTCAAGGATAACGTCATAAATATTTCTAGGAAAAAACCTTTGTACTACTTGTCATTGATTTCCTAACTGAGGATCGTCTAAATAGAATACTTGAGATACTTGGGAAGCCAAAATAAAAGGATCATCTTCATACTATTTTTTTGATGTATTAATACTTAGAAAATAGTCATCCTGGCATTTTCCCATTCGAGGATTGCTTAAATCCCATCAATCACACTTAAATATATAAACCACAAGCTCCCCCACATATCTCATTCCAATTATATCTATGATAAGTCCATAGAAATCAACATTGTCTCCATCATGACTCCCTTCGACAAAGACACAACTATTTTGTGTTTTCCTATAAAGTTCTCGATCAATTGTGTGATATCTACTTCCTCGAGAAATACATGTAGAATATCGAGCAGTGCGTTTCAAGGGGCCACACGCCAGTGCATATAGTTCGTCTGATATATTGTTCGGATTACTCGTATGCATTTGTACAACCTACATATTAAATAAAGTATAAACACTCAACCGTTAACAATCCTCTCTATTTAAAATATGTTAGTGCAAAATTGCATCTGCATTAATGTCATTATCCGTTGTTCGAACCATTTCGGGAACTCATGTTCATGTCTCTGGTTTATATCATTTACTCCTAGTTCTTTTAGCACGTTAATATGATCATTGAAATTAAAAATTACCAACAATAAGTATATTCGTATAATTGTTTAATAAGTAAATTCAATGATTAATTAACAATTAATTTGAACTTACTTCAAGTGGCTCTCTATCTCTGGGCAATTATTTAGCACGTACTACTGAGTTTTCTCGAACTCCCTTTCACACAAATCATAACCACGCTGAGCACCAAGTGGACGTACTTGTTGGGAAAATACAGAAAATCTATTCCGTTGTCTTGCTTGGTCAACATCAAAGTTTCTTTCCGGCCGATCAAACCTTGTGTCAACCCCGTAGAAGTATTTGGAACATAATGTATGCCACTTATTATCAATATATGTTTCTGCAATTGATCCTTCTGGACGGGCTTTATTACCCACTGTGTGTTTCAACTTTCCAATAAACCGTTCAATGAGATACATCCTTCTATACTGGACTGGTCCTACAAGTCGAGCCTCATGTGGCAAATGAACGGCTAAGTGAACCATGATATTGAAAAATAACGGTGGGCAAATACTTTCCAACTTATACAATATAACTACAATTTCTCATTCCATTCGTTCCAAAGCTTCTACATTCAACATTCTGGCACATAAATCTTTAAAAAATGTACCCAGCTCAATTAACGCAACCCACACATCTCTGGTTAAGAGCCCACAGATACCAACAGGCAAGATACGTTGTAAAAATACATGACAATCATGACTTTTTAGTCTAGTAATTTTCCAATCATTTGTTCGCACACACCTTGTTAAATTCGAGGCATACCCGTCCGGTAATTTAATCTTCTGCAGCCACTCACAAAATGTAGCCCTTTTCGTTCCTTGACAATGTATACCACCCAATTGGCATGTAAACAGACGAATTCCTTTGTTGCAAGTGCATTTCAGGTCTTATTCCCAACCGCTTTATATCTTTTCGTGAGTTTATATTATCTTTCGTTTTACCTTCAATTGACATCAATGTTTCTAACACGGACTCGCATATATTTTTTTCAATATGCATAACATTGAGACTAAGCCGTAATTTTAACATCGACTAGTAGAGGAGTTCAAAAAATATACTTTTTTTTGTTCAATTCAACTCATTCGCACTTCATTTTCTCTTTCGTTGTTTTTTACCAAAATCATTACTTCCGACATTCACAAATTGTGCAATAACATTTTCGCCAGACAATAATGGTGGAGGGTGCCCCCATTCAATAGTGCCATCAAATATCATACCATTTCCACGCCATCTATGGTCACAGGTAAAAATCGACGATGACCCATGAAGCATAATTTACACCCATACGTAAGCCATTAAGAGTGTGTATGTTTGTTACAAGTCGGACATACCAATTTCCCATTAGTGCTCCAACTTGACAAGTTTCCATAAGTGGGAAAATCATTTATTGTCCATAACACTGCAACATGCATCTTGAACGACTTGCCTATTGATGAATCAAATGTTAAGACCCCATTCTCCCACAAATCTTTAAATTCTGCTATCAGCGGCTGCAAGTGTATGTCTATATCATTTCTTGGTGATCTCAGACCTGGAATAAGTAAACTCATCATGAAATATGGATATTTCATACACTTCCACTGTGGTAGATTGTACGGCATAAGTACAGCTGGCCAAGTACTATGACTAGTACTCATGTTCCCAAACGGATTAAATCCATCTGTTGCTAACCCAAGTTGAACATTACGAGGTTCTTCAATAAACCATAGGTGTTCCAAGTCAAATTCCTTCCAAACTTGAGAGTCTGTAGGATGTGACAAAACATTATCATTCTTGACTCTAGTTGATGAGTGTCATGTCATATCCACAACCGTTGAACTTGACATAAATAATCGTTGTAATCTAGGTATCAATGGAAAGTGACGTACAACCTTCCGCTGCACATTCTGCTTTTCAGTTGTCCATCTTGATTCATGGCAAATGGGGCACTCGTTCAACTGCTCATTCTCTCGCCAAAATAATACACAATCATTCTTACATGCATGTATTACATTGTAATCAAACACGAGTCCTTTTTTCAACTGTTTTGCTTTGTAAAAGTTGCGGGGTAAAATATTTTGTTCGATGGAAGTGCCTCTTTAAACAGCTCGAGCAACATATTGATAGCTTTAATAGATATTCGGCACATGGATTTTATATGAAGCAGTTTAACTGTAAATAACAACTTACTGTGCCTTCTACACCCTGGATATAACTCACGCTGTAAATCATTGCACAACCGGGTAAAAGTGTCGTGGCACAAATCATTTGAATTTGATGGATCTGTTCCACTTTCATCCATAAACATTCCCGCACCAATGTCGCCCAGCATTTGCTCCATATCCTCTTCAGGATCGTCACCAAGGGATGACTCAGGATGTACATCTTCATCGATGTCTTCTTCTTCATCTCGAAGTTCAAATGACGTTGGATACGGTTCTCCAAGTAAGACCCAATCTGTATAACCTTGGTCAATACCTTTGACAAACAGATGCTCTCTCACCAATTCTATCTTCTGAGAACGTAAATTCTTGTAAAGTCGGCATGGGCATCTAATACGACCGTCACTGCCAATTGTACAGGATGCGAACTCCAAAAATTTATTAACTCCTTCAGCGTATACATTGTAATCCTCACCCAACCGATCTCTAACTCGCATCCAACTCTTATCCATGTCTAATATCCTATTGCAAACAGTCACGTGCAACAACAAACAATTAATTATCTAACATGTAGTGCAATTTCTTCATTTCACCGGGTAGTTGGTCCTATCCCATTCAAGATTGTAAGATCATAATTGCCAACCTACCAACTATTATCTGTCACGTTCAACAAAATTTCAGTAACATCTCCCCATAGTTCTCCAAATATGCTCATTTGGTTGTGCACACCGACAAGTAATACATCGTCAATGCACATTCACCGAAACTGCATATCCAGAGAACAATAAGGGATGACTCTACCAAAATCATAATGCCGGATGCAACAGATATAGTTTGATAGTTTGCGAGAATGATCTTACAATCCCAAATTGTCCACTCTGGACAATTCAAGAGTTATCAATCATAGTTTAACATGATTGATAACTCTCGAACGGGTCTAAGGATTATTTCAATACCAAGTAGAAGATACAATATTAAAAGACAACAATAATAATAAAAAAATGCGAGAATACAAGATGATAACTCCATATATATCATAGGTATTTTAAGTATCCTAAATATATCATGAGTATTACTTATTAGCTTAATTATACATTATAGTTAATTTTAAGTATTAATTAAAATTGTCATTTATTATTTGTTAAGTGGTCTTCATAGTTTACTATTAATTATCTTTTATTATTTGTTAAGTTAGTCCTTATAGTTTAATTAATACTTAAATATTAATATGAATTTAAGTATTAATAATTACTATGTTTTTATAATATAATTTTATCCCTTTTAAGTTTGTTGTAAGATAGTTTTTACAATTATTATCTTTTAAATATTAATATGAGTTTAAGTATTAATAATCCTTATATTTTTATAATATAATTTTAACACATATTAAGTAATTAGTTATAAAATAGTTTTTACAACTATTATCTTTTAAATATTAATATGAGTATAAGTATTATTAAACCTTATGTTTTTATAATATAATTTTAACACATATTAAGTAATTAGTTGTAAGATAATTTTTATAACTACTATCTTCTAAATATCAATGAGTTTAAGTATTATTAATTCTTACATATATATACTATATATAATCTACTATAATATTACATATTTATATTAAGGTTTAAGAAAGTTTTACAACCGTTCGAACACGGTTATATCCCATTCGAACATGTTTATTCGTTCGAATGGTATATAACCACGTTCAAACGGTCTCAACCCAAATTCCAAACACCAGCCAGTTCAGACGAGTACTATCTCATAAAACATCATCACAAACTCATTCAGAAAACATTACAAACATACAATATATATACTCCGAATAGCAACCCTCTAACAAACATACAACATATATACTTCGAATAACAACTCTCTAACAAATATACAACATATATATTTCGAATAGCAATCCTCTATTAAACATATTTTATGTTTAATTTAACAAACACCTACACAATATATATAAAATACAAAATCAATAAAAAAATGATAGATTTAAAAGTAAAATGATAAAGAAAGTCATACTTTTAAGCAAAATATACTAAACAATTCTTTTTGTAAGATGATAGAATGAAGGATTGTGTAAACAAAATGTAAGATTTTGGAGAGAAAACGGAGAAGAGTGAAAGAGAGGAGAGAAAAATAAAGTACGGACTGACGGCGTGCAGGAAGATTATAAGTTATGACCATCCGTTTGAACGTAAATAAAGTGCGGTCGAACGCAAAAATTTCAGCTCGAAAATTTCAGCGAGCTAATTTTCCTGCCCGAACAAATTTTTGGGTTACCGTTCGATCAGCTAAAAATTACGTTCGAACGGTAATCCATGAGTCTTTAATTAGCGGGATATTTTCCCACCACTGCAATAATCCGTTCGAACGTAACAAATAACATTCAAACGGTTATACAGAGTCATTAATTGGCGGGATCTTTTCCCACCATTGCAATAATCCGTTCGAATGTTTTTTTCATAAGTTCAAATGCAAAAAATGTGTTCGAACAGTTTACAAGTACCGTTCGAACACATCACCTTAATGTTTAAATATATTTTTTTCATAATTAAATGACAAGTATTGTAAGATCATATGTATTAGTTATATATATTATCATATATATAGTAATATATACTATCATATATTTAGTAATCTATACTAAATATCATAGATATAGTATAGTATACTAAAGTATACTATCCTAATGTAAGATGGAGATAGCTATTAGTAATATATACTATCATATATATTAATAATATATACTATATATTATATATATTATACTATTTTAAATTAGTATAAAGGAAAATATATTAATAATATATACTATATAATATATAGTAATCTATACCATATATCATATATATCGTATCATATATATTATCATATACTAAAGTATAGTGGAAAATATAAGATCATATGTATTAGTAATATATACTCACATATATATAGCCTCAAATATACTAACATTACATAGTAAAGTATAGATAAATTTATAAGAAGAATGAATATTAGTAATCTATACTCTCTATATATAGTAAAGTATAGTATCATATATAAATTATATAGTAAAGTATAATGGAATATATAATATGATATATATTAGTTAAGTATAAACTCATAGCATATAGTACTATATGCTATCATATATATATATATATATATATATATATATATATTACAAGCTCATATATAACACTTTGATGGTAAAATATTATGATATATTACTATTATATTATAATAAAATACATCTAAGTTATTATGTTTTCATTTAAAGTATTATATTATCATAATATATATTATAATATATTAAATATTACATATATATTACAGTATATATAATCTACTATAATAGTATATATATTATATTAATTTATAGGATTATAAATATAATATATATTTAATATGAATTTTTACAAAACTTAAAACAAATACCGTATTAACGTTCGAACAATAGTGTAAAACCATTCGAATGGTACAATATAACATTTGAACGGTTATGCATATATAAGTTATCGCGGACAGATATTTCTCTCACGCCGCCATCCCCACCGTTTGAAAACGAGAGAAAACATTTGAACGCCCATCAATCGCCACCGTCTGCCGCCGTAATCAGCACCTACGTCAAACACACTTCCTCCTAAGTGAAGGTATGCATTTTAAAAGTTATTTTACCGTTTATTTTATGATTTTATGGTTTTATTCGTTTTTTTTAGAAAAATTATATTTTTTAATCAATAGTCACCGTAGAATACCATAAATCTATCGTATGATGTTTAGAAATGAAGAGTAGTATGTGTTTTGTCGAAGAAACCATGAAATCGATGGATTCTTGGGTGTTTTCATGGCCGCTGAGTTGACTCAGCCATGGCCGAGTTCGATCTGGTTTCTGTTCGAACGTGTTCGAAAGATTTAACCCTTATGTTTGAACAACTTTTAAACGTTTGAACGGTTTTAATTGTCCGTTTGACCATATATTATATTCTTTCGAACGATTTATATTAAATTCGAACCATTTTGTTTATATTAGCTTATTAAATTTTTTTCATCGTTTCATTGAATTGTTCTATCAATTAATTTATTAAAGTATATAATTTTGTAAATCTTTTCGTCGTAATTAGATTTTATCAATAATGTTGAATATTTATTTTATTTTTATAATTTCAGGTTCCTAATAATGTCTTATAAGGGTCGTAAACATGGTAGATTAGGGGAACCTTCCATCCAAACAGTTCGAGAGCGGACTATTTTACTTGAGCGACATGTAAAACTATCTGATTTTGTGACTCTTATATGGGAGGGTCATTCCCTCCTATCAGTATTCAATGATCGTGGGCACCAATCTTAGATCAGCGAGAAGAAGGAATGAAGCTCATTTCCTACATTGAGATCGTTATTGAGTTCTATAAAGAGCTCGATGGTGCCAGCCCAGACGATGGAGGGGCATACAGGATCTGTGTCTGAGGAGCTCCTATTATATTTTCAGCGGACGGACTCACTACATATCTGGGTATTCCTAGGCTTCTTGATGCCTATCCGAACCTGCAGCCTATAGAGTCTGATCCTTCAGGTGATGTAGAGATGTCTCAGGACGAGGGACCAGTTTACATAGATGAGATCGATACACTTGCTGATCATGAGGTCAGAGACTTGATTGTTGGTCCAAATGTTCCAGTATACGATGGGACGAAGAGTATTAGGCAAGCAGATTTATCTTCTTTCTTCAAAATCATGAATTTGATCATTGCGAACAATATTGACCCTCGGCAACACAAGACCGTGGTCAGCATAGATCGAGCGAGATTTATGATACGGGTCGCTCATGACATCCCAATCGACCTTGTGGGTATATATTTGAGAGGATCCGATTAGAGGCACGGTTCATTGCGAACAGATATACTGCCGTTTGGGATCCTCATCACTTGATTTTTGCTACATGCCGGGGTCGTGCCTGAACTTGCCGAGCGTTCCCGGGAGCCGATGGGACCGATCAACAGCACCACCCTGTCACGGAGCATGTGACACTCGAGATTTCGTTTTCATGGAACTATTCCTGACAGGGCTGAGATTCAGAGAGATGCACAGCTGGGAGATACTGGAGTACCGACTGGTGAGACATCTGCACAGGCCGAGGCATCATGCACATCTACTCGTGAGGAGATAACCGACATATTGCGTGCTGAGATCGGCGTACACACATCAGCAGTGATTGATGCAGTGCATACTGCCATGTCTGAGTTGCATACAGAGATTATGGCTACCGTTTCTGGGTTACATACAGAGTTTAATGAGTTACGTACAAAGATTAATGCCAATAATGCAACTCAGGTCACGCTCAGTACTCGACTGGCACAAGTAGAGAGACAATTAGCTGTAGTCGAGGATGTGTGTAGAGACCTCGCATCACAGTAGTTTCTATTTTTTATTTATATTTTTTTTTGTTATAGTTATGGACAGTATATATGGTGTTTTGATAATTTGCTTTATTTGTAAATTAAATATTTTGTTTTTTTGGAGTAATTATTGATTTATATTATGTGGTGTATGATTGATAATATTTATTTAACTAAAAATCTTATTTAATATAAAAGAAATTATTAAAATATTTTTAAATTAATTACATAAAATTAATTACAACCGTTAGAACACAACAAATTATCGTTCGAATGGTTGTGAACTTTTCCCGCCATAATAAATTACTTCCCCGCCAAGATTTTAATGTTCGAACGTGTTTTTTACCGTTCGAATGAGAAAAACTTTTTGAGACGATTTAATTCGTCATAGAAAAAACTGTTCGAACGGTAATTTGACCATTCGAATGCTTTTGTAAAGTCATCAATTTTTTGGGATGAAATTTAAATTTCGTCCCAAAAGATAACTTTTAGGGACAAAATTTTTTTCGTCCCTAAATAATTTCGTCCCAAAAGCTCAAATTTGTTGTAGTGATATTTTTAAAAATCTTATTGTATTTTTGTATAAATAAACTAGTTCTTCTCCCACAAAATAAATTTGTATTTTTGGACTGTGAAAATGTGGGTTTGTTAATAAAAATTAGTTAAATGTTTAGCAAAATTTATTTTATCTAATATTATTAAAAGATATAATTATAATCTGTCTCACATTAACAAAAATAAGAAAAATTGATTTTTATAATATTGTTTCTTATTTTGAAGAAATAGCAGGAATAAAATAGAACTAAATATATATTTTTAGAAGTAGCCAACCTTTTATAAATTTTCATGTTTCTTTACTAACATTTGGCTAATAAGCAATTATGGGGAGGCCAACGTAAATTCTCTAAGAGAAGAATGTATTATGGATATAATTTATCAAATAAATAGATTAGTTAGGTTAACTCATTGGTTGACTTGAAAATGATACGACTATTAACTAAATTAATTTGGCTCGTATCAAATTAACCTTGCTAATTACACTAAACATCCAATAAGTGTTACCGCAAAGTTCCAAACCCCATTATTGCCTTTAGTTGGGGAAATCCCTTACCGTCCCACTAGGCTTAAAGACCCTTTTACCATCAACCAGAGTTCAAGGACCAGAGTTCAAGGACCTCTTTACCATATCATTCCCATGTTCTCCCAAACATGACATGCCCGTCTCTGGATGTCATGGACAACCTATGTTATGGGGGAAGCAAGTGTCTTACGTGGCATGTCTATAATTGTTAATGTCGAAAAATCGCACAATAAGCTGGAAGGAGATAAAGAGTCATTCCCGACCTGCTATGACAATTCGAGGCTCGATCGGTGTGGTCTGGAGATCCCGAGTGTGGTTCGGTGTGACTGTGCGGTATCCGTACCTATATCCATGCCAGTGAATAAGGAGTAAGTGTAGGGAAAGTAAAAAAATTGAGACACAAATTTACGTGGTTCGACATCATGTATACGTTCACAAACGTTCAGAAAGGAAAATCCACTATAACATGAGTATTTTACAATTTCTGATAGCCTCTCATTTCTCATTGTACAACATGAGTCATTAATCTATTTGCTGAAGGAAATATTCTCGTTGGAGCTCTCGCCATGAGGTTGAAGGAGTTGAAGAAGAAGCCGAAGTCCCATTTCTCGTCCGGTCTGGTCCCTTTTTATCCCATGCCTTGGAAGTGTGAGGGATGTTAGCTTTATTTCACTCCTCGTTGGTGTGTCTGACTTGCTTTCCATCATTTCTCATTTTTTTCTTATTTTCTGTCTCTTCCCTCTTTTCCCTCTAACACTTTTTTCCCCTCATTTCCTTTTTATCCATCATTTCTCTCTCTTCCTTTGTCTTCTAGTGGGGGGCCTTTGATGGTCTAGGCTTGGTTACTTGGGTCTGGGATATTTTATCTCCCTTCAGTTGCCTGCAATTCTTAAGGTCGATTTGCTTCAAAAGAAGGTCTTGAGAAGTTTTAAGATAAAATATGCGATATAGATAGTCAAGAGACTCAGCTTTGTTGAAGAAGATGCTTGTTTGTACTAAAAAAAGCTAATCCGGTTAGCGTAAACAACCCAAATCACAAATGTGAGAAACCTTATTCGCATTGCTAGTGCATGGCGAGGGTTGGAGGCCTGCCTGCGAGGCCTATGGGTAACCATGTTTCAACAATGATAAAGATCCGGTTTGTCTATAATAATAGTAGAGTTCACCGTTAGTCGAGTTTGCCTATAATAATAGTTATCAGGCTAATATTGGAATGGCACCTTACGAGGCATTATATGATAGAAGGTGTAGATCTCCCTTGTATTGGGATGAGGTGGGTGAAACAAGAATTTTGGGGCCAGAAATCATACAGAAAACCACAGAGAAGATATATATCATTACGGCTATAATGAAAGTAGCTTAGAGCCGACAAACAAGCTTTGCAGACAATCGTTGTCGCTAGTTAGAGTTTGAGGTTGGGAACGAAGTGTTCTTGATGATTGCACCAATGAAAGGACTTATGAGATTTGAAAAGAAGGACAAGTTGAGCCCTAGATATATCGAACCCTTTGAGATCCTCGATCAAATTGGCCCAGTGGCTTATAGGGTGGCACTACCACCGACACTTCGGGAGGTACAAAATGTATTTAATATCTCTATGTTAAGGAAGTACACTCCTGACCCCGGTCACGTTATTGGTTATGAACCACTTCAAATTCAGGAGAATATGACCTATATTGAGGAACCAATGCGGATTTTAGACAGGAAAGATCAAGTGCTATAGACTGGAACTATCCCTTTGGTTAAAGTGTTGTGGAATAATCATGCTATTAATGAAACTTCTTGGGAATTTGAGGAAGAGATGCGAGTTAAGTACCCACGCTTGTTTGATGGGAATTTTGATAGCTTGTAGCAAATCCCGAGGATGGAATTTTTATAAGGGGAGGATTTGGGCCAAGGCCACGGGGGAGGATGTAAGGCCCAGGCCCAAATCCAGATGAGCTCCATTTGATGAGCCAAACGAAGTCATATGATCAGGTATGCTCTTCTTCCTTTTTGTTTTCTCCACCCCCGATGGTTTCTCTTCTCTCGCTCTCTCTCTTCCTCTCCCTCTCTTCAGTTTCTTCTTCCCGAAATCCCCTCTTCCCCATTAACCTTTCTCCCCCATTTTCTCTCCCATGAAACCCCATTTTCCCCACTTCCCTTTCCACTTCTCAATCACATTCACTTTCCCTCACCCTTTAAGTTTCACCCATAGCAATTTCGCTCTCGCTATCCGTAATTTTTGTGTCGGTCAGAGAACTTGTGCTGCACGCCATTGCTCCTTGCTTCTCGAGTCCTTACCGCTGACAGTTCCCACCGCCTGAGCAATGACGAGTGCCATCATTTGTGGTTCTATTCAGATCAATGTTACCATCGAGTCTCCTCACCAAAATCGCATCAACGGCGGTAAGTCCTTTTTCTTCACTCTTTTGCACTTCATTTTCTTTTCGGTGATTTATTAGTGAGTGTTGAATCTGTGTTTACATGGGTTTTACGTAGATATACATCGTCGTAAAACCTTCGTATTGGAGCGGTTGGGAATGATGTACCACCGCTGCTATGGTCAACGTCATCGTCGTATACCCATTCATGCAGTGGATTGGATCCAATAACCCCTCTGAATGTTGTCGTAGAGGAATTAACTATAGTTATCACCGTACGCAGCCACAACGGTAATTCCATTCCCCTCACGCCCCTATTTCCCATGAGCCATTAATCCCTCAAAATTATTTTGGAATTTAATTGTTATTTGGGTTGTTGAATACTAATCGTAGGGTAGTAGCTTAGACCTAGGCAGTGCTATTTTACTCACAAAACCAACCGATCATTACTCAAGTATTTTGAAAGTACTCCCAAACGTTAGCCTTGTAGCCATTGTTTATGTTAGTAATGCTTTTATCTATGTCGGTTGGAATATTTGTACTGCCATTGTATTCATGAATGAAATAATGAATTATATGAAACTTTGGTGGTGAAGTTGGGTGGTTTGGAATTGTTGTGGCTAGTTGAGGTTGATGTGACGGTGTGAGTGGAGTTTTGTGACTGTTTGGAGTTGTTATGCTTGGCTGTTCGGGTTTAAATGTTGATCGTTAAATTGATGTTGGTTGTTGCGGGTTGTGTTGGACATGGAGTTTGTTACAATGATTGTTTGGGATTGAATGATGTGGCTATCCAGTTTTGTTTTATGACTGTTGTTGGATTAATTTTGTTGAGTGGATGTGTGGGCTATCCGGGTTATTATGTGGTTGTTGGGCTATTTTAGTTTCTGAAAAATGTGGTGGTTAGGCTTGAGGTGCGTGTGACATAATAATCAAGGTTGTTGGGTTATTTGACATGGCGAGAGTGAGTTGTTTGGCTTGAAGATGTGGTGATTTTGCTTAACGGGTGTATGATAAATTTGCTACTAATTATGGGCTTGTGATAATCCACCGTTAGAATCGGGTAATTGCTATATTGGAGTAGGTTTGTGTTGTGTAGATTATTAATATGTCATTGCTTATTCTTTGGTATAGGTGTTGAGGTTACTAGAGTTCAAACTCAAGATTTAGACAATACACTATGCGAGTCAGGTAAGCGGAGTTCCTATGCTAAACTTTGCATAAAAGAAAAGAAATGGACTGTGATTGATTTGTGAAAATATGCATGTTTGGTTTGAAAAGAAATGTAAAAACAATCTTAGTTATGTATTCTGCATTACTCATGAATCTGTATAAAAGAGAGTATTTTCTTTCATGACTGGTGTAGACATGATCAAATCTTTGGCATTCTATTTCTGATCCATGCAAAAAGAGCGAATATGAAATCTGAAAATTTGTGCATGCTAAGTGAAGATGCTATGAATCTGTTTTGATTATGTGAAAATGATATGATTCTGTTCAGTACTCTATTTGATATGATGTGGCATCTGAAAACCTTTGACATGACATATTGATTTTGTACCTGACTCTGTTTTTGCTCTGCTCTGCTCTGACCTTACCCTGGGTGTAAAACGGTGGCCTTTGTTTGGGTTGGTACCAACTTCTCTGTCTCTGAGTGCATGCACTTTCAAAACAAAGTGGTTTTTTGTGTGGTCTTTCCTGTGTGCACACTCAAGGTTTCGATAATAATAAGGGGAAGATTCACTTCTGTCTCTAACTGGTTTAGCCACCGAGGATAACATAACCCTACTACAGGGGTTAAACAAAATATTTTGATATGATACGATGATGATAAGATATTGATATTCAGTTATGTTATGTCAAAGAATCTTGAATTTGAGTATTTTGGTACTATCGCTTTGATATTTTGATAATGTCGTTTGTTTCTGAATCTTGCAACTAAATGTTTTGTTTTGCATCCTAAATTTTGTAAATACTCATGTTTACATACTAGTATATATTTTCTACTTACTGAATTGTTGATAACTCACCTCTGATTTCCACAATATTTTCATATGATTTTGATGGTTCAGTTAGTGATTAGGAATAAAAAGCATGAACAAGATTAGCAGATAATAGGGAGTTGAGTACCTAAGGGTACTATTACTATTGGAGAATTTTTATTTGGTTGATTGAACTTTCGTATGTTTATGTGCTTTATGGAGACTTATGTAAATGTTATTGCATTATGTTGAGTTTATTGAGAGTTTGTGAAACAATTGATTTACTTTATTGGATTATTGTATTGAGAACTTGGTAGAGACATTTATGTAGTTGGCTAAATAGATCAAGTTATGTTTTGTTTTGGAGCCTTTGGAAATTATTATGTTATTTGGAGACATGATTCTAGAATACAGGAACACCTTGGACCCCCGGGACTGGGGCGTTACGTGCACCCACTAGGCTGCCACGGCCTAGTGGGTGGGGCCACTTAGTCAACAACAGAGGACACCAGAGTCCCTACTGTGCCAGGACATTGCCGGATGAAGTGAATTTTACCACGTGTGAGCTGGTGTACGTGGTTCGCATGGCAGAGCCACTTCCACAAAGGAGACAAATGACGTTGGCAGTCCATATGGTGGCTGCTGACACTTCTGGGTGCATGGTGTGCACCCATCATGTTGCCTTGCTGTGCGTGCCATGCATGGCCTGGACATGCATGGCACTGTGTAAGTGCATAGTGCGACGCCTGACACGTGTAGTGCATGTGTATGGGTACTGTGCATTCTGTGTACAGTGCATTCAAGTGCACAGTGGTCACCCATGCCCCCTTTCTTTGCACAGTGCAAAGCGCACTTATAGCTCACGTGACTGCACAATTTACTTAATCACCCAAACGAGGAGATTTATACTCGCCAAATTTATACTGCACATGAGTATTTTACAGTTTCTCATAGCCTCTCATTTTTCATTATACAACAGGAGTCAGTAATCTATTTGCTGGAGGAGATATTCTCGCTAGAGTTCTCGTCATGAGGTTGAAGGAGCTGAAGAAGAACAAGAAGCCGAAGTCCCATTTCTCGTCCAGTCTTATCCCTTTTTATCCCTTGCCTTGGGAGTGGTGAGGGATGCCAGCCTTATCCCACTCCTTATTGGCATGCTTGACTTACTTTTCCTCTTTTCTCATTTTTCTCTTCTTTTCTATCCCTTCCTTCTTTTTCCTTTGACAGTTTCTTTTCCCTTGTCCCCTCTTTGTCCCTTCTTTCTCTCTCTTCCTTTGTCTTCTAGTGGGACTTTTTGATGGGCTAGGCTTGGTTATTTGGACCTGGGATATTTTATCCCCCTTCAATAATTAACCATCAAACTCAAGTGCAATTATAGAATATTATTTTTGGGCCTATGCACACTTGACCCAATGGTTTCCCCTTAGTTCTCATGCCTCATCTGGTGGGTTGGGTTGTAAGAATTAGACTAGATTATAGAACCACGTATGCCTAATTAAGTTTAGGAGCATATGGTGGAACTATGGTCACAATGACTACTAACTCTAATACACAGGATGTAACATTGTGTACTGACCAATGATTAATTAAAAAAATAATTAATATGCACTTGTGAGACTATATGTAAAGAATGTGACTCAATGTGATTGTGAATGAAATTCCACTATTGAGAATCTATGTTTACATGTATACAGTATAAAATAGTGTTTAGTGAATATACGAATCATTTTTATTTTAATGTATGAATGTCCATGTAACACCCGGGCACATATCCTGGCCCAGGCCCGCGAAGATTTCAGCCAATTGAAGAAACAACTTCGTTCAGTAAGTAAATTTTCTCTCACTTTTCTCGCCTTCCCTATCAATTACTTCTTCCTTCTCCACTACGCATGTCCCGTTCCCCCCATTTCACATCCACGGTGTGCCTTGCCTCCATAACTACTCTATCTCTCTTCGTGCTCCAAGATCAGCTGAGGATAGTCAATTTAGTACCTAAGAGCACTATGATTATGATTTTATTGAGTAGATTAGATCTTATTCTGTAGATTTGGATTTATTGGGATGTTGATATTTTATTGAGACTTGGTGAAATTGTTGATTTAATTGGTTGGAACCCTGTTGATTTATTAGACCTTGTGGAGTCTTCGATATTTGGAACTTTACTTGTAATGCCCGTCCTTGTGGTGGGGTTTTAGAAAATGATTTAAGAAAATGAGACGAGAATTACTGACCATTTTAAAACTTTTTCTCTTTCCTTCCTAGGATAAAAAAAAGAGAGTTTGCAGCGAAAATATTTAAATTAAAATAAAAGTCATTTTACAAAATTACCATTTCATATGTTATATAAAGCCCGACTAGGCTTTAGTCACTCTTCCCTTGGTCTATGTCTGTCTTGACGCTTCTTCCTCGCTTTGTCCCAGTGAGGGAGAGAGACATATATAAAAACTAAATTGAGTCGAATATTCAATAAGTATTAGTTCATACAATCAAAATATACTAACATAGGTTTTCAGTCATGCATTCACATTTATCTACATACTTTACATAAGCATTCATTTCATTTAAAATATTACAAGGTTGAGTTTTTCTTTAAAAATGTTTTCCTTTCATAAAACATTTTTCACATCTTGTATTTTCATTCATATAAAAACTAAAGCATACATGCATTCATTCATTCTATTCACTTTTCCTTTGGCCGGTACACACTATTACGCTTCGTTGTTGGGGTTAGCTGTCTTTTGGACCTGGATTCCGCCTGTGGCCACATGTTAGGAATCCCTTTCAGTCAGGGGTTAGCACTGGGTGCACCGCCAGTATTACTTATCGGCATTGCAATATGCCCAGTCCTTTGGTACCCATTCATTCAGTCATGACCGTTATATATTTTCATACATTAAAACATCCATTTCCTTTCATTTATTCAATCATTTCCTTTTCATTCCTTTCATCAGTCCATTCATTTCATAAACATCGTTTAAAAGCATAAGGTTGAACCTCAACATTTAACACATCCTTTAAAAGCATAAATATGAGCATCATCGTAAACATCAGTTCATGGCATCATTTAAAATCGTTTCATAGCCTCATTTAAAATCTCTTTCATAGCGTCAGTTAAAAATACACTTTCATCGGATCACTTTAAATATCATTTAAAAGCATTGAGCATAAACATTAACATTTCATTTCATCATTTAAAATAATGACAGTAGTTATTACATATAACATCAATTCACATGCATACAACTATTATTTTTGGGTGCATAAATAGGGGCAGCCAAGGAAGGCCATACATACATATACTTTTCAACATTCATACCTAACATATTTTCATAAAACATCATTTATTTCATTTCATAAAGCATCATAAAGAAAACATCTCATTTTCATTTCATATCATTTAAAAAGCTCTATAAAAGTATGAACATAATACTTATCTGAACTCCATGCAATACTCATTTCATACAGTCCATTTATGTGCGTGTCAAATCACAATCTACATGCATACATAACCTCACATTATTCCTTTCCTCAAGTGCATAACTTAAATTTAGAAAATACATAAACTACTTTCGACTTGGACTTCCTTCATCTAGACATACTCTTTTGTCCTAGTCCATCTTTTATATTTTCCTTTATCACGTTTCCTAAATTCTCAACTCATAGCTTGGAACCCACTTGAGGTCACCTTTCCAAACATAGCATTCTACTCCATGTTCTTATCCTTTAAAGTGAACTTCCATGATTCACTTCCAAGGTTAAGACACACTATCACTTTCGTCATGCTTTTCCTACCCAACCATCACTTTCGATGCATAACCCGGACCAACCAAGTTATACAACTCAATCCTAGTCAATACATGCATCCCTTCCTTCATTCATCTATAACCTAACCAACACTTCATCATAATCCAAATAAAGCATAATACACAACTTTAAATCAACCTTGAGGATTAAACATCGTGTACTCATGCTTAGGACAGACTATCCATTACATATGGTAAATCTGTCTGGCACATACGTCCAACCAATTTACACATGTATCTCACCCTTTTATCACCTAAAATCAACATATAATCCACTAAAACGTCTGCTTGTTTACACAAGCCTTATACACTCCGACGCTAACATCCAACTCAAATCCAACCAACACCTCACGGTACACATCACCTCCAAACTACATAACTTATACCGACACTTCACTCGATCTACATGACGTACAACCACGTCATGGTTACGCCACATCCAATCACTTTACACAGTTCGCAACCTCGAACTGTACAATGATCCCATCACCTCACATGGCATCCAACCATTACGCAAACTGCGTAGTAATCACATCACTGTGCACAACACCATCACATCACAATTGCACACTTAGTCCCGTCACTTCATAGCATACTGCCACATCACCATCTACATCACATGGCACAACGCCCTATCACTCCACACTACTCACATCCATGATACAAACCGCACAGTAATGCCCAACACTTCAATTACATCGCCACAGAACACGCTTCACAACTACGCAACCATCCCAACACTTCAAACTACATAATCCTAGACACACTCCACAACACAACTTCACATCACAAACAACTCCTTTAAAAAATCCATAATTCACAATGCATCACAATCACAACATTATTCAATACCAACTTCGCAATAGTATAATTCTTAGTGAAAAAGGGTTAGGAATTATACTATAACGAGAGGCGTCGCTTGCTATCTGGCAAGGTCCCGCGATGGCAGCTACGCATGTGCAAGGAGAGGCCGGTTGAGGTGTGGTGGTCACTGTCGTGACCCTATGCCAAAGCTGCTTGGGGTGGCTAGGGTTTGGAGGGTTTCGTGGTGGCAACAGGAGGTGGAGAGGGGTGGTCTATGGCTGGCTTGGTTGTGTATGGTGGTGGGGGTGTGCGTGGGTGCTAGAGGCCAAAGGAGAAAAGAGAGGGAGCCAAGGCCTCAACTAGCTGGGCAAGGTGGTGCTCGAGCTGAGTCATGGGGCTGACCCCGAGTGGCCGTGGGTGGCAAATGCCGTGGGCAGTGGCTACGCATGGCGGCATGATGACCCCAAGAAGACGTAGCGGCACCATCATTCGACGCAAGACTAGCCAGATAATCTATCGGAGCATTTCCTTGTCTATAAATGTGACAAATAGTGAATCATTTTCCTCTAAGCAGTCCCATAAGTTCATCCCAGTAGTCCTCCAGGTACCAGACATGACACTTTGCCAGATGGATCCAATTGACGACGATCATTGAGTCCAACTCAATTTCCACATTGTTCAATCCAAGTTGGCAGAGAAATCTCACCCCTATAAGTAACCTCATAAATTCTACATAATTATTTGTCCCATTGCCAAGAGGAAAAGAGAAAGCTTTTATCAAGATGCCATTAGCATCCCATAATATACCCCCTGCCCTTGCTTTCCCTGGGTTTCCCCTACTACTTCCATTAGTATTTAATTTAATCCAACCTTGTTTCGGCCTACTCCAATATACATCCATCAATTTTCTTTTCGATTGACCTTTCGGATGAATATTCAACTCAACTAACATTCCCTCATCTTGTGAAGACAGATTCTGGTTTACAAGAATTTTCTCACTAAGTTTTGGAAGCCAGAATTTTATTTTACTCCAAGTCTCCTCCACCAAATCCACTCTGCCTTCCATCCTAGCACTACACCTCCGAATCCATAGCTGCCAAGTAACAATAGCAGGAATGATTCCAAATAGCAAACCACAGGTTGACTTTTTTGATGCTCTATGGTACCAAGCGTTCACAGCCTCTATCCAGGACTCAAACTCAGTTCTCAACATACCCACTTGGCTAGCGCATCTCCTCCAAGTTTCCTTAGCTACATCACCTAGAAGTAGAACATGATTCAAGTCTTCATAAGCCCCATCAACACAACAATCACACCTATATACAAGGGGAATACCAATCTTTCTAAGTCTATCATCCACACTAAGTGCTTTGTTAAAACACTTCCACATTGTAACAATCTTCTTTGGGAGACACGGGTGCCAAAGCCAATTAGCCCATCTTATTTTTGGGGCTTTTACTCTTATACATTCCCAAGCACTCGAGGTAGTGAACATTCCATCCTCCTTAGGTAACCAAATCAACCTATCTGCACTTCCTTACGTCCCCACAAGGAACTCACGATGTCTTGAGTTTTTTGATGGCCAACCAGCTGGCATAATAGGTCCAAGTCCCAGCCAACATCCAGCCAACATTCTTTTAGTTTTAGACGAGGCATAGAAACAGGAAAACTAGAGGCAACAACTTCCTCTCCCATCGATTTATCAAACCAAAAGGAAATGTCACCCTCCTTAGGCTTCCATTTAGAATGATCATAGACACACGGAATACACCTCATCAACATCCTCCAAAACCGAGATCCTTTGTTTAAAGGTGAGAGTGAGATATGATCCTCCTTCACATATTTGGCCTTGAAGAACCGAGACCATAAGGAATCAATAGTCAATAACTTCTAGGCCAGCTTCATATGAAGTGATTTCTGAACATCTTGAAAATTATTAATACCAATACTCGCCCTCACTAGTCGGAAGAGTCATCGAATCCCATCCTTTCCAGTGTATCTTTGGCCTACCATCCTTATACCCCCAGAAACAATTACTTAAGGAATGATTTAGAGCAACAATAACAGACTTTGGCATTTAAAGAATAGAGAGAATGTGAACATGAATGCCACTAAGCACATGCTTCAAAAGTAATAACCTTGCTCCACTAGAGAGGAGCTTAGACTTCCAACCACCTATTCTATCCTGAATCCACCCAAGAAGATCATCAAAGTGCATGGCCTTAAGTCTACCAGACACCATAGGGACGCCTAAAGGGAAAAAAACCTTTGGAAAAACTAGTCAGTTACAATAGGTGTCGTCTTCTAGCAGTAGAGATACAATTAGAGAAAATCAAAGATGACTTTTCCTTACTAACCTTCTGACCAGACCACGCCTCATAAAGTGCAAGAGAATCCAAGATTGCCTTAAGGGAATTTTTACTGCCATTTGAAAAAATGACGATATCATCCGCGTAAATTAAATGTGAGACAATCGGAGCACCTCTCAGAAGTGAAAAAGTACCAATAATTCTTTCCGTATACTTCTTCTCCAATATTCGGGACAGAATTTCCTCCACCATGATGAACAAATAAGGAGACATAGGCATCCCTTGTCACAACCCTCGATCTCCTTGAAAAAAACCTTTAGGAACGCCATTCATCACCACCGAGAACCATGGAGAAGAAATACAATGCCTTACTAAATTACAAACAGCTGTAAGCGCTGCCATCACATGAATAAGAAAGCTCCAATCAATACTATCATATGCTTTTGCCATATCAACTTTCAGTATCACATTACCTCTTTGAACAGGCTTATGGAGACTCTGAATCAACTCCTGTGTCAAGCTCACATTCTCAAAAATACTTCTTCCAAGAATAAAAGCACCTTGTTCCTCAGAGATAATCCTAGGAAGCAAAGGTGATAAACGACCTACAAGGACTTTAGTGCATACTTTGTAGAAAACCGAACATAAATTGATTGGCCGAAATTTATCAAATCCCTTGGGATTGTCCACCTTCGGAATGAGAACCAGAAAGGAAGCTGTAAACTCTCTAGGGATGACTCCCCCTCTAAAGAAATCATGTACAACGAGGAGTACATCTTCTCCAACAATATCCTAACAAGCTTTATAAAACCCGGATCCAAATCCATCTGGACCCGGGCTACTATCAGTAGGAATGGAAAACATTGCATCTTTTTATGAACTGTGTTACTGATGCGTGGAAAGTGGATCGAATAGTTGAGAGGGTATGGTGGGACTTGCTATAAAACTTAAACACTTGAGAGGGGTTCTTAGGCGATGGAACAAAGAAGTATTTGGGTGGACTAGCAATCATATTCGGATTTTGGAGGATAGAATTACTGTGCTGGAAGAGCAAATGCAGGGGGTTCTCAGAAGATTTGGAGCTGGATTTGTTAGCTACTAAGGCAGAACTATCTACGTGGGTTGGTAGAGAGGAAACCCGATTGGCACAACAAGCTAAACAAAGTTGGCTTGAGAAGGGGGAAGCTAACTCCACATTCTTTTGGATTATGGCCACCAAAAAGTCAAAAACGATAAGAGAGATGAGGATTAATGAGGAGACGTTCTTGGAAACTGCTGAGGAAGTACATTTGGGGGCAATAGAATACTTTAAAGCATTCTTGGAATCTAATCATCAGCCGCTAGCTCCTGACTTAGCTCCATGGGTGGAACAAGAGGTGATGCCTGAAGAAAATTTTCACATTTGTTGGAACTTAAAAGGACTGAAACCATACTTACAATCCTCAGGCACCAAGTTCACCTGCATGGGGGCATGATCTGAACTCAACCGAGGAAGATAAAGCCCAGATCCCACCGGAAAATCTGATAGCCAAGCCGAGCTAATCAACACCCTGTCCAAACGAGACCAACTCTGTGTGCTACCGTTATGACCATTGCACCAGCTCATGTGGTTTCCGAAAAGGTTAATTCTGATAAACCCACACTGTCAATGAAAGAATTAAATTCCTCCATCGCAATGCGTGGACGAGGCCTCCCTATAATCCGTTCTACATTATTTCATATGATATTAAAATCACCAAGGACCATCCATGGGATATTCCTGGGATTCAAACGCTGAAGCACCTCCCAAAGCGATCTATGCTCCCCATAGCTGCACTTTGCATATATAAAGGAAATCCATCTTTGATGACGATTTACCTCCATAGCCAGATTCACACTTTGATTGCAAGAATACATCATAGAAACTTTAACCTCTGTGTTCCACACTATCCATAGCTTCCCGCCTTTCTCCATATTCGACACATTGCCTTCAAAGGAAAGGTTATGTTATAGCCTACATAATTTTTGAACATCTCCAAATGGCTCAGCTAAAGCAATAATACACGGTTTCTTCATCTTCACTAAGTTGAGCAATCTCTTCCTAGAGGTACTAATACCTCTAATGTTCCAATACAGAATTGGTCCCATCATAAATTTAGACGTTCAGGCCTGCTTTTAGCTAGGAAAGAACTCCTCAATTTAAGTCTCACCTCTTTACCTCTCATCCTCTCATCAAACTATTTTTGTCAGGATCCGATAAGCTTTCCTCCTCGTTTTGAATGTGCGCCTCTGACTCAAGCCCCTCTCCATCAGAAAAAGATCTTTGTAATTGTTCATCAACCCAAACGAAACTCATTGGCTCCTCAACATGTTCATCCTGATCAGATGCACCGTGAGACGCAACGTCCTCCTTCTCCCTTGTTTCAACCCAGCAAGGAGGGACAAGCAGAGAAACCCCAAATGCCACTTCAGGAGCCCGAACCTCCTCCTTAACCGCATCAGAAACCATCTCCCCTGTTTCTACAATGTCCTTCTGCCCCCCTATTTCAACCCTGCAAGGATGGACAAGTAGAGAGTCCCCAAGAACCACCATGGCTTCAGGAGCTCGAACCTCCTCCCTAATCGCACTAGAAACCATCTCATTATGACGCACCACAACACCATTTATCTGCTCCCCGTCAACCACATCTTTGACAATAACCATCCCCTCCTCTTCCATATGACTTTCACATACATTAACAACCACAACACTCGCTTGATTATTCACCTGTTCCTCAACATTAGAATTTGCTCATTTCCCTAATTCAATCTATGGGACACTTTTGGGTACCACTACATTTCCTAACACATCCAGAGTAGGCTCTATTAAAGGATTTTTTCCCCTTCTCGAGGCCTCCTTCTCACCTTCCCCTTTGCCAGCATCGCCTTTCTTCTTTAATAGGTTTCTTTTACAAGTTTTCTTATTATGACCCTGCATGTGACAGGAAACACAGAACGCGGGCAACGTTTCATATGCAATTTCTTGGAACCTACTACTAGGTTGTCTGGGAGCGCCAATCCAAAACCTGTGCAACGGCTCCTTGGCCACATCCATTTCGACACAGAACCGAGCTCCATTGGTTCTCGCTGTACAACAGGTACTATTATCCCGTTTGATGAAATGTCCAACAAATTTCTAAAAAAAGAATCATGATAGAAATTTGGGGGCAAACCCAGAAGGGCAACCCAAACTGGAACCTGTGAAGGTTCCTTCTCTTATACAAAATCTTTGGTCCAGTGAAACATACGATATTGCACTCCTTCAACATCACAGGCTTCTCAAGAGAAAGCCTTAAAAAAATCCTCCTCCTTCGAGAAACAAAGAAAAATATTCCATGGCCTTCTCATGCTAGACACCACTAGCTGAGACTCCAATCCCCATCTAGTGCTAATAAAACCTCTAATCACATCCAAATTGGGCCTCTGACAAAGGAACTTCATCACTAGGGAGAAAACAAAAGGTTTAGCAGATCTCTGAATTTCTTCCCGCGAAAACATCACACAAATTTCCCCATCAATGGTTTTAGGAGGTTGCAAAGGTATATCCACTTCAGGGAGTGGAATGGGAGACTACAAGACCATGTCCATAGTAGACCATGGTCTCACAGGCGGGATTGGGTTGCCCTGGAAGGCCCCAGCGGCAACCATAAAGTATGAAACCCTAGCAGAGCTCGAAAAGTCACTTTGCCATGTCAGTAAAATGCCTGCAAACTTTTTGTGCTATTTACATATTGAGAAGTGAAATCAAGAGACATCAACTAGTGCCATTGAAATAAAGTTGCTGGATGTCACTGAGTTTCTGTTTCTCTTTTACTCTTGCCAGCCATTTTGGCTAGTTCCAGCAAAAACCTAATCTTGGTTACGGTGGCTATGCTGCTGGACGTACTTGTGAGAATTACAGGGCATCATATAACTGGGAGAAGGGATATGACCGTGGTGGAAGGGGCTGTGGTGGGAAGTTGAGTCGGGAACATGCTTTTTTAATGGTATCTGTACTCTGAAACTCAATATTTTCCAAATATGGTTTTTTCTGCCCATATGAGATCTACTGTCTTTTTCTACCTCATTTACAAACTCATCTCCTTTTCAACCTTTGCATTTATGACAATGAATCACTTAGAAAATGATGCAATCATGCTATCTTAGTGTTTTCAGCTTGAGCTGCTCGGTGGAATTATCAGGATTAGAAATTCTGGCAAGTTCATGTAATTTTTGTGCCTTTAAGCTGGCCTTTCCACCTTTATGTTTTTTAGTAATGTCATCAAAAAGAAAATTCATAGTCTTAAGGAATCACATTTTGAAATAGTTATACTATTTTTATTTGTTTTTCTCTCTTGGTTTCTTCTTCTTCTTCTTTTCTTAAGTAAGTTGATTTCTCCATTAATCTAACATACATTTTTGTTGTACATTCATAATAGAAAGGAAGATCCTCGTAGCATTGCTAAGTGTTGTGTGATCATGATCATGCATGTTTCAATTACTCAACGATCTCTTTCTTTCTCTCCTTTTGTGAGTAAACGGTTGTCTGTAGACACTGCATTATTAAATAGGCAACATACTACTTCTGGTATAGGAAGGTCCGTAGTGTCAGAATGCTTGATCAAATTGAAGTCATGATCACGTAAATTAATTAGAATTGAGTTTGCCCCCATGTATCACTTTGAAGTGAGTATATTCTTTTTGCATCTGTATTTTTTTAAAAAGGACGAAACCCTAATTTTATTGATTACCCTCACTTATAGTGGAGGAAAACCATAGTAACAAGCAAGACATTTGGGATTTACAAATAATCAGGAAAAAAAAACATCCCATGCATCAAGAAAAACTTTAATAAACCCACCTATACAATAAACTAAGCAATTAAACAACAAACCAAAAAACTTTACAATAATCACGGCCTAATACTAGGCAAACCAAGAAAATACAAACGAAGCAAACCTTTAACACGAAGGGGCAATTCATCAGAAGTCATATATATACAATTTAACCCCTCCTCTCCCTGTCTTGCTTAAAAATCTGCCACTTTATTCTCCTTTCTAAATTGATGAGATACCATGTAATGAAAGTCAAATATCGCCTGCACAAGTTCATCCCAATAATCCCATAAATACCAAACCAGGCAAGACTTCTTTCTAATCCAATGAATCATCAAAGCTGAATCACATTCAATCATAATATTCTGAAAACCCAACTCCCTACAAAGCGATAAACCACAAATGAGCGCCCTTAGTTCTACTTCATTATTAGTCCCAAAACTGAACTTAGTAGAAAAGGCCGCCAAAAATTTTCCTCTATCATCCCTTGAAACCCTACCCCCACCACAACTACCTGGATTACCCCTACTCGATCCATCCACATTTAATTTCACCCATCCTTCCCACGGTTTAGTCCATGCAACTAACTTCGGCCTCTTTACTGGAATTTCCCGCACAGGAATTTCCAGTTCTGAAAGAACACAACGATCGATGTGTGATAAAGAGCTAACCTTCAACAACTTACTAGAAAATTGCTACAGCCAGAATCTAATCGACAGCCAAATTGCATCCACCATGTCATTCTTATCTTGCATTTTTTATGTACATCGTCACTTCCATAATCTCCAAGAAATGAGAGTTGGAATTAAGCCAATCAACATACCTCGCTGCATCGACTTCTTGGCATACCGAAACCAATAGCAACATCGTGCCCACTAACTATTGAATGACATGCACTGAACACCTAGCATGCAAGAAGCTCTCTGCCACACTTCATTCGCTACAACTCCCATACATAAAACATGGTCGTGATCCTCCACACTACCCCTTGAACAACAAACATAGCGGGATGCTAAAGGAATACCCATCGACTGAACTCTTTCCTCAACTAGAAGGCAATTAAATCTAGCCTTCCACATACAAACAGACATTTTCTTCGGAAGCATATTCCACATCCAAACCTTCCAACTGTGGCTGCTTAATACGATTAACTTCCCAAGCCGTTTTCGTAGAAAAATGCCCATCCACGCAAGGGTACCAAATCAGGATATCTCGTCCAGATCTTTTACCTGGAATTTTAGAAATAATATCATCTACATCTCTAACATCAATCAGATTAGTCAGGAGCTCCCTATTATCCTCCACCCAACAATCTTTCACCTCCAGCCTAGGTTGAATAACACTCGGCACACTAGCCGCAAGGGGCCCCCGCGCTATCCATCGATTAAACCAAAAGGAAATAGCTCCCTCCCGAACTTTAATCGACATATTATCCATCACCTCTGGCATCACCATACAAATGGATTTCCAAAACATCGAATCTGAGCTTCTAACTTTGGATTCCAAAAAATGCTTCCCCTTTAAATACTTAGCTTTAAAAAACCAAGTCCACACATTATCTATGGAAAGCAACTGCCAAGCAAACTTCATATGTAACGCCCACTGAACCTTAGAGAAATCTCTAACACCAATCCCCGCTTCCAAAATTGGCTTACACAATTTCGACCACGTCCTCCATTTCCTCATATTCCTACCATGATCCTCCCCCCAAAAAAAGGAAGCTAAAATAGAATTCAATTTTTTCAAAACAAGCTTCGAGATATTTAAAACTGCAAGTGAGTAGCCATACTAGCTAGTACATACTTGAGAAGAATCAATCTCCCACCTTGAGATAACAATTTAAACTTCCAACCAGCAACTTTGTTTTAGAAGTTCGTGACTAACGGCTCCAACATCCTCGCATTCAACCTCCCAACAGCAAATGGCGCACCTAAATAACAAGTTGGAAACTTTCCTTCAGCAAAACCTGTGAGCCGAAGTAAAGACAATCTTCTTGCCAACGGAATTTTCTCATAAAAAAATAAAGCCGACTTTTCTTTGCTAATTTTTTGTCTTGACCATTTCTCATATTTATTCAAAGTTTCCAGGAGCGCCTTCAAGGACTTTCTCTCACCATTAGTAAAAATCAATAAGTCATCTGCATATAACAAATGTGAAATTAAAGAAGCCCCCCGAGGATGGGAAAAACTCCCAATTCTCCCCAGCTCAAAATCCTTCTTCAATAATCGAGAAAGCATCTCTTCTACAATAATAAACAAATACGGCAATAAAGGATTTCCCTGTCTCAATCCTCGCAAAGGTTTGAAAAAACTCTTATACATCCCATTCATCATAATAGAAAACCAAGGAGACTGAATGCAAACCTTAATCAAGATACAATATTTTTCTGAAAACCCAAATCCTGCCAATACAACTAATAGAAAATTCCAGTCCACTCAATCATATGTTTAGGCCATATCGATCTTCATCAAAACATTGCCATCAATTGTCTTCTTATTAATAGATTTCACCATCTCCTAAGCCAGAGAAATATTCTAAAAAATACTCCTCTTCGAAACAAAAGCACCTTGCTAATTAGAAATAATCTGAGGAAGAAATGAAGTCATCCTCTTGACTAAGATTTTAGAAAAAATCTTATAGGCCACAGAGCACAAATTGATAGGTCGGAACTTTTCAAAGCTCTTCGGCTCCTGTACCTTAGGAATTAAAACAATAAAAGAAGATGAATAAAATCTAGGTAAATCACTCCCAGAAAAGAAATCCCGTGCAGCCTCCACCATATCATCCTTAACAATTTGCCAACAAGAAAGATAAAAAGCCTAGCCAAAACCATCTGGTCCAGGACTACTCAACTTTAGAATAGATTCAAGAGCCTCGCTAACCTCATCTTCTGAAGGCACCTGACAAAGATCCTCATTATCTACTAGCGAGATCACCTTTTCTATTAATGGCGACAAATCAACCTGCAAAGAAGCACTGCCCTCACTCAGAAAATTCTGGAAATGCTGAATAGCACCCAAATGCACCTCCTCCAGTGAGTGCAACTCCACCCCCATCCACTAACGTCATAGACGAAATAACAACCTTTCAGTTTCACATGTTTGCATCAACATGAAAAAACTTTGAGTTTTGGTCACCTTCATCAAGCCATTTTTTCGCCATTTGCGCCAAACGGGACTCTTAATTTTGCTCCCAGTAAGACAATTCTGCCTTTGACACCAACAACTCCATCTCCAATTATTGTTGATAACCATCTTGAAGCTGAACCTCCACCTTCTCAATTCTTTCCTCTAGCTCCGAAATAGTATTACTAACATGACCAAAAACATTTTTGTTCCATGGTCGCAACACCACCTTCAAATTTTTAAGCTTTGCCGCAAGCCTAAACAGACCCCTTTCCAACACAGGCTCCCTCCAAATAGCAGCCACACAAGCCTAAAAAGAAGAATTATTAATCACATATTCTGAAAATGGAAGGGTGCCAGACCATATTTCTCATCCATCATCAACCTGTTTGGCCATTATACCATAAAAATTTTCGACCCCTTATCGGGAGCTTCAAGAGACAACAAGAATTTAAACATCAGTTAAAATACTCCATGGCCACTAATGACCTCGGATTGCCACCAACTCTTTCTCCATCTTCTCTGATAATATTGAAGTCACCCACAACCAGCCACGGAACATCACTATCATGACCCTCTAGAGCTTGCCAAAGATCCCTCTTCTCTAGATAATTGTATTTAGCATAAACAAAAGTTAAATACAACTTCTGATTCTCATACTCAAAGCATCCAAGCAAAAATTGATCCAAAAAATCAACAATATTAACATCAAAGTCATCCTGCCACAACAACCACACCTTTCCCCCTACCACCTCATTAGACCAATAAAACTGAAAAACAAGAAAACTTGCCAGAATTGGCAATTTATCCTCACCTGCAAATGGTTCCGCAATAGCCATAATAGAAACATTCCATTTCTTAATTAAACCTTTAAGTCTCTTCCCCGATGTGCCTAATACTCGCACATTCCACACTAGTACCGAACCAATCATATATTAAATTTTGAGGGACGGGATAAGACCCGCTTAGATTGTTGCAACCCCACAACATTTTTATTTTTTGATCGGCTATTAGAAGTCTTTCCCACGCCAACTTCCACATTAGAATCATATCCTCTTTAACCAACAAGCTGATTCAGTGGTTCTTCTTCCTCACAATCCGAAAGATGATCATCTCTTCTATCAAACTCATGCACACCACCCCTGCCCTCTATTTCCATAACATCATCAATAATTCTCGAGGAACCTCCACCATCCCAGGCCAATCGGTTTCCCCATCCACCAATAAAAAATCTACCATAGGAGAAACATGCCCACTGAACAAATCCCCTCTCTACGCTGACTTCTCACCATCAACTGGTTTGCTATTTCCCCTATAAATTGCCAAAAAACTCCCTTTCACAAGAACCCCACTCCCATGCAAATCCGTCAACCATGTAGCCTCAGGACTTTTCACAACATTTCGATCCGGCTTAATCACCTCCTCTGCATCCATCCATTTATCCCCTGGATGATCCTCTAGTATCACAGCACCCACAAGTTGAGTCACCATAGGAGGAGCCACCTCAACAACCTGTGCATCCGGAGTCTTTGAATTCTTCGAAACAATTTTTTCACGCCACACTTCCTTGTTAGAAATCTGCTTTCCATCCTCCTTTTTATCTGTAACACGTCTAGGCCTTGATTGGCCCAATCTGCACACTACTTCTGTATGACCTTGATGCCGGCACTTAGAACAATAGAAACCCAACTTCTCATAATGAACCGGCTACCAAAGTTTCTTGTTTTCCACCATGATTGGAAACCCTTGAACCAGATCAGCAGATAAATCTACATCCACACAAATCCGAACACCAGTTGCCCGAGTCCTATTCAACGTCGCATTATCAGTGCCCAGATATCTACCAAATCTGCTAGCCAGGATTTCAAGACAATCCCAACGATACAAATGCATCAGCAATCCTAGTAAAAAAATTCATTAAGCCGCCATGGAAGGTTCTTCATACAGGAAAAATTCTTTGGTCCAACGGAAAATTCTGAAACTGCACCCCTAATCACACGCCCCTCCCGAGCTGAACCATGAACAAAATCCCGTTCACTCGCCATCTGCACCAGGACATGATAATCATCCATGAAACTCACTGTATGAATCTCTAAAAGGCCCCATGTTTTGACAATTGCCAAACGAACAACATCAATGGAGGGCCTCACACGTTGAAATTTCAAAATCAGTGCAAACCGAAATTCCTCACCTCCTTAGACATCTCTGCCTCCTTAAAAATGAAGCCCAACTTGCCATCCACGTCAGCTGGATACCTCATAGGCATCTTGAAACTCGACAGATTAGTGGTACGTGACAACGCCTGCATGTAAGTCTTTTGAGAAACCCCACCATCCTTACCACCAAGCCCACCCCCATCTTGAATGACTACTCTCGGCTCTATGAGGAGAACTAATATGATGATTCTCAATTAAAGTTCATATCAGATCAATCATCTAATCTAACTTGTTGGTAATTGCATGAATGGTTTGCTATTGATCATTCAACTGCGTTTGTATTACTTCTTATTAAGTCTGGTTACTCTCCTGGTGTGCCTTTAGAGTTGTTGAACAAGTTTCTTCTTGCATGAGAGGATCAACCTCTCTGATACCAACTGTAGGGCAAGAAAAATTTGATGACCCGAGTTTTGTTTAGGCTTGGCCCTTAGAATTCATTTTAGGTTGCCATGACATTTTAGGAGCCTTAGTTACTTGAAAGGTCTTAGAACCTTTGATGTAGTAACTTGAGCCCAAGAGGAGAGTGACCCTTGTTTACTTTAGAATTTTGGCCCTATTTAGAAACTTAGGTCAAATGGTTTAGGCCCATGATCCAATTCTAAGTTACTAGTGCCATGTGTCATGAGAATGTTATACCTTGAACCTATTCTTGATAGTGGGTTAAGGGGGAAAGAAAGGTGAAGTAAGGCACCAAGATGGGTTTGCATGCCTAGCCCATTATTTTTGTCCAGAATTTGAGTTCCAATGTAGGTTTCTTAGAAAAGGAAGCCCAGGGAAGTGAAATGGAGTTTTTCTAGAAGTTTTGCATAGGAAACTGAAGGGAGGCTTATGGAATTTCGAATTTAGCTTAACTTTTTTCCATGTGTCAAGCATGCACCAATTTCTAGAAGATTTTGTGAAGAGACTTTCGTGTCAAGGACAAGTTTGTCCTTAGGATTTCAGCTAGCACACTCCCAAGCATTCCATTCACTTGCCACTTGTCACTTAGTGTATTTTAGACCAATGGTATATGAAAGGTCACCTAGGGAAGGAGTACTTAGAGGATGAAGCAACATCTTTGGAAAGGAAATGGAGAGGGCGGCTAGGGCTATGGCACACGCCCAATGCCACTTGTCTTCCATGCCAAGAGTTACTTGTTGGGCATAGGAAGAGACATGTATGGTTTTACCAAGCTACCCTTGAAGAGATATTTACTTGCTTAAGGAAATGAAGGGCATAAAGGGGAGAGAAGGAATTTCGGCCAAGGAGGAGGAGTCCCACACTCCACCCCACAAAGTGTCGCTTCCCAATGCAATCCAAGTGGGAAATTCCAAGAGGCATTTTGGCAATAGGGAAAAGGGAAAGAGGAAACCTTGTCACTTGCCATACATGCAAGGACTTTGGATACAACCAATGAGGGAAGTGAAAGGTCTCATATAAAAAAAGAAGGGTTCACGCCAAGGGGGCTTTTCCCTTGCCATTTTTCAGATTTGCATGATTTCTCATTCTCTCCACACAATTCTCCCTAGTTCATTTGAAAGTTTCCTTATTTTCTTGTATTTCTTTCTAACCAAACAAGGTGGATCCTTGCAAGAGAAGAGATTTTGGCACTACCAATGATTAGCAAGGTAAGAATCGGTTTCCTCTAAGTCTTGCACACACACAAGTCATTCTCAATCCAAAAATGAGATTCAAATCTCATTAGACTTTGAGAGAGATAGAACACACACATTTTCTACCATTTTCTTGGAAATAACTTAGGGTTTTCAAGGAAAATCCTTGAGGCCGATTAGTAAAGTGGGGATTTAACCTCCATGTTTCGATCACCACATGTATCTTGCTTACTTTAGGTTTTGTTTTATTTTATGAGTGAAATGAAGGGATTTTAACCTAAAAATCTTAGAAGCTGAATGGTTTAAGACCAAGTAATGCCCTAGAAATCCACACATGCACTCAAGAACATGAGGTAGGGTTTTAGATGCTCTTTCTAATATAGTATGTTTGGATTTACAAATTACTAGTATTCCTTTCGTGGATTTTGTAAGTATACACTCAACTTACTCTTGGTTAATATTCGTATATGATTGTGTAAATCCTTCCATGATTTTTGATTGCTTTGTTTGTTATCTTTTGGTTGTTTGTTTGAATACGTTAATATGATCTTGAGTAACTCTAAGGAAGGAATTATATGCTTTGGATTTGTGATAAAAATGCCATGAAATACCTCTAAGTTTCGGTTTTCACTTGATTGAGGTTGATGGTATATGCAACATGATGTTTCGGTTTAAACATGCTTTGGAAGTTTTAGACTTAGCCAAAAATCTATGATTTCATGTCTTAGTTTACTATGCTTTGATTTCTATGATATATGTTTGAGGATTGGAACATGTTTATGAGATGAATCTTCATGTTTTTGTGCCTATGAGTTTCGGCCTAAGCAGGTTCTCATGGTTCTATGTATGTGTTATGATATCTCATATGGTTTATGTTATTATGCTATGAAATGAACTTGTTATGCTTGGTTATTTCATGCATGACATTTCGCATGTCATATGTCAAGTATGAGTAAGCATGTTTAGGTCTCATGTCACATGCATTTGAGGAAGAAGTGTTTTCAGAAAAATATTTTCAAAGAAAAAGTTTTATCATGACCCCAAGTGCTAGGGCGGGGGAATGTACTACTGGAACTCCTCTGTCTACTCTGGAGTGCTAAAGAATGGAGTGTTAACTCCTGGGTCGACAAAGCATCGTCGATAAGCCTCAAATGGATTCTTTTCAAAGGATGCCAGAGCGAGGAAGCGCCTAACGCTAGTGGGTGCATAAGGCATGTAACCCGACGAAGTAAGGTCGAGTTAATATGAATCTCTGTTTATGACGTATTCATCACGGTGTACGGACTGTTGATGTTGCGGTAACTAGCAGGAACACGCCGTGCAAAGGGGAACCGTGTTGTGTCCACCCTCTGAACAAGGATAAGATAAGAGCTCATAAGATAATGATCACTTGATGAAAATCTCGTGATATGATAAGGATCACTTGATGCAAATCTTGTGATATGTTCTGATAAGACAAGTTCTGAATAAGTTCATATGAATAAGAAAAAGTTATGAAGTTTTTATGAAAAGCTCAACTCTTTGTTATAAGTCTTTTGAAAATAGTCAAGTGCATAAGTCAAGTTCTGGTCAAAGACATAAGTCAAGTACATGTCCATGCATGCATTTTATGATATACCTTTTGTATGCTTTTGTTAACTGTGGTATGTTACGTGATTACTTGCTGAGATTTCTTGAAATCTTATTGTGGTAGTTTCCACTATCATTCTCCAATCTGAATGGTAGAAGTTGTGACAAGTTTAGTAAACGACGACCATGCCCAAGAGGAAGAGAATGACACCTCCTCCCTCACAGAGGATTGTGCCTAGGATGGCTGTGAATCGGCTCGAGCCCTCCATCCTAGAGCGACTCGAGGCCATTGACCGGGAGATCATTGGTATAGTTGAATTTATTGCAGAGTTCAAGTGGCGTAACAACTGGGACATTGATAAGGTTTTGGAAAAACGTGTGAAGCCTGAATCTTTTTGATAAGTACGAGAGTTTAAGTATTTTGAAAGGAAAAAAGAAAAAAAGAGGCAACAATACTTATGGTCAACTTTTGTGGATTTCTGTTGTTTTGAGGAAATCCCGTGTTTTGGAAATTTTAAACTATGCTTTATGCTTTTGGGATATTACACCTTTATAGCTCATGTTTACGCTTGGACAATGTTTGGGGTTATATTATTAGTATGGTGCCATGTGCTTTGCAATTACTTATCGCGTTGCTTAGTTTATCCAACTTTTATTAACTTTCCGCTGCTACGCTATTGCATACTGCTAGTGTACATAGGTGCATAGCATATTATCTGTCATGTACGAGGGGTGTGTAGCCTTGTGTTACATGTCCCGACGTCTCAGTCACCGTCCAATCCCAAGCGGGGGCTGGGGGTGCCACAAAAATCGAAGAACAAAGATGAAAGTAAAGAAAGTAATTGAACAAGAAAAGACAAGAATCAGACTTTATTTTAGAAAAATCCCACATCCTTCATACAATTCACATGAAAACTACACAGAGATCATCTTCTTCCTTTCCCACCCATTTTATACAACTTGCATGCTCAAAATGCCCTGTTTAGCTAAAAATACTAAAACGACCCATTGACTAATTGCCATACGTCTTAAACTCCCTGTTTAATTAAGTTCTAACACAATGTTTTCACCACTCTCTTCTATACTTATTTACTTTGCGATAATTTTCCTCCGCTACTTTCCTTTCCTAGTTCATCTTGCATGTTTCCTCATCCATGACACACGCACCTCGATGGAGGCACAGTCCTCTACTGCTCATAGAGCGCCACGCACCATGGTGGTGCTGCGAGCTCTACTGCGCATAGTGGAGCACTGCAAGCTTCATGATTCTCCAACCTACTAGGGCCGCCTTGGGCGGTTATATGTTGAACATAGTGCCGCACACAAAGTGGCGGAATTGTTTAGAAGAGATAGTGAACTTTTACGTTGGCAAAGTTTTTTTCCAGTTTGATGAACTTTCTCTAATGGTGTGCAAGATGGGAAACTATGGGTGTTTTGGCATCAAGATACACAAGTTAATATTCTGGGAGTCTCCAACCAATAAGTTACTTTATTGATAAATTCTACTATGATTGTGTCGGTTGTTTATGCTAAATGTATGTACTTGGCACGGAGGTCTCTTTGGGCTGAATTGGTTGCTTTTGGATCTTTGACTTTGCTGTGGATCCTTCTTGGTGATTTTAATATCATCCGGCATGATGGTGAAAGAAGGGGTGCGAATCCAAGGTTGCCTTGTCCAATGGAGGATTTTTCTAATTTTATAGATGATGGAGGGTCGATTGAAGTTCCTTTTATAGGAAAGAAATTTTCTTGGTGTAATGGACAAGGTGGTTGGCTAGAAGTTGGGCGCGTATGGATAGAGCTCTCTGTAATTCCAGGTATTTGGATTTATATCCTTTGGTTTCTTTGACATATTTGGCACGCAGGTCCTAGGATCATTCTCCGTTAATACTCGGGTTGACGGACAGGCCGTTGCGTTATGGTCCAAGTGTTTTTAAATTTCAACAGATGTGGACTTCGCATGATGATTTTTGGAGGATTGTTTCGCTAGCCTGGCAGGAAGGTAGTTGTGGTTCTGGCTTGTCAAGACTTGCAATAAAGCTTAAAAGGCTTAAAATAGCACTTAGACGTTGGAATAAAGAGACTTTCGGATGGATTGGGGATCATATTAAATGGTTGGAAGAGAGAGTGGAGGAAGGCGAGGCACAGCTCCAAGAACACTATTAAGAAGACATTGAATTTGATGTCTTAGCGTCTAAGCTGGAACTTACGTCTTGGTTAAAAAGAGAGGAAACTCGGATTGCTCAAAAAATAAAAAATAAAAACATGGATAGATCATGGGGAGGTAAATTCGTCTTTTTTTGCAGCCTTACAAGTGCGAAAATGCATTACAGTTCAGAATATGCAGCTCAGTGACGGTCGGATTTTATCTTCCTCGGAAGCCATTCATGACGAAGCCGAGCATTATTTTGAGGAATTTCTTCAGGCCTGCTCAAGCTTTTCAGTTCTGTCTCTTTCACATTTAATTTAGGGTGAACTCACAGAAATGGAGAATCAGAATATTTGTAGGTGCCATTCGGAACAGGAAATTAAGGATGCTTTATTCTCTATTCCGGTTAACAGTAGTCTAGGCCCTAATGGCTTTTGGTCAGGATTTTTCCGTCACTGCTGGTCTTTGGTGAAACTTGAGCTTCTGGAGGCTGTGAGGGAATTGTTTGGTGGGGTCATCTCTTCCCAGGTATTATACTTCTTCATACCTTGTCTTAATTCCTAAGGTTCCCAATCCTTCATCTTTTGATAAATTTAGACCTATAAGCCTATGCTCATTGGTTTATATTATAAAATTTGCTCTAAATTGTTGGTTGGAAGACTTACATTTGTCTTGAGTTGATTAATTTCTATGGAGCAAGGTGCATTTTTGCTAGGAAGAAGTATATTTGATAATACTAGTCTTACTCAAGACCTGGTTCATGATATTAACAAGCCGATTAGAGGAGGTAATATTATGATGAAGATTGACATGGCTAAGGCTTATGATACGGTTAATTGGGATTTTTTGTTCCAAGTTTTGCATGCATTTGGTTTTTCTGTTGATGTTTGTTGTAACAGCCCGCTATCAATTCATTGGTGAAATTTCTATTGACTTAAGGAATCTCGTGAAAACCCCATAAGTTTTTACTAATCGACCAATCGCTTAGGTTTTAGTCTGTCATCATAATCAGTGTTATCACTCACTATAGTGCTAGATTTATGAGTTTAATTATTTGAGGTAGTTAGAAGTGTCAGAATGCGTTATGGTCTACGCCATTAGACTCAGTGGATTATTTAGGATTTTATAGCGCAATAGCCTATTTTCATAATTCCGGACGAAACGTCTGTTGGAAATTGTGAAATTATTTTTATGGGCACTTTGGGGTTGAATTTTGGTAAACGATTTTCACTATAGGTTAATATGAATATTTAAAATTTTTCAGTACTAAGTTTATTATGCTTTTTTTTGGAGTGAATAGTAATCTCGAAAGCTCACCCAGTGCAGTGTTTTCAAAATCACAGTGTGGAATATCCAAATTAGGTTAGAGAAGTTTTATTTGGACACTTGGCAAGATCTTAGCCACAAATAGTGAATAATATTAGAGACTTGGCACTATGAGGAACCATTAGATAGATTTGTGAAGGAAGTCAAGGTGTGAGATCATGTCACCTAAGCAACGCTCTGTTTCATCTAATCAACTAATTTGTACCAGACTAAAGAAGGTTTCAATCCTAGCAAAACCCTAAATGGTTGGAATCCAATTGAAACCCCAAAAGCTTGGTTGAAACCAAAATCCTAAACGGTTTTCCCAAACCCTAATGTTGGCCTCCAAACCCTTTTTAACCCGATTTCTAGCATTGAGTTTAATCATTTGATTAAATTACTTTCACATGCTATTAATAAATCAAATTCTTGTTATGAAATCATTATCCAACCTTTTAAACCTTGGAAATTTGATTGGGCCAAGAAAAATTGGTTTTGGGCTTGATAGTATCTCAAACCCTAACCAAACCCCTTTAAACCCCAAATTGAAGCCCACTTGGTTGGGGCCCACCAAGGCCCACGAAATTGGCCACCTTGGCAAAGCTTCTTGAAGAAGTTTCCTCCCTCACATGGCAGACCATCGACTGCCATTGGCTGCACCCAATAGTGCCTTGATGTGAAGAAGAAGTCCACTCCATCAACCTCCATCTCTCACAGCTGCTGCAGGCAGTCCATGCCTCTCACTATTCTCCACTTTATGTCACATAGCCACCTCCAATCAAGGGTCATTCAAGCCCATAACTTTCCCCTCCAGAAGTCTAAAGTCGTGCAAGAAACACTTCTCTCCATTTTATCACTTCTTTCCCCCGTTCTTAGAGAGAAAACCCAAAAGAGCTCTCTCAGGCAGATTTCTGGGTCTTTTTGCGTGGCCATTTTCGACCCTTTGTAAGTATTTTTGCATGATGATTCCTTCATATAATTTGTTCGTCTTTGAGTTTAGTTTCCGTGGATATTTTATTAGTCTCATTCCATGCTCATTTGATTGGTCAAAAGTATTTTTAACCATGGAAATATCATTCTCGGCGTGAAACTGGAGAGTATGATATGTTTTGGAATTTTTGACCAAGCTAATGGACATAGCTTGGTCCGAACATTTTATGGAGTGTTGTTAGCATGTGTTTATGAATGTTCATTGAGGTTTTGTTGCATGAATAAAGCTTTTGATGGTAGAGTTCCTTAGATTTAGAAACTTGAAAACTGGAAGTGGAAAAACAGTTTTTGTTTTGTGAAGGTTTGAATATTTCGTGGTTTAATCTTGTTCCAAAGGCTTTGATATTTTTATATGATGGTCCTAAGCCTCTTATATACATGATAGGATGTTATTTTGAAGATATTTAGTATTAGTTTTAAAGATATGATTTTTCTATGCAAGAGGATTTCAGTTAGGCCTAAGATTTGATGTTTTTGAGTTAGATCCATCGTTTATTGAATTTTAGCCATGTGATTTTAAGTTTGATGGTTGGATCTTCTTTAGGACACGTTTTTAAACCATGTGATGTTTTATTTTGAAGATAGCATGTCTTTATTTAAGCCATGGTTCTAGAGATTGATCAAAGTTAGTTGAGAAAAAGTTTCTATTTTGGACCAAGTTTAAAACCAAGCACTCCAAGTGTTGTTTTGTGATTTTTGGTGACTTTGTTTGATGATTTAAAGCGTATTTGATCTTAGGATGATGTTATGAATATGTTAGAAGTAAGATTTGATTTTTTTTGGAATTCTTGGAAATATTTTTATTAAGGTCAAAACTTGTAATTTAAGGGCTTACCTTTTGTTAAAAAGTTTGGATCTTTTTACAAAAAGTTTGGTGTTAATGATTAGCTTTTCTTAATGGATATTTTAAGTGTATTTTTAAACTTAGGATAGGAAGATCCTTGTTATAAAATTTTGGTTTAATCATGGGTTTTGAAGATGGAAGAAATTGCAACCAAAATCAAGAGAAATGACCTATGAATGTTTCAGCCATTGTGAGTTTTCCATAGTTGTGATTGATTTTAAATTTTTTGAGTTGTTATTTGAGTCTAGGACAAAATTTAAATGAGGAATGTAAATTTTGGTAATTTTGGAGTTAGAATGTGAAATCCTTAAGTTAGGGGTAAAATAATCATTTTCCTACATATAGAGGGTAAAATGGTAATTTTACTCTAAGTTGTCTTTTTTCACATTTCTAATTGTTAGTAATTAATGTTCTAACTTTTAGAATACCCTCTTACAGTTCCTCGTGTTTCGTGCTTATTCTCGTAAAATGCGACTATCAAGATAAGTTAGCTCTTAAATTACTATCAATTTATTGTGCATGTGTGATGAGTAAGGGAACTACAATTTATGTTCGTATTTTGATATATAAGCCATGTCATCACATGTTTATCTATTTATTTTGTCACGAAATATTTATCTGTTATATAATATATTCTGTCTCATGTTACTATCTGTTGCAAGTATGTCACATTACGTATGCTATCTGTTACATGTATGTCATGTCACGTAATATTCACTGCCACATGTTATGCAATGTTACGAAATATTGTCTGTTACATGTTATGTCATGTTATGAAATATTGTCTATTACATATATGCCATGTTATGAAATGTTGTATGTTACATTTTATGTCATGTCTGTCATCTTACTACATTCATGTCGCATTACGCTACGTCAGGGCTTCTGTCGTTTATGTCACGTTTATGTCACGTCACGTTACGAACTGTCATGTATGCTTGTTACGTTATTCATGTCAATCATGACCCTAAGCGCTAGGATGGGGTAATATCCTAATGGAACTCCTTTGTTCACGCTGGAATGTCTAAATAGGTATGAAATTCCCTAGGTTGATGAAGTACAGTCAACAGGTTGGGAATGAGGCCTAACTAGCTAGTCACTGGAGTGCACCAGGCACTAACGCCGATGGAGCCACACATTATGTTATGTGTGTCCATAGCAAGTGTGGCACAAACAATTCATGGGGCCACAACAACTGTGGAGCATACACTACGTGAAACACAACAATTGTGACACGTAAAATACGTGGGGCCACAGTAATTGTGGAGTACGTATTAATGCACTCACAGCTGGTATAGACACCTGTGTTGTGATCTGGTAATCGGCAAGGACACACGGCTCAAGGGGACCCGTGTAGCACCTGTATGGTCACTTTATTAATTAAGTCCATTGAATAAGATTCCAAGTTCATGTATTTTACGTTCAAGTCATGTTTCAAGTTCATGTTATGTTCAAGTTCACGTTCATGTTATGTCATCTTCACGTTCACGTTATGTTCCAAGTTCACATTTATGTTATGTCATGCTCAGGTTCATGTTATGTTCAAGTTCATGTTCAAATTATGTATGTTCAAGTCCATGCGATGTTTCAAGTCTACGTTCATGCTATGTTGCTAGTCCATGTTATGTTTTAAGTTCACGTACATGCCATGTCACGTCAAGCTAAGTTTCAGTTTCAGTTCAAGTTATGTCATTTATGTCATGCTGTATGTCAAGTTATGCTATGCTTACTTATGACTTTGATTATACATTCATACTTTTATTGCCATGCATGCATCATTAACCTGTGTGGAAGTTTCCTGTTAACTTGCTGAGATTTGTAATCAAATCTCACCGTGGTAGTTCCAACTACCATTCCCCTCGAATGGTAGGTGATGTGTCAGGATTAGAGCATGGAGCAGACATTGGCAGACTGGAGGAGGTTAACTAGACGCCGTAGACGTAATACAGAGCTTGCAACCTCCATAGTTAGGTCTTTGGATAGTATTCCGGCATCGTTAGTCGAGTTATGCAAGTTACTCAACGAACTAGCCTAACAATATGTTTTGGCATTGTAATTATGGAGCCAGGTCTCCGTTGTTTTGAGATTACAGTCTTCTGAGACCCGTGCTGTAATTGTGGATGTTTTAGGTATGCATGATTTATGTTTTAACTATTTGAGATATTATAAGTTTGTGCATAGTATTGCTAAAAAAAAAAAAATTATCCGCTGTGAATATTGCATAATGCTAGGTGCATGTTAGGAACATTACATCTTATATGTCATGAACGGGGATATGTAACCTTGTGTTGCATGTCCCGACGCTTCGGATACTAAGCAGAATCTGGGGGTGTCACATTTGTCATCTCATTAAACAATCTGTCACTAGTACTTGGTACTCGGTGGTGATGAATGGTATGACAAAAAAGGTTTCTTTAAGGGTGGAAGGGGACTTTGTCAAGGGGATCATATTTCTCCTTACTTATTTATTCTTGTTGAGGAAGTATTCACGAGGCTGTTACGTAGTAAGTTTCAAGATGGTCATATTGGTTTTTTTTCCCAGCCACGCTCTGGTCCTTTGATCTCTTATTTACTTTATGTGGATGACATGATGATTTTTGCTAATGGCGGTAAAAGGTCTGTTAAAATGATAAGAGATACGCTTAATGTCTATGCCAGCTGGTCGGGATAGGTTGTTAATGCAGAGAAATCCTCTATATTTTTCTCTTCCAAAATTTCGTTGTCTCGAAGACGAGAAATTTTATCCTTGACAGGTTTCACGGTTGGGAATTTTCCTGTTAAATACTTGGGTGTACCCATTATTTCTGGTTGTATGAAGTCCTTGTATCTGGAGGATTTGATTATAAAAATAAGAAAGAAAATAGAGGGATGGAAGATGGGTTTTTTATCTTTAGGGGCTCGATTATTACTCTTAAAGCATGTTTTATCTAGTCTGTCAGTTCACTTGTTAGCAGTGTTACATGCCCCGAAGTCTGTTATTGCTGTGATTAATCGGTTGTTTAGCACCTCTTTTTAGGGCTCGGTGGAGGGGAAGCCAAAAAAAAAAATGGGTGAGAAGGGATTTATTGTGTAAACCAGTGGATGAAGGTGGAGTGGGACTTCGTAGTTTTATTGATGTTCAAAGATCCTTGCATCTTAAGTTTGCACTCCTCACAAAAAATTCTTCGTGGACTAATTTTTATAAGGCCAAGTATGTGAAGGACCAACACATTTCTTTCGTCAATCGTCAAAGGGGACCCGGTTTTGGAAGATTATCATGGAATCGATCCCTATGGTACTTCGGCACTCAACTTGGTTGGTTAAAGAAGGTAACCTTCTTTTTGGAGAGATAAATGGCTTGAGCCAAACCCGATATGTGATGATCTCAGCATTGTGGATTTTCCAAATTTGAAGATTAAAGAATGTATGCTCGAAGACATCTGGGATGTGGAATTGTTGGTACGTCTTGTGGGGCGTGATTTATCGGACAAGACTTTGTCTAGGATAGGGGATACAAAAAATGGTTCTGAGATTTTAATATGGTTGGGTAACTTGGATGGCAGATTTTCTTCATTGAATGTTTGGGATCTAGTCCGTGTAGCTGCTCCAAAACAACAATGGTCGGAGTGGATTTGGCATTCGACTTTGCTTAAGAAATTCTCCGTGGCAATGTGGAAAGCTTTTTCACAAAGTTTGAGTGTAGACGACCATAAAAGGCGCCTTGGTATTCCTATGGTTTCCAAATGTGAATGTTGTGAAGAAGGGGCTTTTGATGATTTAAATCATGTTTTATATGGGGGAGAATTGCTTTGAAACTATGGAAGACTTGTTCTAATTTTTTGGGTATTCCGTACGTGTATAATAGATCTTAAATTCAGATGGTGGAAGCTTGGTTTAGAACAACAAAAAAATCCTCTTAGGTTGGCAATTTGGTTGGTTTGGTTCTGGAGATTCTGATTTGGAGTTTGTGGTCATGGAGGTGCTCAGCTTGAATGGAAGGCCATCAGGAGCATTTTGATGCTTTATGGAGGTCTGTTAAATACTGGATTGGTTGGGTTGGTAGTAGATTGAGAGTTTCTGACCGATGGAATAAACATGATATGAACATTCTGCAAGAGTTACAGTTGCAGATTATTCAAGCTTGTCCAAAACAGGTGCATGCAATTTCTTGGCATAAGCCAAATCGGAGATGGTTTAAATTAAATTTGGATGGCAGTAGTCTTAATAATCCTAGAGAATCTGGTGCGGGAGGCGTGTTACGTAATCATGAGGGCATTACTCAGTTTGCGTTTGCTGCATATATTGGCATTGGTTCTAATAATCGCGCTGAGTTGATGGCGTTGTTGTTTGGCTTGCGATGTTGTAAGTTATATGGTATTAATAATATTGTTCTTGAGTTGGACTCGCCTTTTGATTGTTAACTGGCTTAAAGAAGGTAGATGTAATGTTTGGTATTTGGAGGATTTTTGAGAAGAAATCAAATGTCTTCTTACTGGGATGAATGTGCAGTATCAACATGTCTTCTCGTTGGGATGAATGGGTAGTAGTGGAAGCTCTGAAGATTTTACTCAAGGAAATATTCCTCATATGCTTAAAGGAATTTTGCGACTGGATCGGTGTGGTTTGCCTACTTTGATAGTTGTTTACTGTTGAGCTATGTCTGGTAGTTGTTTAGGTTTGTTTTTTTGAGTTAGGTTGGTCCTTTTTTGCATGCTGGGTTTTGGTTTTATGTAAACCCCCAGATGCTGATGATGTAACCACGATATTCCTCCACCATAAGTGAAGGTCTATTAATAAAATTGGGAAGAGGGTCACTATTGGACATATGACCCTAACTCTTTGATAAAAAAAAAAGAAAAAAAAATAGTGCCGCACACAAGGCTGGTGCTGCTTGTTGCGTTGAGCGCTAGGCTATGCACCAGGCCTGTGTAGCTCACATTATTGCCGGTAGAGTTGTTTTGCACTAGGCCTGTGCTATAGAGCTGCCATGAAGCAAAGCACATTGGAAGTCATATGCGACCCTGGTTGACAAGGGTGGCCTTGGCTAAGTGAGAGGGTGGTGGTGGCTCCGTGAAGATTTTTGGAATATGAAAAGTGCCCTAACGGGTTGGCAAGATGAATAGTTTTGTCTTTTGTGATGGAATTGGGTTGTGGGCTGCAAAAAAAGCTTGGACTCAAATTGTGTTGGGTTTGTTTTTAAATCAATTTTTTTTTTTTTTTTGATAAAAGACTTTCATTCATATAAACCTTAAATTAAACATTAGAAGTGTCCAACCAAACATATTGAGCAACAAAAGAAGGGACAGAGTGCATCCACATTTCCACCTCTTGTATTTTCCATGCATGTCTTGCTAAGAAATTAGCAACTTGATATCCCATTCGTGGGACATGGTATACTCTGAAGTCTTGAAACTGGTTCAACATCCTCTTCAACTCGTAGATAAGATTTCCCAATATTGATAATGATTCCCTAGTAGTTTGTAATGCCTCAACTAGAATCATGCTGTCACTTTCTAAAATGATTTTCGAAATTCTCAGTTGAGAGCTGAATTGCAAGGCTCTAAACATTGCTAATAACTCCACTGATTCAGCTTCCAATACCTCAGGTTCTGATTAACATACTGCCATGATAACCTAACCATGCTCATCTCTTACCACAGCCCCTACACCTGCCTTTTGGTGATAAAAAAAACATTGCCCCATCCACATTTAGTTTATAAAAACCTGTGGGAGGAGCTTGCCAGCAAGGAGTTGGTCTCAAACCTGATGCTTTAGGAATGGATGAAAATGAGGAATGCAGGCTCAATCCATGTTTGATTACAGCTTCAAGGGTTAGCCTTAATTGCTCATACATCATCTCGTTTCGCCTGTACCAGAAAGCCCAGGCAATGAGAAAGAACCTTTCCAACTGTGATAAGTCACTTATTCCCAAAATCTGTCTAGCTATATCTTTTACTGAGGCAGTTGGAGTGGGCAATCCCATGATGGACATATGCAAGTTCCACGCAGTACTAACATCAAGGTAGTTAATAATTGTATGAGAGAGATCTTCCCTAATGTATCCACAGAAGTCACACTAAGTGGAATTCACAATCTTTCTTTTAAACAGATTATATTATGTAGGTAGTCCATCTTTACAAGCCCTCCATGCAAAATTTTTAAATCAATTTTAAAGCTTGTCCCATATTTACAAACTATTTCTTATTTCTTTTCTTATTTCTTTTCTTATTTATTTTTTAAAAAAAGGGCCAGCGAACTTGGCCATGAGCCTAGTAGGAAAAGGTCTCCTCTGGAGTTGGGTGCCCAGGAAGATGCAACCCACTGGCTGTGGCTAAGCCCAATGGTGTTGGAAGCACAAAGTCAGGTCCAAAAGGTTTTTTTTTTTTTTTATGTTTTTTGTTTTTCTTTTTGTTTTTTTTTTGTTTTGTTTTTTTTTTTGTAAAACAAGATGGTTCGTGTAGTGTTTTAATTAGCAAATACTAATGTCACATGAATATTTTTTCTGAAATATTTTTTTGACATGCTTTTATAATATTTCATAACTTATTTGAATACATTCATGCCATGATATAGTGAGGTCAGTTTTTTGTCACATTTTGTTAGGCATTTTATTATATGTTATAAATTGTCCATATTATTATTTTTTTTGTGAATAATAAACATTTGGATGGAATGTGATGATTCTTGTACATGTATTATGATTACATGTAATTGTATGAGCTTATTTTATCAGTAGTATTTGTTAGGTTAATTTTAAGAATTAGTCTTTAAATCTTATTTTTTGGATGTGATAAAATAGAGGATCAAGTATCCCGAGTATGTACTGTTTGTGCTTATGATTAGCCCAAATGAGTTTTTTTGATCTGAGAAGAAATTGTTTTTGTCGATAGATTGTTTATCTTAGTGGGAGTATGGTTGAGATTGATTTGAAATTAATCTCCCGTACGATATAAATTTGCCCAAAAATTAAGCTATAAATTGATAATTAGGCATTGTGGTGCAAGTGATGATTAGGAAGCTTAACGAATTTTTGATCTTGTGACATGTATTAATTATTTTTGTTCTAACTTTAATTGATGCGGCAAATTTCTTAGATGTATGTGCAATTAAATGCGCATAGAATAGTAACTTTGAAATAACCAAGAAGAAAACCTAGAGATTTGGTATGCAACTTATAAGGCACATTAATCTCCTCCATGAGCAATAGTTAGAAACAAATGACAATTCTTATGAGTCTTAGATAGCCTTAGACCATCATTGTTGTAAAAAGCTCTAAAAGGTCTTGAGTGAGATTATAAGTGCACAAGAGACGCATGCACTACACATTTCATAAAAGTTGATGGAATCAACTGTCACATAGAGCTAAACCATTGTTTTGCCTTTGTACATAAGTTACATATTTTTGTAATGCAAAGATTAATTGCTCCTATATATATCTGAGGTTGAGCATTGTAATCTTAAAACAATTTAGATTAACTTACAAATAAGTAGATACTCTCTAATTAGTGGGGACATTAAGATTTGAATGTACCAGAGTGTTGAGGACGCTCTTGACTAGCAGATTCATTTAAAAGGTTTTTCAATGTACCTCTTTGTGGTATTGACACTGGTAATCTCGCTCAAGTTCTCTCTCTCTCTCTCTCTCTCATGAGGACAACTAGGTCCTTACAAATATATGAACTTTTGAGCACCCATTGAGAGTAATGTAATACCAAGCACATTGGAGGTTTGCATGGTAATTGCGGCAAAATCTGAATGATTAGGTATGACTTAATTAAGCATAAAAAGCTTGCTCGTGGTTGCATTGATGCAAGATATGTTTTACGCTAAGATAGTTTCTCGCAAGTATTTTTCTCTCCTATAGTAGATTGAAGAATAAGAAAAGATTTAATAGACTAGAAATAAAGATATATCACTAGTTAGCTGCTAAAACATCATAAACTGCATTTTATGCACAAAGTGATGTTGTGCTCTTAAAGCAATATTGGCAAAACCTATACCTAAATTGGTTTAAGACTCGTTGAATACATTGGTGTTAGTAAGAATTTCTAAAGGTTTAGAAGTTGGATGGTCACTCATTGACTCAGTGATATTATTTATAGAGTGGAGAGATGATATACTAAAATGTTCCGTTGAAGCATAGATGATGGGTGTGAAGCTTGAGAAACTGAAGGTTTTCTCGTTAATGAGATTCCTCTCATTTATTCAATAGAGGCAATGAAAAAAGGGAATATGAGCATTTTCAAAGTTAAATTCTTATATGTGCACACCAATATTTTTTAGGATATAAATAAAGTTGCCTCATCATATAAATGCGATTTCAAAGAAAACTTTATTTTTATTAAATTTCTTAAGGAAATTAGAAGGAAAATATATTTTCTCATATAAATTCTTTCTAAAATCGCAATGGTATAAGTTATATGATGAGAGCAATAATCTCACAGTATTATGAGTTGCTGAGAATGGGGGTATAAGTGAATTATGGTGCAAAGTAATTGATACATCACTCTTAAGTTGATGTAATATAGGTTTGCAACCTTAATTCTAACATGTTGTCCTTAAATTAAATTCATTTGTCTTTTAATAAGTCTAAGTGATTGTGTGATTATTTTTGTGCAAACGTGAATTCAATTATGATGGAAATATGGAGGATTTAAACTTGAATATTTTTTGGTCGAATCAAGAAAAGGACTCATATTTTCACGAGGTTGGGGTATTGTGAATTTTATTAACACTTAATTTTTGGGATAGAATATTTTATCCCAAATTATATTAATGTTATTTATTTTCAAAATCTTAATAAAAGATCGTTGAGAATAATGAGAGTAATTTACCAACTAGTGGGAGTATACCTTCAAATGAGGGTGTCCACTAGTAATAGTGACTCATAGAATTTACTAGAATATAAAATTCTCAGTATTCTCTTGTTGTTTAGAGACTAGAAGAGAATATTCATAATATGGTTTCACTAAAGGTATTGAATTCATAAAGTAGAAGTCTTACAATAGAATTTTAGATCCACTTCACTTATATGATCTAACGTGGGGTTGTAAATCTAATTAACAAAGAAAAAGTGGAGTTGATAGATGTATAAATCCATCTCTTGGCACTACTTGAGTTTTCTTTAGATAACTATTGATCGCACATTTGATATGACTTCTTCTAGAAGGAGTTTAATAGTTGATTTTCTTAGGAGAATTTGGTGGTTAGCTTTTGTGATGTTTGAGCGAGAAATACTTTGAGCGCATGATTTTTTCTTGTATTGTTTTTGTACGAAAAAAGAATAAATGTTATTGGTACGGTTTTATGTGGCCTAAACCAACCATATGTTCAAAGATACCCAATGTACATAGTCATTATTAATGACCTATTGAATAAAATGAGCTCTTTGAATACTATTGACTATCCTAGAAAAGTGCCCTCCTAAGAGCATCCTCAATGCTCCTCAATGGATTAGCTAAAAGCTAAATCCATTGAGTATTTAGCCATTAAAGAACAAAGAAGGACCAAAATGGATTAGCCAAATTTCAAATAATTAGAATTTAGCTACAGTTACATTCAAAATAATTTCTAAATTTGAATGTTCTTGTACATACACTAAATTCTTATTTTATGAATTATTTCTCTCTCCTTCCTTTCTCAACAACGGCCCTCTTCCTTCCCTCTAAAAAAGCAGACGCTCTTCTCCCCACCAAGCCCAAGAGCTTCGTCTTCGACCAGAGAGACCCACCACCGCATCAACACCGCACCACCACCCCAAGCGGCAACAATGCTACCGCACCACTGCACTCCAACTCTCGTCGGAAACAACCAAAACCCCATATTTCTCTCACCGATCTGCATCTTCAAAGCTCAGGTACTCTCTTTCTTCATATAGGATTCGATTCTCTTGACGATCCTTAACTTTTTAATGCACCTCATCATCCCTTGCATTCCTCTTCTCCAAACCCTAATCTTGATTGTGGATGGGTTTAGATGTTGAGGGGTTGCATTTTCTCGTTTCTGTTTATGATTGAGGGGTTGCATTTAAGCAGTTTTTGTTTAGAATCTCTCTCTCTCCCTGGGAGGCTGTCTTGATCAAAAGCTCTCGACGACTAAAATTTGAGGTAAATTGCTCACTCCCTATCAAGTTTAGAATACCATCTTAAATTTTCGTTGTCCATTTCATCTTTTAGATCACTACCACAGACGTTTTGGTTGCCAGAGAACACGAAGGATAAGTTAACAAAAACTTTTGGAATTACAATCTTAAGTGAAGAAAACTCAAATTAGACCGTGGAAAGAGGTTGAATTGGAATCCTACTCTGTGATTTCTTTTTTAGTTGTGTTTTTGGCGAATTTAAAGTTTCATAAGATATATGTGCAATAAACTTTGTCTATGGTGATTATATATATGGTTTCCACCCCTTATAAGCGTAGCTTGCTTTCGACTTGGGTTTTATTTTGGGAGCTCTTATATCTCTTATTAAAGGGTAGCAATCGGAGTGTGGTTCTTTTTTAACTTGTAAATCTTTTTATTGCAACTGTTTAATGGGGAATGATGTTTCTATTTTCCGGACGGTTGCTTACACACCACCCTCTTTCAGGGTGGTTTGCTTCCACACCATTCCTTAGTGCCATCTCTTTCTTAGCTCCAAGATAATTGAATTTAGTTCTTCTTCCTTGTTTTTCGTTAGTACTCTAAAATCAAACAAATCTATCTATTTAAGTCATTAAGAAAATTAAAATAGAACTCAATGGAACAAAAGAAAGTCCAGAGAAAACATTGCCAGAAACATAGAGAGAGAGAGAGAGAGAGAGAGAGGAAACATTTTTTTAACACGACAAGCTCAATATTAAAATTGCCAGAGAAAACCTTTGTACCAAAATGGGTCAGAAAGTCCAGTTCAAATCCTGTTTCAGTGAACAAGTGATGTAATTTATCCACTGAAACAAATTCTATGAAAGATCCATGAGCAAAGGAGTAGGTGAGGGAGGTGTATGCCTAAAGTTTTAAAAGCCGCATTTACTCTGTTTTCCTTTTGTAAATTTGCAGTTGTAAGTTACAAATGCACCTACTAGTTTGATAGATTTTGTAGGATTTAATATTTCTACTTATTACCAATCGTCAGTGCATGTAAACCATATGCAAAAGGTTGTGCATGACTGTTTTCCTTTTTATGATGTCCATAAAATCCTCACGTTTTTCATTATCCTTATAATACAATGAAGGATGGCCGCACCATTTGATGAGGATCTTTTCTTCACCACCCTCTTACAAAGTGGACATGGGAAGGCAACACCCAGTTCGATAGCATAGATGGTGGACATGGAAACATATTGTGCAAGACCTGGATGTATTTTGTGGATGTAAGACCTGTATGTATTTTGTGGAAATACAAAGCTGTATTTTGTGGATGTTATTGTGGAAACATATTGCGGATGAAGCTGTCCATTATTATGTCTACTTTCTTGTGGCCGATTTGTCCATTGACCATCTGATTTAAAATGATAGAGCTGTCCATTGGCTGGGTTCATGTAAGATGTATTTAATATTTAAGTAGAATGTATTGGCTGGGAAATATAGAAATTTGATTTGTAATTAAGATATTTATATTTATATAGAATTTTAGATGAGTTTAATTAGACGTTTGTGGTTATTAGTATTAAATGACAATTGAAAAAATATATATTTTTAACCTATAATTTAATTAGAATGTGATTACTAATTAACATATAATAGATAGAATAGTAAAATAAATTAATAATTAAAAAAATTAAATATTTTTTAATTATTAATTACTCATTACTATATAATGAATAAATGGATAATCCAATGTGGAGATTTAATGTGAATAGCCAAAGTCAAATTCATCTTATATTATTTTATTGTTATATAATGAAAAAATAGCTATTCTAACGTGAAGACTTGTGTGAATGGAATAACCAAAAGCCAAATTCATCTTACATTAGTCAAAAGTGTCATTTGACTTTGGCTAATCCATTGATGATGCTCTAAGAGATATGATGATTTGATTTTTTTAGATTATTAGTTCTCGCCTAATGAGTGGCTTTCCATACTACAAAGTAGTGGACATGAGTTTGTAAAAAGTATTCATGTCTTGTAATACTGTTACAAGAAAAATAATTTCTAGGAGCTTGTGCTCAAAATCCATAGATAATTAATGAGATGGTGAATTGATGGGAATCAAGGTGGGCCTACTCATAACGATTATTTGCAAGTTCCAGATGGGCCAATTACAAGATCAAGAGCCAATAAAATCAATGAAACAATATAAGGATTGGTGCAATCCACTTGGGATGAAGCTATCAAGGGCCCAACACTCAAGATGAGCTTGAAAGAAGGAGAACCAATTTTGATCCACTTGATTCAAGCTATGGAAGACATGACTTAGAGTTAGGGCCTATTGTTATTGGAGGCTTTCAATTTGGTTAAATGATTTGTTTTATTAGTTTAGAATAAATAGGCTTGATGATGCTTGACCCATATATTTCTTATATTTTATTAATTAGGGTTTCAAAAATCAAAGGTAAATCACAACATTTGTGGCGTTCCTCCTTGTAACCTGGGTTCTTGAGGGTTCTTCAACAGGTCTAGATTTTAATATAATCTACATTCTTGAAACGAGTTCTCAATAGGCTTATATTCTTCATCCTTTCACTTGATTTTGGCAGCCGAATTTTATTTTTCTAGGGTTTGTGTTGGTTGAAATTTCTTATTCTAGGGGCTGCCGTATATCACTTATTCTAGGGTTTTTGAGTTATTGTTAGAATTTTGTTAATTGCTTATTCTTTTGATTGTGATCAAATCAGTTGGTGAAAAGAATAGGAAATAAAAGAAAAAAAATCATCCAAAAAAAAGAAAAAACAAAATAAAAGAGTATAGAAAATCTGAAATTTTTTCTTAAGCCTTATTATCAAAGGGGCTGCATACATCATTATAGTTGATATCTTGTCTTATAGTTACTCTTTCATTCGTATAATTTCCTTAATTCTCGTGTCATTTGTATTCCTTCCGTGTTTTTCTTGTTCTTGTTTCTTGGACCTAATTACTGTTTGGGATAAAATAAGGTTGCATTATCTTGATTGAGTTCAATTAGTTCTTAAAGAACTTGAGTGGGAAAACTCTTGAGGTAAAAGGCAAGAGAGTGTGAGACTATTATCAGAAAAAGTCAATTAAGAGTGAAACACGAGTGGAGTGACATTATTCGAGTGTAAACACGTAAATGAGTATGTGAGGTTTTCCACTATTCTTTTTGTGCAGCACATTACGATGTCTCATAGGAGTGACTCATCACCAAAGGGAATGGCAGATAACTCATCCTTTGTGTTGGGTGAAGTAAGGGATAAGATGGATCATCAAGAAGCAGCGATTAGAAATCTGCAAGGTGGGAGAGATAAGAGGCGACGTGAGCCTATGGTTGAAAATGAGTATGAGAATGAAGGAGATGGTGAGGATGAGGAAGACTTAACATCTGAACTTAGGTCGGATAGACATAGAAGAGTTAGATGTGAAAGAGGACTTGAGGGGAACCTAGGGGATCGGGATGGTGTAGATAGAGACATTGGGAATATCAAAATGAAAATACTATCTTTCTAAGGTAGAACTGACCCAAAGGTTTATCTAGAGTGGGAGAAGAAAATAGAGTTGGTGTTTGATTGTCATAATTACTCTGAGGAGAAGAAAGTGAAGTTGACGGTAATTGAGTTCACTGATTATGCTATTATTTGGTGGGATCAATTAGTGACCAATAGGAGGAGAAATTATGAGAGGCCTGTAGAGACATAGGGAGAGTTGAAAGCTCTTATGAGGCGGAAATTTATACCTAGCCACTACTATTGGGACCTTTACCAAAAGCTCCAAAATCTTACACAGGGGTCTAGGAGTGTGGAGGATTACCATAAGGAGATGGAGGTGGTGATGATTCGGGCTAATGTAGAGGAGGACTGGGAGGCCACCATGGCTAGATTTTTGAGGGGTTTGAATAGGGACATAGTCAATGTAATTGAATTGCAGCATTATGTGGAAATAGAGGACATGGTACACATGGCTATGAAGGTGGAGAGGCAGTTAAAGAGAAAATGGACAGTAAGGTACGCTTCGGTTTCTAGCACTACTTGGAAATCAAAGTGGGATAGGAATGATCCAGCTGAAGCAAAGACAAAGACCAAACCACCTAAGGGAAAAGATGAGATAATTAGCAACAAACCCAAGGTAGAATCTCAACCTTCACGAAATATAGATATTAAATGTTTTAAGTGTTTGGGTTCAGAGCACATCGCTTCTCAATGTCCAAACAGGCGGGTGATGATTATGCGTGACAATGGGGAGGTGATTACTGAGATGAGGATGATAGTGATGAGGTGCCCGAGTTGGTTGATGTTAGTGATGATGATGGAGTGGTATACCCCGTGATAGGTGAGTCTCTTGTTGCCAGGCATGCTCTCAATACACACATTAAGGTGGATGTTGCAGAGCAATAGAGAGAGAGCATTTTCCATACTAGATGCCACGTCAACAATAAGTATGTAGTATGATCATTGATGGGGAGAGTTGTACTAATGTGGCTAGTACTACTTTGGTTGAAAAATTGAATTTACCAACCTTAAAACACTCTAGACCATACAAATTGCAGTAGTTGAATGATTGTGGAGAAGTTAGGGTGGAAAGACAAGTGTTAGTTATTTTTTCAATTGGTAAGTATTAGGATGAGTTAGTTATTTTTTCAATTGGTAAGTATTAGGATGAGGTGCTTTGTGATGTTGTGCCTATGCATGCTGGCTATATTTTGTTGAGAAGACCGTGGCAGTATGATAGGAGGGTGACACATAATGGGTTCAAGAACATGTACAGCTTTGTAAATGAGGGCAAAACAATCAAGTTTGCTCCTTTAACTCCAAGCCAGGTCTATGAGGACCAATTAAAACTGAAAAGTGAGGTTGCTAAAAAAAAAAAGAGTGAAAATGAGAGTGATAAAAAAAGAAAAGAGTGAAAATGAGATTGAGCAAAAAAGAAAGAGTGAGAGTGAAAATGAGCAAAAAAGAAAGTGAAAAAGAAAGTAGAGAGGTGGCTGAGAATAAAGAAAAAAGAGTGGAGCCACGAGAGCAAAAAGAAAGAGAGTCTGCAGAGAGAAAATGAAAGACAAAAGTGAGTTTCTATGCAAGAGAGAGTGAGCTTAAAAGGGCTTTCTTCACAGATCGCCATATGATTTTTCTTGTCTATAAAGAGTCTTATCTTAATCTTGATGAAACTAACCAGTTGCTTCCTAGTTTGACTATTTATTTGTTGCAGGAGTTTGAGAATATATTCCCAGAGGAGATGCCTAATGAGTTGCCACCCATTAGAGGCATTGAGCACCAGATTGATTTTGTACTCGAAGTTGCTATTCCAAACCGACCAGTCTATAGGAGTAATCCAAAGGAGACAAAAGAGCTTCAGAGGCAAGTTGAGGATTTGATAAGTAAGGGGTACGTGAGGGAGAGCATGAGCCCATGTGCAGTACCAGTGCTACTAGTGCCAAAGAAGGATGGGACGTGGAGCATGTGCGTTGATTGCAGGGCGGTCAATAATATCACGGTAAAGTATTGCCATCTCATTCCTAATTAGATGATATGCTTGATGAATTGCAAGGCTCATGTATTTTCAGTAAAATTGATTTTAAAAGTGGGTACCATTAAATTAGAATGAAAGAGGGTGATGAATAAAAAAACTTCTTTTAAGACTAAGTATGGGCTTTATAAATGGTTGGTTATGCCATTTGGACTTACATATGCGCCCAGTACTTTCATGAGATTAATGAACCATGTCCTACGTGAGTTCATAGGCAAGTTTGTGGTTATGTACTTTGATGATATCCTAGTGTACAAAAATGACTTAAATGAACATATTGAGCATTTGAGATATGTGTTTGATGTGTTGAGATGTGAAAAGTTGTATAATAATTTCAAGAAATGTACCTTTTGCATGGAAAAAGTTGTTTTTTTTTTTTTTGTTATGTTGTTAGTACAAAAGGTATTCAGGTGGATGAAGAGAAAGTCAAATCATGGAGTAGCCAATGCCAAAAAGCATCACTGAGGTAAGAAGCTTTCATGGCTTAGCTAGCTTTTATCTGCATTTTGTTAAAGACTTTAGCACCATTGTTGCACCACTCACTGAAGTAATTAAAAAGAATGTTGGGTTTCATTGGGGGGTTGATCAAATGTTTTTGCCACTATTAAGGAAAGGTTGTGCTATGCACCTTAATTAGCATTACTTGACTTTAACAAAACTTTTGAGACTGAATGTGATGCCTCAGGAATATAGATTAGAGCCGTTTTGACGTAGGATAGGCGACTCATTGCCTTCTTCAGTGAGAAGCTAAGTGGGGCGTTCCTGAAGTACCCTACTTATGATAAAGAGCTTTATGCTCTTGTCCATGCCTTAGAGACTTGGCATCACTACCAGTGGCCTAGGGAATTTGTGATCCACACCGATCATGAATCATTGAAGCATTTCAAGGGTCAAGGTAAGTTGAATAAAAGGTATGCTAGGTGGATGGAATACATTGAGACATTTTCATATGTCATCTGATACAAGCAATGTAAGGAGAATATTGTTGCTGATGCTTTATCTTGAAGGTATATTCTTCTTACTTCTATGAGTGCTAAATTGCTTGGGTTTGAATATGTGAAAAACATGTATGCCTATGATGCTGATTTTTCTGATGTGTATATGGTATGTGATAAGACGGTATTTGGTAAGTTTTACAAGCATGATAGTTATTTGTTTAAAGAAAGTAAACTTTTTGTGCCAAGTTGTTCTATGTTTGAGTTATTGGTGCGTGAGGCACATGGTGGGGGACTAATGGGGCACTTTGGTGTCAAGAAAACTTTAAACATTTTGCATGAACATTTCTTTTGGGCTAAGATGAAGAGAGATGCCAATCGCAATTGTGGCAAGTGCATTACATGTAAAAATGCCAAATCTAAGGTTATGGCACATGGGTTGTATACACCCTTACCCGTTCCTAGTGAGCCATGGGTAGACATATCTATGGACTTTGTTTTGGGACTGCCTAGGACAAAACAGGGTAGAGATTATATTCTTTGTGGTTGTAAATAGATTTAGTAAGATGACACATTTCATTCCATGCCATAAAACATATGATGCCACAGACATAGCTGACTTGTTTTTCAAGAAGATAGTATGACTCCATGGTGTGCTCAGGAGTATTGTTTCTGATAGGGATGTTAAATTCCTTAGCTACTTTTGGAAGGTGTTGTGGGGGAACTTAGGTACTAAGCTTTTATTTTCCACTACTTGTCATCCGCAGACTGATAGTCAGACTGAAATAGTTAATAGGAGTTTAACTCAGCTTTTACACACTGTTGTTCATAAGAATTTAAAGACTTGGGATGATTGTTTGCCATTTATAGAGTTTGTATTTAATACGACCATGCATACTACTACTTCATATTCTCCTTTTGAAATTGTTTATGGTTTTAATCCACTTACTCCTTTAGATTTGATGCCTTTACCTATTGATGGCAGGAGTAGCTTGGATGGATAAAAGAAGGCGGAGTTGGTGAAGTCACTCCATGAGAGGGTACGACTTCAAATTACCCAAAAGAATGAAATGGTTGCTTCCCAAGCCAATAAAGGGCGAAGGCATGTCACCTTTGAACCAGGAGATTGGGTTTGGGTTCACATGCGCAAAGAAAGATTCCCAGCTCATAGGAGGACTAAGTTGCATCCTCGAGGAGATGGACCTTTCCAAATTATTGAGAAAATTAATGACAATGCATATAAAGTGGATCTTTCAGGTAAGTATAATGTTTCTACTACCTTCAATGTTTTTTATCTTTCTCATTTTGATGTTGGTGAAGATTCGTGATCGAATCCTTTTGAAGAGAGGGGGAATGATGGGAACCAAGGTGGGCCTACTCTTAAAGATCATTTGCAAGTTCCAGATGGGCCAATTACAAGATCAAGGAAGCAATGCAAAGATTGATACAATCCACTTGGGATGAAGTTAGCAAGAGCCCAACACTCAAGATGAGCTTGAAAGAAGGAGAACCAGCTTTGATCCACTTGATTCAAGTTGTGAAAAACATGACTTAGAGATAGGGCTTATTGTTATTGGAGGCTTTCAATTTGTTTAAATGATTTATTTTATTAGTTTAAAATAAATGGGCTTGATGATGCTTGGCTCATATATTTCTTATGTTTTATTAATTAGGGTTTCAAAAGAACTTTTATTGTATGCACTTGGGGAGGGGGGGGGGGGGGGGGGGCGACCACATAGTATTTTGGCTAGGGTTAATTTTTCAATTAGGGTTTCTAGTGGGAAGGCCATGTAATATTCGGCCAAGGGCTTTTTGGGAAGAAGTCATTTTGGGCACCTAGGGTTTCTTTTATTTTTGGTTTATTTAAGCTTGTAGTCGTGCAATACTTAGATGTTAGACAATATTAAATTTTAATTGTGAGTTGAGTTTACTCCATTTGTTCTTGATTGAACTTATCAGAGGTAAATCACAACCTTTGTGTAGTTCATCCTTGTAATCTGGGTTATTGAGACGGGTTCTTCAATGGGTCTAGATTTTAATATAATCTAGGTTCTTGAAACGAGTTTTCAACGGGTCTAGATTTTCCATCCTTTGACTTGATTCTGGCTTTCTTGGGTTGAATTTTCCAATATTGTTGTTGGGTCTCAAAGCGAGCCGATTGAGGTTCACATCATGAATACCAAATGTGTTATGAATCCCATTAAAGTGGGTTGGGCTTGATGTCCAACTTAGTTGAGTTAAGGTTGTTTAGTGGCCCATGGGCCTAGTTAATGTTAGTTAGAATGGGCCCAAGGCTTTAATTAGTTGTTGCCGAATTTCCAGTATATGTAGAGGAAAGGGGATCCTTGTTTGAGAGCTTGAAGAGTATATTGTTGAACTGTTGTTATTTTCATTAGAGGAATTTGGGACCTCAAATATCCCAAGGCATAGCTATTTTCATCTTCTTCATTGTTATCTCTTGCATGATTGTTACATTCATCTAGTATTATCTCTCTTGTTTTTGATCTCCTTTAGTTTCTATATTAATGTTTCCTTCATGAGAGGGTTCATTACAATTGGTATCTGGAGGCACCGATTCTTTAATGGATGGGGTAAACTTCAACAAACAACAAGCAAATTTGCTGCCATTGATGGAAAAAATTCTTGATAAAATGTTGCACGTCACAGAGTTAATGGACCGATGGCATGAAGATCACAAGGTTCTCCAACACCAAATACAGGAATCCTTCTTGGTCTGGGAAGACCAAGCTGCGGAGGAGGGAGAAGAAGATGCAGTATAAGGGGAGGGGATAGTGACAGTGCCCACGGAAGTTACTTCCACAGAAATCACTCCATCTATTCTTATTAATCCAAATCCAAAATTAATTTCTAAACTCAGTTTCCCGCTACAATTTTCTTTTCCTTCATTTCATCTCACAAATGACTTCTTCCTCCCTCCCTTACTGGTCGTCTCTCGCATTGTCTATCCACAACTCTAGAACCATCTTGAGCATTGTGAAAATGCAGTGATCCATGGTCATACGAGTCCTACAATCAACTTGTTCAAAAAAATGTATCGACGAGATTTATATTTGGGGATGGGTAAGAAACTCTTTGTTGACTATCGGTTTGATATATTATCACTTAAAGTTGTTTTTGAACCCTTTGATAAAGGGAGAGATTACCTAGTTGATTTATTTACGAGTGTTGGAGAGGAGATTGAAAATGTTGCAATGCAGACAACTAATTTTGAGGACACTGCCCCTGATGAACAAAATGCTTGCCGTGTAGGCAATTTTAGAAGGGATGAAAAGTGTACCCCAGCATTTGGTTTGATGAAGAGTGATAAAATGGCCCGCATGGCAAAGTGTTGAAAACTTTAAGAGTAAGAAATTTTTTGCACCTTATCTGTTTGATATATTGCCACTTGAGGGTGTTTTTAGGTGGTATGGGATGAAGTTGCTACAACTTTGGAAATTGACAGAGGAACAAATATTGTGGCCCTTTGACAGAGGAAAGGAAGAAGAAATTATATCTCCTCACAAGCAGTTTTTTCCTTCTCCGATAACATGGGATGAGTTCTTTTGGGCATTTGGAATACTCAGATCAAGGACTTTTTCACGCATGCGTGGTCAAAATCTTGTTTTGATCCCCCTTGCAGACTTGATCACAGCCCCAGCATAACCACAGAAGATCATGCATGGGAGATTAAAGAAGCAACTAGTCTCTTCTCTTGGGATTCATTATTTTCCCTACGCACCCATGTTTCTGTCAAGGTCGGTGAGAAGGTTTTGATCCAATATGATATAAACAAGAGCAATGAAAGTGTGTGTTTGTTGGTTGTTTGTTTGCTAGTTGTTGAGTGGCAAGAGTCTCTTTCAAAGAGTGGTGATAGATTGGGTGAAGGGGAAATTATTGCACCTCAGTTGTTTGAGATATTGCCACTTAAGGGTGTTTGGGAGTGGTATTTGACAGTTCCTACTCCGTACATTTTTCTGGTTCATTACATCAAAGCTCCTATTGCACCTGACCAGGATGATGCTAATTATTCTTCACTTGACGAAGAGAGTGGTGCAATTGTGCCATTCAGATATGTTACTGTGTGTCCTCCTCTTTCCCCTTTCATTGCCATGGGTAGTCTTCCTAAAGAATTGCTGGGTTTACATGAGAAATACTCATCCATCTACAGGCTATTTACCTACCAGGAACTCTCCTCGACAACCTCTAGTTTAATGCCTGAGAATATAGTTGACAAGGGTGGTAATAGTTATGTTTACAAAGGGTTCTTCCTGGCAAGGAGTTGGTAGTTAAAATTCTGAATCCATCTGAAGACTTTCTCAAAGAGTTCATTCAGGAAATTGAGATCATCACATCTTTACATCTTGCCACATATCCAGTCTTATCTTTTATCTGTCTTATAGAAGGCGAGGGGCGAGGGGCAAGGGGCGAGGGGCGAAAGTGGTTGGTTTAATTGACCTAGTGACTAAGTTGGACTTCTGCTCCCCCAATTTAAGTTTGGCTATTGGCAATGAAAGTGGTTTGGTTCGTCTTTATGACCTCAAAGGCTATTCAGATGGGACAACTCCAACTTTGTAACTGAGATTAAAAACAAAGTTCACAATTTTGCCTCAAGGAAAAGGACTTCAATGTAGAGCTGTTTTCTTTCTTCTTAATTTCTCATTGCAAGAACTACATTTTGCAAATTGTGGGTCTAAACTTGCTGTAGGATTTGCATGTGGGAGTGTTGCAGTGCTTGACACAGGTTCATTATCAGTGTTCTGGAAAGATGGTCTTTCTAGTTCTCCAATCATTTCAATAACTTGGAAAGAACTTAGACATACTACTGAAGGCATTGTCAAAAGCCCAAAGCACTCTGAAACAAAAATCTCACTCAACCCTGCAGCAGAAGTAATGTTTGTCTTAACAAAGGATGCGAAGACGGTGGTACTGGTAACACGATCAACACTTGGCCATGGAACTTGAAAACGGAATCAGTTGCAATTTCAATGTATGTTATAGCGGTCAGATTTTGGACTTGCCAGTTGGGCTTCAGTGTCATCCCATATTACTTGTGACTGATAGGTGGCATAATTTTAATGATGTATATCTTGATGACAAAATACTGGAGTTTCTAGCCAACTATGCACACGGTCCATGATGTTGGATTATGACACATCTAAACTTGAACCTTGAGGACAAGGTTCCTTAAAGGGGGAGAATTTTTTATGAATCCCATTAAAGTGGGTTGGGCTTGATGTCCAACTTAGTTGAATTAAGGTTGTTTAGTGGCCCATGGGCCTAGTTAATGTTGGTTAGAATGGGCCCAAGGCCTTAGTTAGTTGTTGCAGAATTTCTAGTATATATAGGGGAAAGGGGATCCTTGTTTGGGAGCCTGACGAGTATATTGCTGAACTGTTGTTATTTTCATTGGAAGAATTGGGGACCTCGAATATCCCAAGGCATAGCTATTTTCATCTTCTTCATTGTTCATCTCTTGCATGATTGTTACATTTATCTAGTATTATCTCTCTCTTGTTCTTGATCTCCTTTATTTTCTATATTAATGTTTCCTTCATGAGAGGGTTCATTACAAAATGATCTAAGTGATCTACTTTTGCTCATACTATTTGGTATTTCCATTATAGTTTGCTCATGAAAGTTAGAGGATGAAACTTCATTAAAGGAAAATATTCTCTTTAGTTGAATGAGTTTACGATGTGATTTGGACAAGTCATTTAAATGGCTAAACATTGTTATTGTCCTTGCGGACAAAGGTCCTAATTGCTTTACTCTTAATGAAAACAAAGCTTGGTTATCTCACAAGTTATTGTTGAGTACACATGATTAAGATGAAAACTTGAAGTTGCAAATTAAGTCGTTGAATGATATTTATGGTCACTTTGTGGATTCTTAAAAGTCGCAGTTGGACTTTTTGAGCAGAATGTAAGGTTATATTGTGAGTTTGACAAAAAATGAGATTCATGATGAGTCGCTAACTTCGTGGTTGTGCAAAGATCTTTTTATATATAAAAAGTATAACCACTTGGTAGGTGTTTGTTTCTTAGAAAGTTACTACGTATGAGATTGCACATGGAGAGAAATGGTCCTTAAACATCCCATTTGAGACTTGTTGTTTGATCGTTTATACTTGACCACGTCATTCCTCTCCCTCATGGTATTGCTCGTCACGCACATGATAGTAATGTGTTCTATGATCATGTGGCATGGTTGGGAGCATTTAGTGAGCACACACATTTACTATGAATTTTGGAGTTATGGTGAAAAAGGTATGTTGACAGGCTTAGATCAGCTCACCCACATGATTGATCGCCTCGGGTGCTTAGGTAGGAAGCAGAGATGAGACATTGTGTCCTTTGATACTTATGTAGCATATAGAGATGATTGACACAAATATATATATGCCGCCTTAGCTAAGCTAAGATGATGTCTTTGTTATGTGTTAAGACCTTACATGGATCGCCTAGAATCCGTATAACCTATCGTTTAGCCAGATGTGAGATCTTTTTTTGCACTTTGGATATCTAATAAATGGAGAGACTCATGTTTGGCACTGAGATAGTAACTAGACTAAGATTTGTATAGTGTATTGAGATTAGACATACACTCCTTTTGAAAAGAGAACTCCACCATAACATATATTTCATGCTACTTGCACTTTATGAGCCATGATGGCTGGCCTTTAAGTCTAGCGGAAGTTACACCTAGAGGGGCTATTTATATAACCCTTTCTTCCTTTGGTACATAACACTCATTGGTCTTAGCAAAATAAATCTCTCTCTAGAAATATGTATCTCTCTAGTCACGACATTTAGGCTATGAAATTTGTGAGTATTTTTCTGATATTACCACGTAGCACACTCCACAATCAATGATGATGATTTCGAATGAACAACAACGGCCGTGGAAGTCCGTGGAACAATCGCACTTGATCTAATATTTGCCGCTCAAGGTAAATGCTTCCGTTGTACTTTGATCTAGAATTTGTAGTACTTGTAAATGAGTAAGACTACTCGATAAGCTACATGAGATTGATTTGGTCAAGTTCGAGTTGGACTTTATTCGTTTATTAAATTAGCCATTTGTAAACACAAATTAATTATTAATTACTATACGATACAACTCGTATAAAGTTTTGTGCAACTTGTATAAACTTTGCAAACCTGAATAACTTTGTATTCATTACTTTTTAGTATATTTTTGTATTTATAATGAGAATATCCTACATATTTATATAAATAAGAGAGAAATGTTCCTAATATTTAAATACTATATTCCTATATAAATATATAAACTATAGAAGGTTATTATTAAAAAGTAATTTTTTTTTTTTGTTAAAATCCATAGATAAAGTTATAAGATACGATATAAACAATTTATTTTGTTTAAATGAAATATCATACAAACAAACTTGAACTTGTTCTAATAATAAATGATTTGTCCGTGAATATAAAATATAACTCAATAATAAGTTTGAACTCGACTCATATTTAAATAAAAGTTAATAAACAAGGCTTGACCACTCACGACTTACTAGAGCTTAGATCATTCACACTCATAATAATGGCATTGTAAGAGCATCACTAATGGGCTAGCTATTCTTTAGCCAAAATTTGATTAGAAAATTTATTTATTTTAATTTAGCTAGCCACTTTTCAACAACACCAAATAAAAAATTCTCTAAATCTATTATTATTCTATTAAAATATTGATTTTGACATTTTCATTTATTTTAATTCTAATGATAATTGAAATATTTATTCATTATTAAAAATGTGCACATTAATTTTCTAACATTCATATTATTCCAACGGATATAATTTTTTAACAATCTTCTTTTTACAATGGTCATATTTTTCAAACCGATATATTTTTTAACAGTTATATTTCTCCAACGGTTATATTCTTTTATTATAAAATATAACATTTCCTCAACAATTTTGTTCACTTCAACTCAAGTTTCTCTGTGAAATCATTTTTTTTTTTCATTTTCTCCCAATGGATCATTCGTTTTTTCTACAAAATAATACTTATCGATTCAAATTCTGACGAAAAATTTGAGATAGCGAGACAACTTATTCTGAGAGAAGATGGGTCAAGCTCACGTGGTTCTTCTAAAAAATTACATAGATTCATTAGGCGCTATCGATTGCAAGCCCACCAAAATTTTTATTGCGACTATTTTGCTGATGCTTTAATCTATCCTCACAAATACTTTCGAATGAAGTTTCGAATGAGTCGTTCTTTATTTTTTCGTACCCAAATTGCGGTAGAAGCCCATGAACCTTATTTTGTCTAGAGATGAGATAGTTCTGGAAGACTTGGTTTTTCTTCCCTTCAAAACATTACAACTACTCTGAGAATGCTTGCATATGATATCACGGGTGATTTTATGGATGAATACTTGAAGATTTGAGAGACTACCACATTAAGGAAACTTAAAATATTTTGTCAAAATAGTTATTTCAGTTTTTTCTAAAGAGTACTTAAGGAAATCCTAACAATGATGGCATTGCTAGATTGCTCACAGTTGGTGAGAAACGTGGATTTCTAGATATGTTAAGGAGTATCGACTGTATGTACTAGAAGTGAAAGAAATGCCTAATTACTTGGCATGGTATGTACTTTGGTCATATCTACGAACCAATAATTGTTTTAGAAGCATGGCTTCTTTAGAAGCATGGCTTCTTACGATCTATAGACTTGGCATACTTTTTTTGGATTACCAGGATCTCATAATGATATAAATGGGCTTGATAGATCATTTATACTTTCTGACCTTGCTCAAGGGCGTACTCCAGCTTTCAATTATACAATTAATGGTCATAATCATGCAATGGGTTACTGATAGCATTTATCCGTAAGGGGAAACATTTGTTAAAACCATCTTACCTCCCCATGGAAATAAGAAAAAATACTTTTCGGCAGCTCAAGAGTCCTCAAGGAAGGATGTGGAGCGTGCTTTTGGTGTGCTTCAAGCACGATTTGCTATAGTTCGTAGACCTACATGGTTTTTTTACATTGAAACGCTCAATGATATTATAATGGCATGCATAATTTTACATAATATGATCATTGAAGATGAGCCGGCTAACAACGAATCTGAAGAGTTTGAATAGGAACAATTAGTAGAAAGCACACATGATCTAGTGTCAACCGACCCTACACTTGAATTTAGAGAGTTCATTCAACGCCATCATGCTGTTAGTGATAGGAAAACCTATCGTCAACTCCAAGCAGACCTCGTCGAGCACTTATGGCAAGAATATAGTGTTGCATAATATTTTATGGTTGTATTAATATTTTATGGTTGTATTAATGTTTTATGGTCAAATTAATATTTTATGGTCATATTAATGTTATACAGTTGTATTAATATTTATAGTTGTATTAATGTTTTATGGTAGTTGTTGATGTCATGTTTTGCAGCTTAGGCAACTCCTCGCTGTTATACTCGGGCTCTATTCCTGCTAAGATGGAGAATGGGGGCTCGAGAGCCGTGCTACTTCCGACGCTCAAGTTAGTCCAAGGTAGGTAGTAAATAAAGAGAGAAAATGAGAATTTAGGGAGAACAAGAGTAGAAGTATTCAAGAGTGTGAGTAACCCCCTTCTCGATTGAGAGAGGGGTATTTGTATTTATACTTGGTTGGGGTGAGTCCCAAGGTGAGGGTGACTGGTATGCGGCTCCATACTAGGATGTCCCTGCCAGCCTTCTGCTTCCCTACAGGCCTTCCAGGCCTGACCATGGTTGTCGCTAACACCCAGGGGGCGTGCTGTAGCGTGCCAATCCCCGAGATGTATTGAATGCGGTGTGGTTTTTGCCATGGCGTGCCCGCTCCCGTTCCATTAAATGCGGCGTGGTCCTAGTCAGGCACGTTCATCCTCCTGCACCGTCCGGACAACTGTGTCAAGGACAGGGATATCCCTGACGGTCGGCCAGTTACTGTGTCAGGCTGTCTTGCTCACCTCATGTCCTTCTGTCAAGGTACCCTACCCTATGTCCCCGCCTTCTGGGCCGGGCCGACCCGGCCCAATCCAGACCTTATACGTGGGTTTGGGCTCGAGCCTTATCCAAGGCTTGGCTTTAGGGGATTTCTCCCCTCACAATTGTATTAATATTGTATGGTTGTATTAATATTTTATAACACTATCATGTATGATTGTATTAAAGAAGCCAAGAAACATATCACATGTAACACCCCAGACCCAAGGCCCAAGCCTAAGTGCCAAACTAGGCCAAAAAAAAAAAAATATATTGCAAAATGCACCGCTTCACCTCAACTTCTCCTTTTATCTTTTCTTACCCCTAGCCCCTTGATACCCCATTTTCCCCTTATTTTCACGTAGCCACAACTTCCCCCCTTCTCAAATCTCAACTCCTTCTCCCTCTCATCATTTTCTCACTCCACAACTTCCCTCGGCGCCTCACTCTCTGTAGTTTCTCTCTCTTAGTCGCCCCTCTCCCTATCTGTGATTGCCGATCGCTGCCAACCTTATGGTGCCACCGCCTCCCTCTCCCTGTTACTGACATTGGTAAACTTTTTCTCTCCCTCTCGCATTCTCTCCCTCTAACTCTGTTAATCTCTCTTTTTCCCCCTTTCTCTCTCTTTTTCTCTATGGTTGCTGCCGCCCAAGCATTACTCAGCTCCGATCCATCACCTGTTCAGTTGAATCAACGCCCAAAGCTACAATGCCGCTACAAGTCGAAACCATGAGCCCTACAAAGAAAATCACCACCTCGAAGCTGCCCCATGAGCAAAGCACCATCTTGATCCACCTCCTGCAAGTTTTGTTCCTTTTAGCCAATTCTATTTTTCTCCGTCTCTCCCTCACCCTCTCTCTGCTTCTTTATCATCAAGTCTCTCTCGGTTGCCCCTCATCGTGCCGGTTTACCCTTTTGCCCCGAGACTTATTTTGTGTTGGTTACTTAGGTACCGAATTGATTTGCTTATTGGTTACTGAGGTCCCGTTTGAATACGAGAACCGTTTCGTCTCGTCTCATCTCGTCTCATCATTACAATTTTTTCAAATTTTTATACAAAATATAATAAACAATTCAACTTTTTCAGATCCCAAAACAATAATAATATTAAAAAATAATATTCTAACAATAGTTTATTTAACTATCAACTTTCATTTCAACTCATTTCATCTCAACTCACTATCCAAACGGTACCTTAGTGTGCCAAACTAATTTTCTTGTCGTTACTTATTATGCCGACACCCTTGCTTCCCAAGCGATTGTTGCCGACAAACTCCCTTGTCTGAGTTCAACACCAAACGACTTTGATGCCTTAGTCAACATCGCATCGATACTAATTCAACCGTACGAAATTAGGTAAGGTAATCCGAGCGATTGTCAAGCATTTCACACTATTTCGTAGCATGTATGGTTGTGTTTGCTGAAAAAATGGATGGCGTTGAGATTGAGAGCATGAAGGTGGTGTAAAATTGTGGTTGTGTGGTTTGTTGTATGACATGTTGGGAATTTCTGATTATCGTGTTGTGGGCAGAGGGGACTTGATAATGTGGATGTTAGGCATGTCGGTTTGACATGTTGGGATAAATTCAGGCTGAATATTGGTTTGATAAGTTCAGAGAAATCTTTATTTTTGAACGTGAGAGTTGTTTGAGAAACGTGCTTGTGGTAAACGGGTAAGCAAACTTGAGAAGGATGGGCTAATGTTCGGAAAGTAGTGAATTTCTTTGAATGTTGTAATGGATTTAAGCACGTTGAGTCTGTAGTTCTGGTTATCGATTTTCGTTAGTAAAGTTAGTTTTTGTTGTTTGGGGTACATTGGTAAAGATAGTTTTGTGCTTGTTTGGATTATTAATACATTAGTGAGTGTTTTCTGGTTTAGGTGTGATATTACTAAAGTTTGAGCCAAAGGCTTAGATAATATACTGCAATGGTCAGATAAGTGGAGTTCCTACGCTAAATTTTACATAAAAATAAATGAGCTAAAGTTGATTTTGAAAAAATATGCATGTTTTGTTATGAAAAAAAAATTGAAACAATATCAGTTATTTGTTTTGCATTACTCATGCAATATGTATAAAAAAGAAAAGTATTTTTGTTATAACTAGTGTAGACATGAGCAAACTTTTGGCATTCTGTTTTTGAACTGTGCAAAAAGAGTGAATATGAATTCTGAAAATTTGTGCATGTTATGTGAATATGTTTTGAATATGTGAAAATAATATGAATCTGTTCAGTATTCTGTTATGATATGATTGGGCATCTGAAAACCTTTGGCATGACATCCTGATTTTGTATATGATTTTTGTTACCGACTCTGATCCAATGATTCTGATTCTGTTATGGTGTGGTACCAACATTTATGTTATGCTCTTATATATGGCCCTGCCACGGGTGATAATAGTAGCATCTAACCCTGTCACGAAACATAATAGTGACCTCTACCCCTGTCACGGGACATAATAGTGACCTCTGACCCTGTCACGGGACATAATAGTGACCTCTAGCCCTGTCACGGGACACAATAGCGACATATAGCCTACCACAGGAGATAACAGTGGCATCTGACCCCGCCACAGGATATAATAGTGGTCTCTGATCTGAGTGCATTACTTTGGGTGACGAACAGTGATAGGTTCTGCTTGGTTAACCCCAGACATGCACATTATCGTAGTTTTATAGTAAAATGATGAGAAGAGTATCGTCCTCAATGATTGGGAACTTACTTTTGACAAATACTGAAATTATATTAATCTTGACTTTATTTAGAAAAGTCACTAAGATTTTTGTAATTACAAATTAAAATAAAATAATTCAAAGAGAATACTCAAAGGAAAAGAAAAATATTGTTCAAAAATCAAATCAATGGAAAAGAAAACTTCTAGAAAATCGATTTTACCTAATCCCTCACTATGCTTTGCTCATCTAACTAATTGAATTTAATTATCTTTGTTTGTTAACAAATCTCCACAAACATCCAAAAGCCTCTTTCGATAGTCAATTGGAAATTATTTTTGTTCATCATTTTACACAAGAGTATGCAAATTAATAAAGTAAGAAAGCAATAGGACCAATGATTTTAATACTACATAGGTTCATACAAGTCTTTCAATCTCTATAATTACTTATGCCGAAATATCCAAGATCTATCCTATAATTCCCTCTTTCGATAGCAAATCACAAGATTAAATCATCTAATTAATGGCCCGTTAATTAGAAGAGCAATAAGCTTAGAATAAATCAGACAAACATAGAAGAGAATTACTTCAAATTAACATAGAAAAACAAGCATAATTCAGAACTAGATTACATCGTTTTTCTAGAATAAAGAAAATTTAGTTTATGCTAAAAATTAAATTCAACATAAAGGAATTCACCATAATTTTTTTGAGAGAAGAAAAGAAGAAAATCAACATTGAAAATGCTCCTCGTAGTCCGCAGTGTCGTCCCTCGCAAGCCGCAGCGTCTGAAACGAAAAACTCCAAAGAAACGTCCTTCTAAAAAAAAACTCTCCAATTTCATGCTAATAATATGCTTAAATAGGGTAGGAAAGAAATCCTAATGTCTTCATATTCTCGCACACAAAATTGCCTAAATTTTAAGACTCAACTTGGCAGCCACGTACGCACTTTAGGAGTTCGAATTTGGAAATCCTTATTAGGGACCACTTTGTAGCCCTTCAAGATAGATTTCCAACGCATCAAGAATCGCATCAATCCGATATTGGAACGGAAAATTATGATTAAAATACTAAAGTGTGTCCATGCTCTCTGCTAGTGCGTTTTGGACTCTGATCTGAATTACTCTCAAACCCCATCATTATCCTTATTTGAAGAGTACTACACTCATTGAAGGTTCTTAAGTTGTTCCAACATCTTGCCCACTTAAAAGCCCTTTTAATTTGAATGGGTTTGGACTTGCTCTTTTATAAATTCTGAAAATAAACATAAAAATATGTTCAAGAGTATCCCAAAGTAAATAGAAACTCAATTTAAGAATACACATTAATTTCAATGATTTCTATTAATATTTTAGCATTTTAGTCTAATAATAGGGTATTTAGACTAAACTTTAAAATTAAGAAGTGATAAAATATATAAATTATGCAAGTCATCAGTGACGAACAGTGATAGGTTCTGCTTGGTTAACTCCAGACATGCACAACCCTACCACGGGGGTTAAATATGGCCTCTGTTCTGATCTAATGCTCTGGTATGATATGGTATAATGATATGATATGATAAGATGATAATGTTCAATCATGTTATGCCAAAGAGTTTTTTTTTTAATATGAACATTTTGAAATGTCGCTCTAATGTTCTGATAATATGTTTTTGGGATCTGCATTCTGAAACTGAAATGTTTTGTTCTGCATTCTGAACTCTCTAAATGCTCATGTTTACATACCAGTATATGTTTTCTGCTTATTAAGTTGTTGATAACTCACCCCCTTATATCCACAATATTTTTTAGATGAAGTGAACGTTTCAGCTGAGAATCGAGAATAGGAAGCGGGGACAAGATTGTTGAGTGTAGGGAATAAGTACTGAGATTATTGAAGACTATTATTCAGTAGATTGATTTGTTCTATTTATTTGGTTTATTGGGATATTGACACTTTTATTAAGGCAGGTTTGTGGGGTGGAATGAGACACAAAATTTTCATCTCATCTCATCATTACACTTTTTTCAAATCCTCATACAAAATATAATAAACAATTTAACTTTTTCAAATCTCAATTCAACTTTTTCAAATCCCAAAATAATAATAATATTAAAACATAATACTTTAAACACTAGAATAAAACACAAAATTCTCATCTCACCCTCCAAACCTGCCCTAAATCTTAAGGAGTTGTTGATTTATTTGTTAGATTATTATTTTGATGACTTGTAAAGGGATACATATGTATATTTGGTGGAATTAGATGAATTTATATTTATGGAATCTTTGAAAATAGATGATGTTATGTTTATGGAGTCTTTTGGAATTATCTATTTGTATTGTAAAAGATGATTTTGGGCTACAGGAAGCAACTCTTGGCCCATCTGGACACGAGGCGTTACATCACAAGTAGACGTGGACATGTATTTTACAAATCTCGTCTAATTCTCAGTGTCACAAATTCATTCAAAATCACATTGAAATATCACAAGTGCTTTATGAGGAATTGTCAGCTGGCAAGCTTGAAAGCATCAATCAAGAGACCATAAGTGAAGCCCAACTTGAAATTGTTAAGAAGAGCAAGTGGGAATGTTACCTTAGGCCGGCTGTAATAAAATTTCGTCACATACTGTCAGGAGAACACATACAACTGCAACAATCACATCATTCACTCCTACAGCTCCAAATGACAGAGATTGTTTCTGTGACAACATAGATCACCTCTCTGATCCGCCAGAGAACTACTTCTATGCTATGATGGATTGTTTCTGTGAGAAAACTTGGAGCCACAATGCTCATACAAGGTTGGTTATTGTCAGCTGTGCCCTGACAAGGTCAAGTAGCCTCTTTAAGAACCTCAAAACTACCCCTCCTACTCCTTTGTCTGAGCATGTAGTTATGTAGTTTGCATGGCTCGTTTAATCATTATAAATCTTTTGTTTTCGAGATTCATCATAGTTATTGCTTAGTTTTAATCTAAATCTGACTTGAGTGTTTATGATTCTAGCAGGACTTTTTGAACATGTTCTTCAGGGATGTTTAAAAGCCGATCCCTCCAGTTTACAACCTTGTTCTTTCCTTGATGTGGCTGACACACATAGAACATGTTCCTTCAGAATTCATTTCGATAACATACAAAACAACAATTCAATTAGAAACATTTCTTGGTTCATTAGCACAAATGCAGGTCTTGGCAACATCAACAGTCTGTCCTATATCGGCAAGAAGATCTTTTCATTCTTCTCTACAAAAAGTACATCTTCAATTCCCTAAACCATTTCGACGTTGTCTTATTTGTAGAGAAGTTGATTCCATACCCTTATATTCAAGCACCTGATGTGTCAACTATTAGGACAAATAAACCAATCCAATCTCAGAAACAAGTTGTTCAGAAATAAACACATTAAATAATACCAAGTTATGCTATATATGTGATTATATAATTATGCAAGTTGATTTACTTGTTAGGTCGCTTCTTAGGAAAAATCAGAATCTTGTAGACGCTAGATTCACCGAAATTAGGTTAAGCGATCAAAATCCCATCACTCAGAGCCTCCCAAAAAAAAAAAAAAAAAAAACACCAGAAAGTATCCTATAACTTTCAAATGCATACACTAACGAATGAGTAAAAGTTTTATTCGAAAGAAAACCCATCACCACTTGTGTAAGAACTCAAATGAATTCAATCCAACAAAAAATTAGAGAAAATAAAAGAGAGCAGGAAAAAAATACCTCAATCAAACCTACAATTTCAAATGCAAAGGCTTCCCAAACTCCATTCTTCTTCGTCGCCCCAAACAAATAAGAGAGATAGAGGGAGAGAAGTAAGTTCCCAAGAGGTGTGCAGAGGAGGAGCGAGGAGGCGATGCTTTTCTCACCCCCTAATAAGGTCTGAAGCGGGAAGAAAGAAGGCTGAGCGCGCGAATAAGGTCTGAAGCGGGAAGAATATTTTATTGTAAAAAAATGATTTAGACAGCAATTTGGGGCTGACCACATTTAGTGATTAAAAAACGTAAAAGTTAAAATTATTTTAGATATGTTGAGTTTGATATGGATGCATTTTTAGAGGATAAGCTTATACGTGATTAGTGTTTATTTTGGTTCGTTCTATTTTTATTTTACTAAGTTTTGGTTTTCTTCTTCTTCTTACGACTTACTTTTTTTTTTTTTTTTTAGAAGAGCTGGTAACCATACACATAGCAGCCCCGTCCCAAGTTTATTAATCAATCCTCACTTATGTCGGAAGAATACTGTGATAACATCATTACACTTGGGGGTTTACAGAATAAAACACCATAAACTAACCCAAAACCAAGTGTCAAAATAAGCAAAAAAAAGAACATAACAAATTCTAACAAGCCTAAATCAAAAAACCAACAATACTCTAAAAACTAAATAAGCCTGAATAAGCAACAACAAAAGCAATAAAAATTAGCGACAGCATAATGAGAGAATACTGCAACGCCCATTCTTGTAGTGTGACTTTTTATAAAATATTTTAGAAAGGACGACGGGAATTACCGTTCTATTTAAAACTTTTTACTTGCATACCCAGGGTGCAAGACTCTACGTTTATAAAATAAAAAGTGTTTTGGCAATAAAAGAGGATTACAACGGAAAACATTAATTTTACAATAAAAAGACCTCTCCTATATAAAACTCATGCCTAGACTTCTGTGTTCTTCTTCATGGGCCGTGTCCGTCATGATCGTTCAGTTTCTGTGGGGGGAGGGACATACATAAAAACTAAAATGAGTCAAAAACTCGTAAACATTACTTCATACAGTTAAAATATAACAACATAGGTTTTCATTCATGCATTCATCATTCGTACATACTATACATACATGCATACGTGCGTTCTTTTGAAAACATCACTAGACGGAGTTTGTCTTTAAAAGTCTTTCTTTTCGTAAAACGTGTCTCCCGTCAGTGCCTTCATTTCTTCAAAAGTCCGTGCTTTCATGCATTCATGCATACATCCATTCTTACTTATCACTTTCATAGGCTAGTACACACTATTACGCCTCGTGTGTTAGGGTTAGCAGCCCTATGGCCAATGGATTCGCTCGTGGCCGCGGGTTGGAATCCCATTCCGTTAGGGTGCAGCACTGGGTGCACTACCAGTACTACTGCCTGCTATTGCAATCTGCTCATTCATTCATTGGGTACCCCTTTTCATTCATTTATAGCCGTTACGTATCTTCATACATTTCATGCTTTCATTTCGTTCTTTCATTCATGGCAGCTCTAAAGAGCTGGAGCTTTCATTCTTTTCTTATCTTTTATTTAACATGTCCTTTCATGAGAAAACATTTCTTTTCATGAGAAAACATCGTTTCATGAGCATGGACTTAAACATCTTCTTTTCATGACATTCATAAAACGTTCGTTCGTGGCATCGTAAAACATTTAAAACGTCAGTTTTCATGGCATCCATAAGCATCACCCTAAACGTCGTCTCTCATAGTGTCCACGAACATAAACTCATGGCGTCCATAACAGCGTTGGTTCGTAGGATCCATAAAAGCATCCGTTTCCATGTCTTTCTTTACCTTTCGTGATAAAACATTCTTTTTCGAGAGAAAATATCGTTTTATGAGAAAAGCATAGTTTTATGATCATAAAATATCAGTTCGTTGATTTTCTTAGAAAATACATACAATAGATACACCGTATATTCATACATTCACATGCGTACAATTAATACCTTGGATGCGTAAACAGGGGCTGCCAAAGAGGGGTCGTACGTACTTATACATTTGAACACTTATCGTTTTCTTTCTTTAAACGTCTTTCGTTTCTTTTCTTAAAACATCTTAAAGGAAAAGCGTTTCTTGTATCTTGGAAAACTCTAGAAGAGTATGAACGTAACGCTTACCTGGACTCCATGCTACTTGCATATCATGCAGTCCATTCATGTGCTTGTCAGATGGCAACCTACATGCATACACATACCTAGGGGTGGGCTCCGACTCCGACGGAGTCGGAGTTGTCATTTCCGACCTCCGACTCCGACAAAAGTCGGAGCCAAAGTTCCCCTCCGACTCCGACTCCGAACGTAGTCGGAGTCCGATTCCGATCGGATGTCGGAGCTCCGACCTCCGATCGGAACTCTGAACGGAGGTCGGAGCTCCGACCTCCGTTCGGAACTCCGACTGGAGTTCGGAGGGAGTTCCGAACGTTCGGAGTTCCGAACTCAATTTGGGATTTTTTTATTATTATTATTATTTAAATTTTGTTGTTCAATTTCGTTTCAGATAGTGGGCAACATATATATATTTTTTTAAAAGTGAACCATCTACAAATATTTGGTTTATTCAAGAGTTTTCAATAATTTAAATATTCGTTCTGATTTTGTTACTGAATTTTGATTATATATTTAATTTGTTTTATGTCCGCCTGAAATTTAGCATTAAAAGTGCTCATGACTTATGAGTTGAAAATTACACAAATTTAAAATTTTATAGAAAAGAATGATGGTACGAATTTGTATCACCTGATTAATTTCAGTTGGATAATAAATTATAAACTTTTGAGAGAGGATGGATAAGTACTAATAGAAATTATAGAATAAAGAGTATTTATCCCACGTCTTTGCTCGGGATATAAGTACATAAATATAACTATATAAATAGTTTAAAAAGTAAATAACATGTATGATGCAGCCATAAGTTATAACAGTCTCATTTATAACGTAATAACAATATGACTCAGTCTTGAAATATAACTACATAAAAATTAAACACGGGTTTCACTCAAATCCCAATGTTCCATTGGTCACGCCTGAAATGAAGATAGAAAGTAGCAATCAATAGACGAAAAAAAATTGATAATAAAAAATTATATACGGTAAAAGAATAATTTGATTCTTACCAAGAAATGTGGTTCTCTCAACTCCATCCCAACTCTCAAGTAGCGTCAGTTCCAAACTCTCAATCATCGGTAATTATGTTAGGGTTCACAATTAGATCTATAAAATCATAAAAAGTAGAAGTTAGAAACATTAAAAATAATTAAATCATCATTTAAAAGCATATAAACTTACCCGATTCAAGCCTATAGCTCTCGGCATCAATGCCAACGGTATCTAGTCCAAGGGGCGTTTCACTAATCCAATTCTGTGTGCAAACGAGGGCCTCCACGGTTGACGGTGACAATGAACTGCGATAAGCATCCAACACGCGACCTCCAGTGCTAAATGCCGACTCTGAGGCAACCGTAGTGACAGGAATGGCTAGCACATCTCGGGCCACACGGGAAAGGACTGGATACTTGGTGGAATTAACTTTCCACCAAGTTAATAACTGAAATACATCACTAGGTGCCTCGACAGCTTCCATAAAATATCGTTCAACCTCAGATGTACAATGCATAATATTCCTTGTTGACATGAGTTGATGATACTGCCGTATAACACGATTGCCTCTAACCCCTACAGATGGCTCAGTATCACCTGAGGGAACTGTCGATCCTGTCGGCCTCGAATGTGAGGAGCTACCAACTGCGGATGAAGGCTGAGCACTAATACTGTAGTGATGATATAAGTCATCAACATCATTTTTTAGCAATCTAATAAACTCTCCAGCCTTCACTGCCCCGAGGACGGAATTTACCCAAAATTCTAGAACGGCCAACTTAACTCGGGGGTCAAGGATCACAGCCACAAATAGCAATCTATTTATCTTCTCAATATTCCCCCAATATTTATCATATTTGATCTTCATCCTCGTAGCCATATCAGATAACAATCCAGCAGAGTCAGTACAACTATTTTCCAACTGGAAGTGAAGCTCCGAGAGCTCACTGAAAAATGAGTTCACAGTCGTATATTTGGATCCAGATAGTCGCATGGTTATCTCATAAAAAGTTCTTAAAAATTCAACAAAATAACTCACACTGGTCCAATCATGTGCGTCTGGCGCACCGAGCCCCTGTCCTGCTGGCTCCAACAAAGCATACCTCAGGCCCCCATCCTCGACCTCCATCCGCTCGAATGCTTTTTGGTACTTCTGTGCCACATCCAACATCATGTATGTAGAATTCCATCGAGTCGGAACGTCCAAGCACAGCATACTAGAACATCCAATCTTCAAATCTTCTACTATTGCCTTAAACTTGGCAAGCCTTTGAGGGGAACCCCTCACATATCGTACAATGTTGCGGACTCGGGTTATGGAATCATGAACCTCTTTTAATCCCTCAACAACTATGAGGTAAATGATATGAGCACAGCATCGAACGTGAATAAACTCGTGGGCCCGAATGACATCATCTCTCACCATCGTGTTCCGCTTAAACCAATCAATTGCTGTTTCATTCGCACTGGCATTGTCAACTGTAATACACAGCACTTTTCGAATTCCCCAGTCCTTTAAACAATCATCCATCTTCGCCCCAATGGATGCACCTTTATGATCCACAATTTCTTTAAAACCAATAATTTTTTTATGCAAAATCCACTCACTGTCAATGTAGTGTGCTGTGATACACATGTAGCAGACGTTCTGTATGGAAGTCCATGTGTCAGTCGTAAAAGACACTCTCTGGCCAGTGGTAATAAACATCTTCCTCATCTCCTCCTTGTCCTTCGCATGCCTCTTCATACAATCTCGCATCACTGTATACCGTGATGGAATGAGAAATCGTGGCTCAACAAAATTTAGAAACTTTCGAAAGCCTCTTTTCTCGACTGTGGTAAATGGCATCTCATCAGTAATTATCATCTCTGCAAGCATGTTCCTCAACATCTTCTCACTGTATTGAGGGATGACCAATTTCTTAGTCTGTGTACCATCAGTGGCTGTAGAAGTTTGGTAACTGAGGTTGGTCTGATCAGTGGCTTGCAATCCCTTCGCTATCTTATATCGTTGGCAACCATTTAGATGCGCTATTAACACACTGGTACCTTGCTTCTTCGAATGGCATCCACAAAGTGATCCACAGTAATGGCATCTTGCCACTGGGTTCGCAATTTCACCAGGAATTTTGGTGAAATGCTCCCATGTCCACGACCTCTTTTTAGAAGGTCGTGGTGGTTGATCTTGCTCAATGGGCATCTCCTCCTCCTCGTTGAACATATCTTCATCCTCTATATCAACTGGGAATGGGAGTCGACTACTCGCACAAGATGTAGCTGCTCTAGATGTAGCTGCCCTAGATGTGGCTGCCCTAGATGTGGCTCTAGGGGTGGAAGTACCCACCGGTGTAGGAGTTGTAGCATTGGCATCCGCCACATCCCCTTGTGGACGATCATCTCCACTATGTCTACGATCCATATCACAATCAATGAAGCTGAAAAAATTAAATTAGAAGCAAAAAATTAGTTTAAAAATAAACTAGGCTATTGTATTATACAATAGGACATGTATTATTATGATACAATAATACATATATCGATGTATTATTACATTGAGGTTCGGTTGATGTGCGCTTGACTCAGACGAACCCATCCAAATGAGTTCGCTCGACGTGCGCTCGAGCAGAAGCCATACAGAGAGGTTCGCTCGACGTGCGCTCGACGTGCGCTCGAGCAGAAGCCATACAGAGAGGTTCGCTCGACTTGCGCTCGACGTAGCGCTCGAGCAGAACCCATCCAGAAAGGTTCGCTCGATGTGCGCTAGAAGTGGCGCTTGAGCAGAACTCATATAGAGAGGTTCGCTCGATGTGCGCTCGCCGTGGCGCTCGAGCATAATCCATACAGAGAGGATCGCTCGACCTGCGCTCGACGTCGCACTCGAGCAGAATCCATACAGAGAGTTTCGCTCGATGAGCGCTCGACGTAGCGCTCGAGCAGAACTCTTCCAGAGAGGTTCGCTCGATGAGCGCTCGAGCAGAACTCTTCCAGAGAGGTTCGCTTGACTTCCGCTCGACATATCGCTCGAGCAATGTTCAATACAACGTGCGCTCGACTTGCGCTCGACACCTCGCTCGAGCGCAAGTCTTCAAAACAGTGTAAAATTCATGTTTTTGAGCGCCGTGTTGGGGACTATATTGAATATTCAATACACAAGAATCACAAGAATCACAACTGCTGGCTCCAATTCACAAGAGACGTGCTTGAATTAAATTTAGGGCTCACCGTAGGTGGAAGCTGAACAGAGGGACGGCGGCAGGGAGGAGCAACGACGAACGGTGTTCTGAAGAACGCGAGACGGAGGGTTCACTGGTGACTGGTTCATGCACTGGGACGGGAGACGCGAGAGAGAACACCGTGGAAGAAGAACTGAAGAAGTGAAGAAGGAAGAAGAATAAGTGAAAAGGAAGAATAAGTGAAGAAGGAAGGAGAAGAAGAAGTCGTTCTTCAAGAAGGAACGACCGAACGACACCGTTCCATATTAAGTGGAACGGTGTCGTTCAATAAATTTTTTTTTTAAACCCAGTTCCAAAACGACGTCGTTTTGGAGCTGGGTTTAAAAAAAAAATTTGGAGTCGGAGTTCGGAGCTCCTTTGAGCTCCGAACTCCGACTCCGACTCCGAAAATTATTCGGAGCTACTCCGAATTCCGACAACTCCGACTCCATCGGAGCGGAGGTCGGACGGAGTCGGAATTCTCGGAATTCTGCACACCCCTACACATACCTTAACGTCATTCTCTATCTAGTACATAAGTAACTTAAACTTAGAAAACACAAGCTACACTTCACTTGGAATACTCTCATTCTATCTCGTATTCTTACGTGTTCCTTATTATGTTAAAACCTTCAGGGACCCATTGCGGTCACCACATCTTCCAACTCAAAGTCTTGCCTCGAGTGCTCATTCACTAAAGTGAACCCATGATTCATCTTAGGATTAAGACACTAAGACGTTCGTCTTACTCTCCTTATTGAACTCATCTCGATACATGACTCAGACCGACTAAGTCACGCATCCCTTCCTTAGACAATACACCCGTCACCATCTTCATGTATCTTAGCCCATACTAATTCTCATTCCTATCCATACAAATCACATGGCTATAAGCCAACTCCGAGGTTTAAGCACTGTGCAAATATGCTCAGGACAGATTACCCATTACATATGGTGAATCCATCCGGCACGTGTGTCTCACCAGATCACACATGTACCTCACCCCTTTATCACCTAAGATCAACATATGTAACACGTTGATCACCTGCTTGGAGGGATAAGGGCTATACTCCGATACCAACCTTCTCTTAACCCGGCTAGCATGACTCTTCATGCTATCCGTCCCTTTTGACAGTTCATCCCAACACTTAACACGACAAGACTCCATTCATAACTACGTCTTATGTCACGTCAAACAACTCGAGACTATTCCCAAGCTACATCGTGACCTTGGCGCGTTACCAAACATTCTGCTATGTCAATTCCTAACTCATCGTGAGTACGGTTCCTCACGTACTCCCGACACATCGTGACATCTTGTCACGTTCCTATTACGCCATTCATACCCTATCACTTCACCCATCGCAAGCATGACTGTCAGTAACTACGTCACGAAGTGATGTTGCCCTTCCGCTGTATACTCTTATACATGTCCTGCTACTTCACCCGTACTTCCAGCCGTAAGTCCAACACAGTGACACTTGTCACCTCAGACTACAGGCTACTTCATAACTGCTTCGGGACACTGTTCCATAGTTTTCGACACTATTTACCATGCTCTACGCCCATCCACTGCTCAATCATCCTTATCTCTGCGACACGCCACACGGTGTATCACTGCACCTCATGGAGTACACTCTATGCATACTCCCTTCTCACATGCTATGCCACATCATTACTATGGCATACCTGCCATATAGTGCATCAATCCACCACATGGAGTACATTTCGCATGTACTCCCCTCATACACATCACACCACATCACCATTATGGCATATCCGCCACATGGTGCATCACTCCGCCATACGGAGTACATTCCATATGTACTCCCTTCATACACATCACGCCGCATCACCATTATGGCATATCTGCCATATGGTGCATCACTCCGCCATACGGAATACATTCCACATGCACTCCCTTCATATACCATACGCCACACAGAGTACACTCAGCATGTACTTCACACACCACATCACCCATACAACACATATCCACAACCACACTACATAGCACAGTTCACATTGCACTTCCCAATTACCCCCAACACTTCACAGTACACTACATGGCACAACACATCTCCACCCAACACAGATATGCCCAGCACTTCACATACGCATCACATCACATCACCACACTACATAGATATACCCAACACTTCACTACACAGAACCACATCACAATACCACAACTCCACAAATACCAACAGCACAGTCCACAACCTAGTCAAGTAATCAATATCTAACATAAATACGAGGGATAGAGAGTTATACCATCGACGGGATAACCCGTGCGTTGCTCGTTGACCGTCAAGGTCAATGACATTGGAAGGAACGTACGGGGACCGTTTAGGCGTTTGGATAGCTAGGTGTGGTCTTGGAAGGGCTCGTGGTGGTCTTGGAGTGGTGGTGGCAAGGAGCGTAACACGGCGGATCTAGCCATGTACAATGGCGGTCAGCCACGCGCAGTGGCTGTCCATCACATGCAGTGACTACCCACCACTCAAAGTGGTGGTTTGGACCTAGGGTTGGACTGAGGGGTTGCTGGTGGAGCTCGTGGTGGCATTGGGGTGGCACCATGGGGGTCCACGGCGGCGGATCAAGGCTGTGAAGTGGAGAGGAGCCGTGCGAGAGTGAGAGAGAGTGTGCATGCATGGGTGGCAAATCGGGGCCGTGGATGGTTGGGATGGCTCGGTAGTGGCTTGAGGAGGCTGAAGATGGGGGTTACACGCCGTGGGTGGCGGTGCACGGCGGTGGAGGGTGTAAAACCCGTGCGGAGGAGGAGCCTCGTGCGGTGGATCTAGGGGAGGCTACTAGTCGTGGGTCCAAGGGAGGAGGAAGGGGGAGACCAGGAGATGCCCGTGGTGGTGTCCAGTGGCCTCGCACGGCGGCATTAGAAGCGTGCACAGTGAACCCGTGCATGGAGGAGGTTGTGTACGTGCATGGAAGGAAGGTGGCTGCATGGAGGGGGCCAAGCTTGCTGGAGGGTGGTGGCCGGTGGGAGGAGAAGCTACAATGGAGGTGATGGCGCCGGAGGATGGCGCACCGAGTGAGCACCAAGCCCATTCGGGCTATGCACTGCCGAGGGAAGAGGAGGGAGCGTGGGAGAGAGACGTCGGTATGGGTGAGCTCGCCGAAGGGAGGTGGAGCTAGTGGTAGCGGCGGTAAGGTCTGCCGATGCACGGCGGCGCCGGGCTAAGGCATGGAGCAGTTCGGCGAGAGAGGGGCTGCGTACTACGTAAGCTGGGGAGAGGGAGGAGAGAGAGAGAGCTGGGGAAAAGTGAGAGAGAAAGAGAGGGGGTCTGGGTTTTTAACTCAGTCCCTTCGTGTGAGGATCCACGTAACGATCTAACGATGAATCTCAAAACTGATTTAAAATGTATAAATATTAACTTAATTAAAAGCGTTTAGAGGAATTAAGGTAGAATTTTATTTTAAACTAATTTTAGTTTATAAAATAATAGTCCTTCATCATTAATAAAATGATGAAGTCTCACTTAACGTATTAAAGAGAATAAAACTGTTTAATTAATAAAAGCTTTCAACATAATTTAAATCTCATAATATTTAAAATAGTTGAAATCATTTTAATAATGATATTAAAATGATTTCCGGCAATTATAATATTTTTGGAGCTCTTCAAAAATATTATAATTGTCGTATTTAAGATCAATCTTAATTCAATAATACTGGAAATACTCCTTATAAATATTTTCAGCATATTTAAAACACTGGGAGTGCCCTAGAAGTCCCACGATATTTTTGAAACACGCATTCGTGGTTCGGCACTCATGACGAGTCTCGCAGTCGCTAGATAGAAGGGGCGGACGGTTTACATAATTTCCGTCCTCAACACTTGCTTACGTAAGAAGGAAGGAATCTTACGTCAGAAGGAAGGAGCGGGGTGTTACAAATACCCAGCTTGTCCAAACGGATTAAACCTCTCAGCAACCTCGGCACTTCCCCCAATCACTTGTTGCTCCATGTGATGACTAAGCGCACCATACTTTGCAAGCCAATTAACAACTTTATTGCCTTCTCTGAAGACATGACAAACAGAGCAAACCATCGAATCCAAAAGACCAAGAATCTCCTCCCAAAAATCCTCAAGATACCAAACCCCACATCTCCATTGTTTCCACCACGAAACCATCACCTGCGAGTCTAATTCAACTTCCACATAACCAATTCACAAAGCTTTGCAAGCTTTAAGGCCATACAGTAGAGCTAATAATTCAGCTCTATTATTCGAACCAATGCCAAGAGAAGAGGTAAAAGCATGAAATAAATTACCATGATCATCTTTGATAATAACACCCGTCCCAGACGGCCCATGATTCCCAAGGCTACTACCATCAGTATTTAACTTAAAACGACCTTGAGAGGGTTTGCGCCAGACCTTGAGCAACGCCTTGGCGGAACAAGAGGCGAGATAAGCAAAGATTGTAATATCTGGGAATCATGCCTAGAGCATTTCGAAATTTTGTGAACGCCTTGGCAGATTGCGCAAATCTCATGAACAATCGATTACCAAACCAAATTAAAAGGCTCAAGCCGACCTTCTTACAACTTACTTAATACTACTGTCGTTTTATCTATACAACCGAATCCATTCCGCTCTTCTTGTAGATAAGAGGTATTTACTTTTGAGCAGTTTCCATATCAAAATTGAGTGAATTAATTTTCATTCATGATTGCCTAGTTGGCCTACTTTCCCCACTACATATGTTGAACCTTACGCTATCCTTTATTTTTTTGGGTAATCCTTTTTGTGCAGAGGACTTGTAGTTGTAGTTATGAGCAACATGCTCCGGAGTAACACACCTTTCTATATTGGAAGGCTTTTGACTTGTATTTCTTCCGCAGATTTCAACGAAACCCGTCTTCTAATTGGTTCTTTAATCAACAAACTTGTTTGTTTTTTTCCTTCTAATGTTCCTCTTTACTGATTCTTAGGTTGGCCCCAAGTGTGAGATTTTGGGTCAATTTAAAAGGGAATATAACTCTCCACCTTCTTCTTTCGCTGGTGTAAATTCCCCAACTAAAGCAATAATCATAAAAAGGTAAAATAGCGATAAAAAATAATAAAAAGGAAAAAGAAATACAAAATGCGGGTTTTGCTCGAAGAAAAATTCAATTTATTCTCCATTTTACTATCAACATCTCATGATGATAGAGATTGAAATGATTGGTCTACAAGTTGGATATAACAAATAGTCTCTAATTATTTAATATCATATAATGAAATAGTGGAATGATGATGATGATGAAAAAGATGGTACATATCATTACTCTTTTGTATGAGAGTTCCATATAATGGCCATTGCCTATTTGTCCTTTCATATCCTAATCTCCAGCATCTCCTTTCGTATACAAAAGATGTGTCTCTTTCATTCTTGTTGGAAATTATTTCTTTTAAAAATGGATCCGGGAGCAGATCAAGACACTTGGGGTGTGGCTGGCCCATTTGCTTTATTCTCCCTTGCTCCCCCTCAAAAAAAAAAAAAAAAAAATTCAAAAGAACAAAAAAATGCCTTGATTCTACTATCTTCATCAGCTGGTGTAGGTGCTATATCACGTTGGCACAGCCGCTTCTCCCATTCTCTTTTTTCTAGGTTAGCCTGAAGAGATAAATAAGCCTCAGATCTTTTCTTAAATCCAATTATCCATAGAATTGAATTCCCCGGCCTGCAATTCGTCTCTGTTTTGTCATCCTACTACTTGTGCATGTATTTTTTGGCCTTTATCAGCCTGACATCTTCTGTTTGCTGTGAAGGCTGAGCCAAGAGTTGAACCTATTGTGACCAGTACTAGAATTGCTGAACCAATGTAAGTTCCTTCCTTGACAATGTAGCATTCCCCATCCAACCATCCTTTCCCATAAGGTTGCCTTCTGCTCATGCTTGTGGCTCCACTCATCAATATTACTGCAATTCCAAAGCTCATCCTGCAACATGTATTAATTTATAGCTCAATATATTATGTGTTTTCCACCAAGACCATGCTACTTTTAATCATTTTAATTTTAATTTTTTTTCTGGGTGCCTTGAATTTTCGGGTTAGATTAGGAAACCGAGACATCCTTAGCTGTCCATGTTCCTCTTTGGAATTTTCTAATGATGTGGTCTCCCTCCAAAATCAATTACATTGGAATTTGAGAAGGAAAGCCAAAATTAAAGAATAAAAAAGGCGACTCTAATCTGATCAGATGCAAAGTTGTGTCCTTGCTGTGTAATTTGTTGTATCAACAAAGTAAGTAATGGGTTATATGATAGCTAAGAATAAAGTGTAAAATTGTAAAGCAACGTTAGGTTTCCCGAAAGATTGATCACCTACCATGAAATAAAAAGGAGGATTTTGGCAATCCCCGGTGCTCGAGCCTTGCTGCTACCTCTCTTCTCTCTTGAACAAGCATTTCTGCAAATTATCAGATTGCCCATAATTTGAGCGACAAGCAAACAGATCAAAGCTGCAATTCCAAACCCAAATGCTTGGCTTCCTGGCAAACTGCACAGTTTTCCATTTAACTTGAGATCCACCAACTACGAAAGCAAACAAAAACAAGAAACAAAGGTCGTGAACAAAGAACATTCTGATCACATGATGCATTCTTCACGACAGAAACAATTGAGTTACTAAAGCACTACCTTTGTTCTCTTTAACCCAGCGGCTATACAAGAAAGGAAGGAGACGAGGCCAAGGGAGAGGATAATAGAGAAAATGAAAACGAACCCATATTGGTGTTTCTCCATTGGACTGCTGTCCTCTGTCAGAGTAGGCTTGAAATCAGAGAATAAACAGGCGAAAAGGCTTGGAGTTTACTCAAGGGATTTGAAAATGTGGCGATCTCCTCTTGATGTTGGTCCACCCTTTCCTTGGCTTTCTTCCTCAGTGGTAGTTGGAATTTTCTTCCCAAGAAATCTTTCATTGCTTTCAAGGAGAGATACCGTCCCTAGTTCTATATTTGGATTATGAGTGAAGCTTTGAACCAAACAATTGGAAGTGGAGTTGGTCAACTTTCTTCCCTTGTAGGATGGAGATATGTGTGTGCTTGAAAGAGGGAGATGCAATATCTTTTTTTATGCATTTGGTAGAATAATAAAAACATAACATTATCTAAAGAGGGTTTGAGGGTTTTATCTGGGTTTTGGCAATTTATGAAGAATGTGTGGAAATCATTCTCTCAATATTAATATGTGGGGTTGTTCCTCTTCTTCTCCCTTTTCCTCACAAAACAAAGAATATATGGAAGCTCAATTGGAGCCCTGCTCTGGATTACTTTTAGAATTTTTCTGTGCCTTTTTCAGAGAGATCGATTCTGTTTTTTTCAAAGATTAATGGAATTATTCAAGTGTTGTACATTATTTTTAAAAAAAAGTGGAGTCTCGTTAAAATAAAAAAATTATTTTTTTCATATAAATTTTATATTTATTATTATTATTTAAAAATGGGTGTGCTTATGATGGAAGTTTCTATGACTTTTTCACATTATCATTAATAAGACAAGAAAGACGCTGAAAATGGACCCCGGTGGCTTGGAAAGAAAAACCTCGATGCATGGATTGGAACCTACCCCTGCAAGAAAGAAAGAAAGAAAGAAAGAGAGAGAAGGGAATAATTTTTGTGTTGCCCGGGCCCGTCGCTAACGTTAACGCTTTGAAGTTTCTTCTACGATATTCTCTAAAATAATTTCAGTTAAATTAGATGAGATGAATTAAAATGATTTATAAATAATAATAAAATTATTAGTTAAAATTAAATGATCTCGATTTTATATTCAAACGGGTTCTAAATTAATTTATAAAAAATTGAGTTATAGAGTAATTTGTATTCAAAAACTCACCTCAATTCATTTTAACTCATCTCATCTCATCATTATAATCTTTTTAAATTCTCACATAAAATATAATAAATAATTTAATTTTTATTATACTATTTATAAATTATCTCAATCCAGCTATCTGCAAAATGTTGGTGGCACCGGCCACCGGGACTTTGGACATCTTATCTTGTTTTGTTGCATCCACTTATATACGGGCCAACACTTTCACAAACCTATCTGTACGACCCATTTTTGTCCCAGAAGCCCAAGGAAGCCCAGGCCCCTTTACGCTTATGGGCCAGACTGAGTTTTGGTGTTTCTCAGTCTCTTTCCCCGTTTAGTGATGTTGGAGGGAATGAGTTGGGCTATTCTTAATATAATGAAGAAAACGTCCACAAAGATCATAATTTTAATTTTGCCTTTTTGGTATTTATATATACTTTTGAAAAGTGGAAACTGATTAATGGAAGGGATCCGAAGGAGAAAGAATGATGGATGCAACTCAATTTAAAGAGAGATGTTATTAAATAAAAATAAAAAAAATTATATTCTGTAGTTTTACACCACATATCTCCTGAGAAAAACAAATAAAAAAGATAAAAAAATAAAAACAAGTGTACGGTGTACGACTGCTGAGTAAAAAAATTCTAAGAAATAAACCCTTTCTTTTCTAGAGCATAAATAAAAAATCTTGAAAAAATAGAATAAAATTATGAGAAAATATCCTTTTCATTTTTAAACAATAATAATAACGGATATTAAAGAATAAGCGATATTATTGCTTACCTTGATACTAATAAACGAGATACAAATAATTCTCTTAATAAACGACATTTGGTTCCATTTGTAACAATTTGATCTTAAATTAGGTCGAAAAATAAATTTTATTTATTTTTTTATTATTATAAACATTCTACTATGGTTATTATTATTTATTTATTATTATTTTATCAAATTTTATGTTATTAATAAGTTGTTAATTTTAATTTTGATTTTTATTATTATTATTAATTTTGATCGTTTAATAGGATGAGTGTAGTGGAATATATATAAACTTCGTTCACGTTCTTCGTCTATTCTCAAACGTTACACATTTTGTAACGAACAGAATTTAAACGATCATTTTTTTTCCAAACTCTCCCTCTCCTTCATAAATCTTCTCCAAAACCGCAGCAGTTATCCTCATAACAAGCACACTCTCCACCAACACACAGCGATATCTCCCTCATAACTAAACCACCACAGCACCATGGTGGTTTAGGCCTGCTGTTTCATGGCCAAAACAGTCCACGTCTCGACGTGATTAGTCGCTGCACCACGGGTCCTCCTCCTCTTCTACTCTCCTCAACCTCTAGTCACCTTGAACCACCGTCCTCGGAAGCAGCATCAACTTCCTACGTACGACCAACCAGCCTCCACGTCACCACCAAGTCCTCTGTTTTATAATACCGAAAACAAAGCAAGTTTCATGCTCCTCCGCCTAGATCCTCTCCCGCATGACCTAGGGGGAAACTAGGATTAGTTGAGTGGGCGGACGATTGGTAAAGTATATCGTATGTAGGGTGAACGGTAACTAACATTTAAGGTAACAAAGTATGTCATTAACATTTAACATTAATCATATAAGGTAGTTATCTATGGACTACTAAATTATTCAAGCAGTCAATCTAAACCTCTCACTTGAGCTCCATCGGACTTAAGTAAACGATAAAAATTAAGATATGAATAATTATGTGAGACTTGTTAAAACAAACAATAAAAATTAACTATGTGGTTTTATCTTTGCTTTCACTCTTAATTGTTAATTCGATGATAGTACATATGTACTTACTAACAAACCAATCCAAATTAATAAATTAGTTAGTAGAAGACTTGAAAATAAAAGTATAAATAAATAGGAAAAATGAGGTTGTAGATTTACCAAATAGCTTATAAAAATAGATCAAGATATTTTCTTACCTCTTATGAGATGTGAAAAAAATGAGAATATAAGATTTTATTAATGACAAAAAATAGGTGTGAATATGAAAATTTGTTAAAAAAGTAAAAAAATTCTAGACAACTAAATAGTAAGTAAGATTTTTGAAAATGTTTTGGAGTCAAATTATCTTTATATTAGGATATGTTTTGGGGGTCAAATGTTTGAAAAATTCTTGGGGGGCGAAAAAGTTTTTGGGGGGCAATAAGCATCAATGTAGGTCCGCCCCGACATGACCGTCCACCACCAGTGAACCACCACCCTCATGCACCGTCAAAAGCAACAAAAGATCATGATAGAAAGTAAGCCTCTACCGTCGGACTGCAGCCTAGGCGCCACCGTGAATCTCAACTCCGACCACTTTTGATCCATCACACGTTTCTTTCTCTCAGTAAGTATTGGATCTCCAGTCGTACGATCCTTTTCTTTTCAAAAAATGATAAACACACCATTTTACATAACAATGTTTTAAAAAGAAGGATAATTTTATAAAATACCTTATAAAACTAACATCATTTTATAAAAATATCCTTATTTTACAATGTGTTATAAAAAATATTGTATAAAATTTTATATATTTATCACTGCTCATTTGTCTTTTCAAGTGAATGCCATGCCAGTATTCTAACTGTGCCGTAAACGTAATGCTCGTTCAGTAGGGTAGACTTTCAAAGATAATTACGTTTCCGCCCCTACGTGTAAGCCATAGCAGACTGTATTTTTAACTTTTGAGTTGGGCTGGGCTTATTTTACATTCAACTTGTATTTGGAACTTGGTTTACACTCAAATGATATTGTTTTGGACTTCTTCTACGTTCGGTTTGCATAAATTGGGTCTGTTTGGTGTATATAATCTTTAATCTAAAATTAGAGAAAATATTTATGGGATTAATCTATATTATTAAATATTAATTTTTATAACTAGATTTTAGTAATAAATGATATAGAGTTTAATTTATTTTGAACACTTTATGCAAGCATGTCATTTATCATACAATCATGTTAATTCTGCATTATGTTCATATTCTACATTTTATAGTTATTTATCTTATTATATATATCATACATCTTACATTGCATAAGACACGTAAGCTTCTTATAGTCAAGTGTAATATAAAATCATTTTAATAAAATGATTATTCAGATGTGTAGTACCAATACGATTTATGGGTTGATGTGCAAGTCACAAAGCTAAGCGTGGTCCATCATAATATGCTAAAATACTATCAGTGGTTCCCCTTGTGACCATAGGATGTGGGTTTGGTGCACAACCTTACACAAATGGTTAAATGTGTTGGTCAGTCAAATCAGTCAAATAGTTCAAAACAAGTCATGTATGTCATATGCATATGCATGAATAGCCATGATTTAAATTTTCTCTAGCATAAAGTTTTTTATGAAAACTCTTATCTTTATTATGTTTACGTGATTGATTTCTTATTGAGTTTTTTGACTCATTTTAGTTTAATTTCATGTTTTTAAGCACCCAGATGAAGATGATGATGATTCTGAACAGGTGGGCCAGCCTTAGATGGAGCAGACTGATAAGATTTAGTTCCAAGTTTTTTAATTTGTTTTTATGACTAGGGCTGTAAAACAAAATTGGGAGACTTGTGAACCAGTCCGGGTCGATACCCCTTCCTATTTAGCTAAACCGATTGAAAAATGGTTCGATCTCGGTTTTGGTTTTTAGAACACCGGTTCAAACCGAACTGGACCGGCACACACACACATATATATATATACATATATTATTTTTAGTTATTTTATATTATATGTAAAATACTTTTTATATGATTTTTATATTATATTATATATATCATATGCTAAATTACTAATTAATATAATATGAAAATTTAAAATCTTATTATTCATGTCTATTAATCTTATAACATAACATTAATATAAAATAAAATGAGGGATATGGGTCAATCCCTTGCTAAATTTTTTGTTAGAGTATGATTTTGTTTATCCATAAAACTAGAAGAACATACCAAATTAAACCGAAACTGAAAAAATTGGAAATTTCAGTTTTGATGGTGAATGAGTTCGTTATTAGCTCTTAAATTTTCAAAACTGGTAATTCTAAAAAAATGTCTAAAATCAAATCGAACCGAACCAGGCGTGTTATGCCACTATTGAGGACTGACATTTCCCAATGCAGTTATTTGAAAAAATCGAATAGTTTTTAAAGATATGTTCTATTTAATAATTATTTTTATGAAATAAATATTTAATTTATTAAATAATGAAATCTCTTGTTTGGTTTTATTTGCATAAGTACATAACATCCTTGGCCCAAGGAAAGCGGGTGTTACACCATATGAGGTGCGAGATAAATTGCATACAAGTTTATAGGTTTCGCACCACCTTCTATCGAGACCATGCACCTTGAAATGAAATTAAAAGTATGGGCAAAATATTTATAACCACTACCACGTAAATTTTACAATATTTTTTTTACAAAATTAACAACTTATTATAATACATAAAAGCTGAAGCATCCTCCTTGTGAAATACCCAGCCATCTCAGAAATTTTCTATTTTAGTTTTTTAAATTATTTAATTATTTCTTGATTATAATACAAATACATTTTTTTTTATATAAGTAAAAAGAAATATTATTAAATCATGAAAAAAGGACGCAGGGAGTATACAAAAGAGCCTAAATACAAGCTAAGGGTTGCGAAAAGCAGCGTAGAGATCATTAAAAGCAATTCCATTATACAAAAGAAGAAGCTCAAAGTAATAAGATATGATAAAAAAATAAAATACCTAAACCCTTCCGGTGTACGCTCCTTTTCCTCAAAACGAGTATTCCTTTCGTGCCAATTAGTACACCACATCAGGCAAAGATGCACCATCTTCCAAATAGCCTCCATTACTCCGGATTCTTCTCCGGCATGCCAATAACTCTATCACCGATTATAATACAAATATATTCACAGTTCCACTATTTATTACCACTTTATTACTTGTATTTTACACTTCTTTGCACCATAGCACTCCCAATGATATATGTATCTTATCTTTTAAAATACATCACTAAAACTCATTTTTTCTATTTTACATATTAACTTTTATAATATACTATATATCAGTTTATCTATTTTTTCTTTATATTATATTATTTTATAGTTTGTTAGAAAAAAAAGTATAAAGAGAGAGAAACTATTGTGAGAGACAAAGTACATGAAAATACAATAAATAAATAAAATATTTTTATATTTATGAACAGTTCACTCTACATTTAGCTGAACACTGTAGTAAAATGTAAAATACATTTGAAAATAAAGGATCCGTTCGAGGTAGTTTCTAGCTACTTTTCTTCAAATTTTACATAAAATGGATTTTGCAAAACCCATTGTTCTAAATTACCAATTCATTAGCTGCCTTTTGCACTTCCCTCTATTTACCGTTTTTTTATTTTTTTAAGTTCAGTTTTACCTTAAAACAATTCGGTTTTAAGGTTAATAATATAATCGGATAACTATCTCAACATTAATTTATTTCCTTAAACATTGCTCGGTTTCTAGGTTGTTCAGTTTCCAGGCTTAACTAAGGTCTATTACATCTCAATGATGACAATCAGCCCTCCCTCTCCAAAATGATAATGAAAAAGAATGACACCTTAAATAAAAGACTAAAATCTGCAAAGAAATAAGCGGAAGTTTTGAAACTCTTTGTGGCAATGTTGGAAACCATTTCTTTTGTGCAAAAAGCTACAGTAATTCAGACTCCAATGCCAAGCCGAACACATGAAGCTGTCTTCTGTGTGCCCAACACTGAAGCTATTGTCTTTATACCTCCGATCTTTGCATAACTTGCAATTTTGACATTCGGTTTATTCTTTTGAGAAAAGAAAAATGATACTTGTAGTTATAAATATATAATTGTCGTATAATTATTTTAAAAAAAGTTAATAAATATGAAACGTACATATAAAAAAAATAATTAATTTTTTAATAATAAATTTTATTTATTTTAAAGTGACTATACGTCATTTACAAATTATACGTAATATTACTCTTTGAAATGACGTGGCACGTCAGTTAATTGTTTTTTTTTTTTTTACCTGCGGTTCACTTCCCCCTTTTCCTTCCCTCCAAAGCCCCCAACATAGACAGAAAATCCCCACCACTACAAAACTCCAATAACAGGCAAGAAAACTTGTCGGTCTTGAAATGGGGATAAAGGGAAGGAAAGGGTGGTCCAATAAACCCAATATGTCCGTTTCAATCTAGCTCTCACCAGCTTCTTCCTCCCAGCCAACATGGCGTTATCCATAACCTTCATAGTAAACAAACAACCCATTCCTCTTAACTCGGTCAAATACACACTCCCTAAATTTCCACGACCAAACTTCTTCAAAAGCCTAAAATGGCCCAGCCCCAAATACACATCTTTAGCTTTTACCTACTATATTGCATCCCATTATATATTGTTGCCTTTGTGCGGCTTCGACGGGCAAAAACTCCGAAAGCTGCATTCATTTGCATCAAAGCTATTATATTTGCTCGCACAACTCGAATTGCTTGTGTCGCTTTCCTCGTAGTCACCCATGGGCACGAGTTCGAACTTAAGTCTTGGAGGTTGCCAGTGAGTGATGCGGCATCGTTGGTTTAATTATGGTGGGCTGGTTTTTCCAATCGGCTTTGAAAGTGTTTGATGAAAGTTTTGAACGGGAAAACACTAGGAACAGAAAGAAGAAACTCAAACCACGGACTAGGTTGGATTTTGGGGACTGAAGCGGGAAAGGGACAGGACAAGACAACTCCCCCAAACGAGTTCAGAACAAAAAGGAAAAAAGAAAAAAAACTGACGTGGCAAGTGTCGATCAGCTTGTGGAATTACTGTGTGGGATCCTTAGGGTAGGTTTGGGGGGTGAGATGAGAATTTTGTGTTTTGTTTTGAAGTTTAAAATATTAAGTTTTGATATTATTATTGTTTTGGGATTTGAAAAAGGTGTATTGGGATTTGAAAAAATTGAATTGTTTATTATATTTTGTATAAAGATTTGAAAAAGGTGTAATGATGAGATGAGATGAGATGAGAATTTTGTGTTTTGATTTTGGATGTTGAAGTGAGTTGAGTTGAGATGATAAAATATTATTAGAATATTATTATTTATTATTATTATTATTTTAGAATTTGAAAAAGTTAAATTGTTTATTATATTTTATATTGGGATTTGAAAAAGTTGTAATGATAAGTTGAGATGAGTTGAGATAATCTCAACTTCCAAACGAAGCCTTATTCTTTTAAGCTATAGTGCTCTAAGTCCAACGAAAAACATGGATAGGCAATCTAATGGTTCATTTCTCTCCTAAACGGTGTTTGATTATTTCTCATGGTTATTAACAATCATGAATATTTTTAAAAGAAACAATGAGAAGATTAATGGCATCCATGTCATCGAAAAGGTAATTCGTTTCCTCTCACCCAAGTTTGAGCATGCATTTGTAGCTATTGAAAAGTCTAAGGACGTGGAGAAGCATACAATTGAGGAGTTGATCGGTTCTCTCCAAGTGCATGAGCAAAGGATGCAAAAAAATCCTAATTCTACTATATTAGAACAAGCACTAGAGTAAAAAATGACGGGCTCGTTTGGTTCATTGTTTAGATTTAGATTTCTTCTAACATCTAAACACTCAACTCTTAAATCACTAAACTCATCTCAACTCAAAACCTCTTTATATGTGATACGTACAATTTTTTTCAACTTAACATCATTTTACATGCAGAACTCACAACATTTTTCAACTCTCATAAATACATCTAAACTCATCTTAACATCCAAAAACGTCTAAACTCATATTAGTTGGACTGCACAAAACTTTAGGCCTCGTTTGCATTCAAAACCCAGCTCAACTCATCTCAACTCATTTCATCTCATCATTACAACTTTTTCAAATTTCCACACAAAATATAATAAACAATTCAACTTTTTCAAATCCCAAAACAACTTTCCCAAATTTCCACACAAAATATAATAAATAATTCAACTTTTATTCTACCATTCACAAACCATCTCAACCCACCTCAACTCATCTTTGAATCCAAACCACTCTATCTTAACTCACTAGTATTCATAAAGAACTCAACTCAGTTCAACTCAGCTCAACATCTAAATGCATCCTAAATGATCGAGGGAAACCTAGCCCCAACCAAGGTTGTGGTAGAGGCAGGGGGTATGGAAGCTAACAACTACCTGACCAAATTCAGCAGAAAAATAGAAGCTCCAGAAGCCGGGAACGAGGAGGCAACCGAGGAAGAGGAAGACCCACACATGGTCATGGAAACACCAAGAACATCCAATGCTACAACTGCAACAAGTTTGGACACCACGCCTCGATCAAAGGCTCTTAGTAAAAATAAAAGTGGTCACATGCTTCTAACTCTTTGCTCTGACCTAGGATGAGAGTATTGCAGCGAGAGTATTGCATGGAAAATGGCATAAAACATTAGTTTAGTACTGCTTACACGCTACAAAAAAGGGGATTGTTGAAAGAAAGAATTGTACTAACTTTAATATGACTATAACTATGCTGAAGGAAAAAGGACTACCAAAAGAATTCTGGGCAGAAGCTGTGGCGTACTCAAACGTATCTATTCAATATTTATTGTAACACCCAGGCCCACCACCGAGCTCAGGCCAAGCCCGAGTACTATAATTTTTTTTTTTGTTAATATGTGTAGGAAGCCCACTTGAGATTTAATGAGAAATTTTGAATAGGTCACGCGTCCAAAATTTATTTGAATAATGCTACATATAGTCGTAGAGTGTGTAAGCATCGTGCAGTTGTTTTGAAAAAGAGTGAGGTCCACTATTAAAAAATTATTTTTTTTTTCATATGAGTCTCATATTTACTAATTTTTTTTTCAAAAAAAATTTGTCCGGCACTTGTATACTCCACGACTGCAAATATCATTTCTCAATTTATTTAGGTGGAATATGAATTTTTATTGGACTTGATAATTAGGTTAAAACCATTTAATATTTTAGGGACCAAGTGGAATCTATTTATTTGGTAATTGGCCTGAAAAATTTATGGGATGAGTTGGATTATTTTAGAATTTAATTCAAGCTCCATTAGTATTAATTAAATGCTCAACCCATGGAAATGCGAACAAACCAAAAAGATTATTTGGACTGCTTTAACCGGCCCAAAACTAACGGAAATGCCCAAACCTTGTACGCCAAAAACTCCAACCCGTGAGAACCAAGTCCAGACTCCACGCCATGCTGATCTCCATCTCACCAGGGTTTTCGACAACAATTATATATACACACACGTTAGAGTACACAACCGTCTCTTCCCCAAGAATAGGGTTGCCGCTAATCTCCATTGATGCTCCCCTTCCATGCATGTCGTTGTGCCGTGGGTAACCAAAACCCGCAGCTCTTCACGGCCACCACCACCCCTTAGACTACACGTCTTTCTCTCCACATCCCAACGTCTAGAATAGGATAGCCCTCTGTTGCCCCCCACGACTAAGCTGCAGCACCAAGGTACTGCCATTGGAAGATGTTGCAAATGACACAGCCCATATGTCCGATACCACTGAACTGCGGGGTAACCACCACCTCAACACCATTCGAAACCTAGCCCTACGCCTCCACACACAACCAAAGTAACCTCTATTTTAGGCAAGCCGAAATAGAGCAACAACACTGCCCATAGCCAAAGCCCCGTTGTATGCCACTAACATTGCACCAACCACCGTAAACCAAACCAAAAGGCCTTTGTTTCCCCTACACCGAAACAGAGCACTTGTTTCCCACCGTGAGCGACAAAGCCATTGCCACCCTTCTCCTTTTCTCCAACGCCAAATGGAAACCGCCCAATGTGAACTGTAGCCCAGCCTTGAACCGTGGAGCCACCGACAACTGCCACGGTTCCTCCTCCATGATAGATCCTCTAGCCGCGCAACCCACACAGCTCAGTCGTGTTACTCCCCATGCCACATTCATCCCAGTTAACACACATTCCAATGTACGTAAGCCTCTCTCTCTCTCTCTCCACTTTCTATCTCTCACATTATTAATTTTATATCTCTCTCTCAGTGCTCTTCCTTCACACTTGCCGCTATTGATCTCGATTCGACCATCTAGATCCGCTGTCGCGAGTTGCTCTATATGGTGAGAATACCAATAGAATACCTGAGAAGTATTGAGAATGTTTGTGAATAGTAGTGAAAAAGTAATAGAGAAGTAATAATAGAATATTGAATAATAGTAAAAAGTAGGTAAAAAGTAATAAATAGTAGTAAAAGTAAGTGAAAAGTAATAATAAAGTAAAGAATAGTAGTGAGAGTATTTGAGAGTAGTTGAGATACTTTTGGCTGACAAACCCAGCCTTAAGACCCCTGTCGCATGACTTCATACTCTGGTGAGTCCTCTCTCATTTGCAAAGATGGGTTGCCTTTTGACCTTTCCATAGTTAACCATAGGTGTAGTGTAATTTAGAAAAAAAGCCATCAAGCCCTTTTGTCATGTGAGTAGTACTACGGGTTAGCCACTGTAGGGGTGCACACTTTGCACACCCTACGTGGCTGCACTGTTTGTAATTGTTTTTTTTCAAGAATACCTGAAAATCAAAACGTGCGTTTTCATTTTATTGTTTTCTTCTTCCCCAGTTTTGAGTCTCCATTCAAATTTTGATTCATATCCATGGCCACCCTTCTCCCTCTCCGGGACCCGCGTTGGCTTCCTTTTCCCAATGCCACCCCGCGACGGCGTCTCTCTGTTCAGCGCCACCTCGCGATGCTCCTCCGTTTGCCATTTCCCGCGAGTTGATTGAATGGGCCAAACCAGCGACACTGCTCGGGTGGAGCTCTGTTTCGCCGCTGCCCCACCATCAATTTCGTAGGTATATATTGTACCATTTTTCCTTCCATATTATTACATTCTTCTTGTGTACTGAGAGAAGTGATTTTTGGGTTTTGTGAGATGGGGGTATTGCGGCTTAGGGCATGAAGAAAAAATTGTTCTTTGGGCTTGGAAGACATGATTCTTGTTCGGAACTTGTTTGTTTTATTGTTTAATAGAGTTGAGGGATGAAAATGCCATCTAATTTCAAACAAATATACAATTTTAAGTTTTCATTATGGCTGTAAGATCCGCTATGACTGAATTTGAACTCTATCATGCCTCGTTAGATCGAACACGAAATAATCATATCCAAGGTAAAGAGACCTCATTTTGGACGTCATATAGAATGGAGAAGGAGCATAAGTTGTACTATAATCACCGCCAATCCTGCAATAAGGACTTCATTTCTTGGGTAACTTTATTTCTTGGGCTTTATAAGGACTTCATAAATTTTCATAGAAGAACAGAGGATTAATAGCGTTTGTAACTGGCTTTCTACGACTACAAATAAGTCATACTTGTTGATTATTTTCATTGAAGTCTGAATTATCTGGACTTCCAAACTTGAATGACTCTAAAAGTTAGTCATTGGATTTTGTTTTGTTCATGAGTTCCTTCAATGAGTCAATTTTCAGATGGTACTTACAGAAATTCACAAGAAGTTTCAAATAGCAATAGTTTGAATGATGTTTCTTAACTTCCTAATTGTTGTATGAGCTACAATATTTGTTACCTTTTTTAATTCAATTGTGTCCAAAGATTTTCAATCCAAGTCATTTTCAATTTCGAGAAAAATATCTATGCATATCGTTTTTTCTTTAGACACCCTTGGTATAAAGATGTGTTCAGAAATATGTTAAGCTTGTAATTCTTAGTTGGTATTCAATGGCATAAATATAATCTAGTTGGTATTTAGTGAGGAAAGAGTTTTCTTTCTTTGCTGGTGTTTGATTTTAGACCAAGTTCAAATGACATAAATATAATCTAGTTGGTATTTAGTGCTCACTATCTCCTTAACTCGGGAAAAAAGCTTATTTTAATACATCAGCAAAGGTACATGTAATGCTTGGTTTTCTTAAAAATCCAGAAAAAAATTACGATTTTTAATTGAGAAAACGGAGTCTAGTCCATTCTCATATCATTTTCCCCTTTAAATGTGACCATTTTCAGTCCCTATTGACTAGATGCTACTATCTTTTTTTATAATCAAGGGGTACATTCTAAATTCTCTTACAATCAACGTATTGAGTCTAATGCTTACCAAGAAAATGATGAACCACAAGCATATAAATGACAGAGGGGGCAGCCGCATGATGGTGTCCAGAAATAATACTCGAAAATAAAAAGCAAATGAGCCATTAATGATATAAAACTATACAAAAGACAACCCATTTCCACATAACTTAATTGCTGGGGTAGAGCACTTTGTGGTGAATACAATGCTAAGAATAATCTGAAGTCAGAAATTATCCAGAATCTACAGTGTTAAAATAATGTGAGATGGAGAGTTGTTCTGGAGCAATTAATAGAGTATGTGAGTCTTATATTTTGAATGCTATATTTCACACGTTTAAAATATATATATATTTTTCAATCTGCTATAAAATTTGGACTAGTAATTGGTAATCCTAGAGGATATTGATCAAGCACAGACATTATCTCATCCACAACGACCATTACTACCATTTCATCTCTCAATCATTGCTGCGCATAAGTGAGCACCAATATCGTACATGGACCAAACTTGGCTGCCTCACCCACAACCCCCCAACACCTTAGACATTGTGCTCACACAAGCTTATCCCAAGCAGGTTAAAATTCATTACAAGGGCAATAGATTTTTACCCACTTATGAGAGTATCCAATGCTAATGTCCAACAAACTGTATTTTAGTTTTCTCCTGGACAACTTTGCAATATTTAGTTATGGAATTTGTTTCTAGAGCAATTATGTCTATTTGTTATGTGCAGATTGGTGTAATAGAGTATTTTGACTATTAAAGTTTCATCATTACGGTTTTGCAAAGTCAAACAAACTAAATCAGAGAGTGAGAGTTTATTTTCATTTTCAATGCTTAAAAACTTGGCACAAGCAGTTTCAAATCTCATGCTATCTTTATTTTATTGTGTCCATTTTTTCAGATAAACCATGTACAAACCATTTTTTCAGACAAGCACAGATGGTAATTTTTCCTACTGCACTGCATGTATTCATCATTTGATTTTGATTATGAGTGGAAAATTTTATTGAAAGGAGTCTAATATGTTTTGGGCATCGTCACTGATTCTCAAAAGCTTAAGTTGGTTTCAGACTAAGTCACCCAGCAAAGCTGCCAGCATGTTATCTGGGACACAAGAAAAATTTGCTACCTGTGGTAAAACGGCTTAGCTACTGGAGAAGGTAAAACTCTGAAATCCTAAGAAGTCAATTGGATGTGATATTCTGCTTGAGGGATTGTATTGAAGTTTCGGATTAAACAATGTTGTAATGAAAGTTGTGTAAATTAACCTTTCTTGAATTGAGTTCATAACTCGAGAAGTTGGAGAGTAGCCCTTTTTATATCCAACTTTGGTTATTTTGCATAGGGAAGAGTAATTCTGAAAAGGCTATATATATCCGGTTACCAAATTCTAATTTTGTCTCATAGACTCATCACAAGTAGAGCCATCTAGTTTATAAATGCATGTTTTTTGTGCAGACTTCCATAGCAAGTAAATCACAATACAAAGAGGCCCCTACTGATATGCATGATGGAAACAATAGAAGGGACTCAACCTAGTACAAACAAGTTGTGATCTTATGTGGCTTACATACTTCACTTGTTTGTAGTTATAATAAGTATTTTGACACTGTTATTTTTCATGCAGGAAGTATGTACAACACAGAGCAGTCCCTAGTGGAAGTAGCACTCACGAGTATTCTGACAGTGTTATTTGTGATGGAATCTTTTCTTGTAATAAGTATTCTGATACAGTATTATTTGTGATGGAATGCTTTCTTGTAATGCTTTCGTTTTTTTGTTGTTATAAGAATGCTGATGTGTAATGAGTTTCTAAAAGATTTTAAAGATGGTTCTCTGGCATCCAAAGGGTGGCGAACTTTTCTATCTGCCTATATGGTCTCAAAAGCAGCCATGAATGCCTACACAAGAATCCTGGCAAAAAAATATCCAAGTTTCTGCATCAACTGTGTCTGCCCTGGCTTTGTCAAGACAGAGGGTGCTGTTTGTGGACATAAATATTGGCAGCTTGTATAAATAAATATTGTAGATTGTGTAGCTGTTTGTGTCCAGTTGTGTATACTGTGTTGTGGATTTTTCCAGGTGTATGTGTGATTCAAGGTTTTGTGTCCAAATCAGGAATTGGGAGTACATTTTGTAAAGTGTACCATACAAAACTTATATATGAAATCAATCATGTTTCAATGTCAGTTCAGCTAATTTGTTTTTGTGCATGCACGAGTTTAGGAAAAAATCTATATAGCTTGTGCAGATTTTGTTCAGTTTTCATCCTGTGTATATAATAGATTGGGAAAAATCTATATAGAGGGTGTATGTTTTTGTTCCACTTATCTGTGTATAATAGATTGGGAAAAAATGTTATCAAGAATGTTATAGATAAGCTCAAAAGTTATCAAAATAGATTAAGAAAAAATCTGTATAGCCCAGCATATTCAGAAAAGTGACAAAAAACACTAGATTTTTCATAACTTTCACAGTATCTCTCCCCTTATACAAAAGATGCCTGGTCAAGTACCTAATCGGGCTTTGCCCAATTCAAGGGGAAGTACCATTTACAATTGATCTATAGAAGAAAAATCAAGAAAATATCTACCAATTTACATGTGCCCTATAGTTTATCCGAACGAAGCAAAATCTATTACAATTGATACAACCTAGTGCAAATACAATAATATTCGTGCACTTTTATTCTCAACCTTCTTAGCATTTCTCTTTCTCGCTCTCTTAGTTTATCTTCCTTTTGCTGCAATGAACTTTGCTGTCCATCTTTATGTTAACCCTTATAAAAATGTTTGTATCCGACTTCTCCTATTAACTTCTCCTTTGAAAAACCATTTCTTGCAAGATGTATCCAAGGATTGTTGTTGGAAGACCTGTTCAGGTTGTTTTCGTACCCATTTGAGAAGCATTGACATATTACTTTTTTCTTTGACGTGTATTCCTGGAATTAAAAAATATATACATTATTGTAGCAAGGAAACTGCTCCTAAAAGAATGAGACTGACATCTCTTACTCTATGAGAATTAAAACAATGGGAAAATTAAAGCACTCTAACACCAGGACAATAACCATACCATCCTTATCCGTGAACAAATGCTAACTGGAACGATTATAGCAGCTCCATACTCCAATGATTACCAAGGTCCATAAAATTAAAAAATCTATGATTGGCACGTGCCATCAGATATGATTCGATTGGTTATCTGATTTCTTGAGTTGAAAAGGCATAGAATCAAATGAAGAATCTACCTTTTTTGGTTCTTGAGTTAATAGGCATGAAGTCCATTTGGTGAAGTAATCATTCTGTCAATAAAGTCTATAACCATTTACAGAAGCCTTAGTGGGGTTTATTGATATAAATTATAATGACTTCACAATACTTAAACACACAGAAAAGTCCAATAAAGTCTATAACCATTTTAGAAGCCTTAGTGGGGTTTATTGATAGCAATTATAATGAGTTTACAATACTTTTTTTTTTATAAGTAAATTATGACTTCACAATACTTAGGATCATCATCTTGAAAGTGCTTTGAAAGTTCTGTAAAGTACAATATAGTTGCAAAACCAATTACCACTTCAATAAAACCAGATTATACATACATTATACAGAAAACCAGATACATGAAAACCCATTACTCTACTACTTGCTTTCAAATATACATACATTATACAGAAAACCAGATTCATGAAAACTAGATAAGAAAGGCACGAAACAACATCATCCTAACCATAAGCTCTTATATATATAATCAGAATGAAGCCAAAAATCCATTGATCATTAAAAGAGTTGCAGAAGAATTAGCTTTATATACCAAAATAAAAAAACTGTAAAAATCCAATTTGAAGAAGATTCTTACCGTAGCGAGATGCAGATTTGGATGTAGGGACGTGTTCTACCTTCCAAATTTTTGTGTGCAGCCTTAAAATCACATCTAAATGAAGAGAAAAAAGACATCAGATTTCGAAATGTATGCCTAAACCAAGAATTACAGAAAAAAATAGATGGAGTAAACCCTAGAATTTCATAGAATTTGTCACAAACCCTAGAATTTTCATATAATCCTTTTGAAGAAGATTATTTACACGAATAAATATCTTATTGCGTGACCCATAGATCTCTTCTGTTGACTCGTGGCTAGATTCTATTGTAGGTTGTTGATTTACATTTTGGGGGAAATGTAAAGGAATGGAGGGGATGGATTTGAGAAGAGGAGATGAAGAAGTTGAAGAGATGAAGAAGAATTGAAAGGATGAAGCACTCATTCGAAGAGAAGAACTGACAGAAGGGAGGAGGGTCGACGACGATGGGGAAACTTTGCGAGGTCATGGTGGGGAGGGTTGAGGTCGGTGGTTGCTCAAATTCAAGGGAGGAGATCGAAGAAGACGAAGTGTGAGGTCAAGAGGGGGAATGAAGAAGAGGAGTTTCGGGAGGGGGAACTTCGAATTGGAATTCGATTTTGGGGGTCGAATTTGGTTCCGTCGAATGCGAAGCTAAAAACCGGGAAAACCACTCCACTGGTTAGTGAACCCGGTCCACACGTCAGGTGTGTATTGGCTGATGCGCATAGTAGGTTGATGCTAAGATTTTCTCTTTTTCGTAAAGCACCTAAAGAACTCTTTTAAATGTTTTTACGTTGTTGCCCTTAATAGATAACTTTGGCAGAATACTTTTTGACTTGGGCTGGGCTTGACTTTTTAAATTGGACATGTATTTTAAGTTGGGCTTGAATTTAAATCGACTTGTGTTTGAGTTGGGATTATGTTAAGTGAGTATTAGGTTAGAGATGTATTTTACATGGGCTTAGTTTTAATTGAGTAAATATGTTAGCCATACACATTATTTTACAGAAATAATTTATAGTTTAATGTATTAGTCGGAGAAATTAAGTGGATATCGATGAATTTGGAAAGTGATGATATTTTAGAGTTACGAGAATTTTAGATCTTTAGGAAAAATAGGTTATTTTAATATTTCAGGCTTAAATTTCAAAATACGTGTTTAATTAGAGATTTAAGTAAGTTACGTGTCTATTTTATGGGTGACGATTGATATTCGTTCGACACTATTGTGGAAAAATTTAGAAAAGTTAAAAAGTCTAGGTAAGTAGGGTTCCTACGTTAGACTTTGCATAAAACGAATGGATTGAGGTTGATTTTATAAAAAAATATGCATGTTTTGTTATGAAAAGAAAACTTGAAAAATATTCGGTCATTTATTTGCATTACTCATGAAATCCGTATAAGAAGAGAAAAATATTTTTCTGTCATGACTGGTGCAGACATGAGTTATTTTTGACATTCTATTTTTGAACTATGCAAAAATAGCAAATATAAAAATTTGTGCATGATTATATGAAAATGATCTGAGTCTGTTATGTATTCTGTTATGATATGATGTGACATCCGAAAACCTTTGGTATGACATTCTATTTCTGTTCTAACCTTACCACGGGTGTAAAATTGTGGCCTCTGTTTGGGTTGGTATCAACTTTACTGTTTCTAGTACATCCACTTTGAAAATAAAATAGTTTTCTGCATAGTTTTTCCTGTGTGCACACTCGGGACTCCAAGAATAATAAAGGGAAGACTTCACATTCTATTTATACTCGATTGGCCTCCGGGGTTTGCATAAACCTACCACGGGAGTTAAACATAGAATTCTGTTATGATGTGATGATGTTTTAGTTATGCCATGCCAAAGGACTTTTGAATATGAATATTTTGAAGTATCGCTCTGATATTTTGATAACATGTTTTGGTCTGTATTTTGAATCCTGAAAATGGTCATGTTTACATACTAGTATATGTTCTCTGCTTACTGACCAAAACATCATCAACCTCTGATGACGTGGCATGTTAAGAGGTTGATGTTTATATTAAGATTTTGTGGTGTTTCTAGTAATTGAAGAAGATCTATGTGTAATTGAGAATTTAGAGCCTATATTTGTATTGTGATATATGATTTTAAGTGATAGGTAATAACTTTCCGACCTATCTGGGTACGGGACGTTATAGTTATTCTACAAAAGGTATTAAGAACAAGACATCTTAAGAAGAGCGGAGCGGTTACAAGCCAAGTGTGGAACACCTAAAAATCTTTTGGTGTTGCTTATTCCCAAGTCCCTAAAGCCAAGAGAAAGAAGCTTGATGATCATGGTGAAAAATGTATCTTTATTGGATATAGTGAAGAGTCAAAGGCATACAAACTCTACAATTCATGAACAAAAAATTTAGTGGTTAGTAGAGATGCTATCTTCGATGAAGAAAGAACATGTGGTTGGAAAGATAAAGAAATTGCAAAAGAGCAATATGTGTTGGAGGAGCCGGAAGAAATCTCAACCAAAGTTCCACCAAGTACCCCACCATCTTCTCAACTTGCTACATCGTCCATAGCACAAAGAAACTCTTGACTCACTACGATGGGAGATAATAGTGGCATATCTTCCACAAATCAAAGTAGAACCAAATGAGAAGTCGCAGAGACATCTATTAGGAGACAGAAGATGGAGAGACTACTTTTTTCTGTCTATATGTTGATCATGAGCCTCTCACCTTCTAAAAGAATGAAATATGGGAGTTGACAATACTCCAATCGAACCAAAAAGCTATTTGTGTTAGGTTGTTGTACAAGATCAAGCGCACCGCATAAGGTGAAATTGAATGGTCCAAGGAGAGATTAGTAGCAAAAGGCTACAAACAGAAGTATGACATCAACTATGAAGAAGTTTTTGCACCATTCGCAAGACTTGATACTCTGACATTTTTTATCTTAATTGCTGCTCATCACAGATGAAAGATATACCAACTTGATGTAAAATCTACCTTCCTCAATGGTGTCTTTGAAGAAGAAGTGTACGTACAACAACCAGAAGTCTTTATCAAAGCTTGAGATACTTGACCATCACAAGACTTGATATTGTCTACGGAGTTGGACTCATGAGTCAATATATGGAGAGGCCAATGAAGACTCATTGGTTAAGTACAAAAATAATCCTAAGATACATCAAAGGCACCTAGAACTTTTGTTTGTTCTATGCTTATGGTGAAAAAGCTACTCGATTATTCAAATAGTGATTGGGGAAGTAGTGATCAATATGAAAGGGAATGTATTACTGGCTACGTGTTCTGTCTCAATTCAACGACATTTTTTTGAACATCCAAGAAACAAGAAATTGTCGTCTTGTCGACCTGTGAAGCGGAATATGTGGCATCACTCTTCAGTTTGTGAATCTATATGGCTAAATAATCTCTTGAAAAACTAGAGTATCAGCAGGAAGAACCACCAATAATTTATGTGGATAAAAAATCAGCTATGAAGCTTGCAAAGAATCAGTTGCAATATGGGAAGAACAAACATATTGATACAAAGTTTCATTTTCTTAGAGACCATGTAAACCAAAAGACAATAGAACTCCAAGATTTGAGGGGGAGTGTTGGAAATCTAACCAAATCAACGTCTGAAGACTTTAGGGTATTCTACAAATAAGAATTTTCAGTTTTGAAGAGTCTCATTTATTTTCTCATTGTTATCTCTCAATTTCTAGGAGTGTTTTTTAGTTTATCAATGTTACCTTTCTGTTTCCCGACATGCAATGTGTCTTTTTATTTTTTTAAGAATGACTTTATGGTCATTAAGCATTTGAATAATTTTAAAAAGGCTCTTATTTATATATATGCTGATGCATTGTCATCTCTTTAAAGATTAATAATACGAAAAACTGATTTTCAATGACTTTTGTCTTCAGTTTACATAAATTAAACCCTTCACAATTACGATATATCCAAAATGATCCATTTGAATGTTTTGTGATGATAACAAGGGAATTTCACAATATGCATATAGAAATATATATAACACTCAAGGCAATTGCATTTATTGGATTGTACACAAAAGTACATTACGATATAAATAGAAGGAAGATGTTTGATCAGCAAAGAGATATATATATATATATATATATATATATATATATATATATATATATTATAAAAGAAAAACTTACACGTGGCTTGATGTTATTATAAGCTACATTATAAAACCTTATTTTACTAAAAAATTGATATGGCATATTACATCAAGTCTTTATATATTTCTTTAGAATTTTTCATCAACTTAACACTTGTCCAAGTCAAATAAACGGAGGGCTATCAGCACTTCTTCCTCTTAAGAACTTCAAGAGCAGATTGTGCTGTGCAATAAGCAATAGCCTGAACAGTGACCATTGGATTCACACCTAAAGCTGTTGGAAAGACACTCGTATCAGCTATGAAAAGCCCCTCCACCTCCCATGTCTCTCCCACCTGGTTCACCACTGATTTCTTTGGGTCAACCCCCATCCTGCAGCTACCCATCTGATGCGCTGAACATAAGGGAGACGAAAGCTCTCTCAATGGCCTGGAACTTTCCTCGTTCACGAACTTCTCAAACTCATGAGAGCTTGCTTTCTTTACGTTTAGGGTCTTTCCTTTTACGTGATGAGTCCCGATTTCTTCAGCTCCGGCTGCTGCCAAAATCCTCAGTACCTTCTCTATCCCTTTCTTTAGATTCTCTTCATCAGCAACTTCCATTTGGTAACTAATTGAGCTCGGTGAAAGCATTGTTCCTGAACCTTTATCCCTTGCCAATGCAAATATATGGGCAGTCCTAGAAAACTTGGACATTCGGTTTTTCATATCTGTGCCAGAAACCCACGGCATTAACACGGAGAACGTACCGGGGTGCAATGAAGGTGTCTGTATCAATGCTCCATATCCAGACCCATCAAAATTTGCAACAACTGGAGACATTGCTGTCATTATCCCTCCTTCATAGCTTTTCTTCTCTGCCTCTGGCCAAATATCGGATGGGGATTTGTCCGGAAAATAGCCCCATGACATTGCCACTGGATGTAGATGCAAGTTCTTTCCAATGTTGGCATTCTTCAACCCACTTCTTTTCAACAATGCTGGTGTACTGAGGGCGCCACATGCAACGATAGTCACCTTAGACTCCACTACACAAATTTCTTTTGCTCCTTTATACTCGTACTCGAAAGCAACCCCAGTTGCTATATTCCTCTCTCTTCCATTCTTTGTTTTGTTCAAGACTTTGATTGCCTCACAACCGGGAAGAATAGCACCATTGCCTGAACTTACTAAATCCACAAGCCATGTCTCCGAGGTGCCTTTCTTTTTCCCATCCTTGCAGCCAAGACAACACCAACCACAATAATGATCTGGTGGTGAATTTCGAGGAATGGTATTCACAGGATAACCCAATTCTTGACACCCTTTTCTAAGGATTGCGTTTTGGAATCCTTCATTTTGGAATTCAGATTGAACTCCCATTTTTTCGCAGACAACATCCATGGCTTCTTTATATAGTTCACTATCAAATATTTCTAGCTCATGGCACACACTCCAGTCCTTAATTACATGCTGAGGGGTTCGAACTGAGGCAGACCAGTTAATTGTAGAGCCTCCGCCGACTGTGGAGCCTGCAAGAATTAGCACACTCGTATCATCCGTTGCCAAAAACCCACTAGACAAATACATTTGATCCATGGTTGGACCTTCAAGAAGTGAGAGATTTTTCCTGGCAAAGTAATTTCCTTTCTCCAAGACAAGCACTTTGTAGCCAGCCTTGGCCAAAACACCAGCAACAACTCCCCCACCTGCGCCAGAACCAACCACAACTGCATCACATTTGATAGCTAAAGAATGATTAGATGAACCTGAAGGATTGGGCTTCCGAGAGGGAACTGAGACGACAGGAAACCCAAACCCTCGAAGCATGTCAACAGCCATGTCCCTTGGTTTCTTCAGATTAATGAGGCCTCTGTAAAGAGGTCCACAAAAGTCTTCTAATGTTTCTTCTTCTTGTTGATCATCACATTTTCTGAGTCCAGTTTGTTTTAATGTCTTGGACTGCTGAGTTTGGGCTTTGAATTTTGAGTCTGGTCCAGTGTAGCCGATTGCTTTCCATGATAGGTTATCATCCTTCTCATCCACCTGAAAAATAATAATTTTTGCATTATTAAGGGCCAAAATGTTAAAACACCACAAGTTGTTGTCCCAGTTTGTAAAATATCATGTTTCTACCAAATCACCAACTTAATTATGATCATGATTTATTGACCATAATTATATACGATTTTGCAGCTATTTGTAGAATCGTTTTGTTTGATGATCCGTACGTAGTCGCAATTAACGTAGCGGAATTTGAATCACATAAATTGGAATTTTTGTGATAAATTATATATTGAAGTGATAAAATCCATATTATTAAATTTGAAGAAAATAATATTGATTTAAATAAATCCTTTCGTCCACTTACCATGCATGTACATCACAATAAAAAATTACTTATTTATGCTTTAAGTATTTCTTGTAAAAATAATTATTTTTTATTAAAATAAATCTATTTTTATCATAAATAATTATTTTCGTAATAAATAATCTATCAAAAATATATATTTTTTTAAGTGCATATTAGCTTCTGTGTTCACATGGGGAAGAAATTTGCTCTTTCTTTAAAGATATTAAATGCGCATCTTTTATGCTTAATTACAAGTCACGATCGAATTTAGTTTCTTTAGTGGCTAGATTTCTTGCCGATGACATGATGTGCCAATAATTGAAGCTACGGACAACTTGTTGAAATCAAGATTGAGAAAAGATCACCAAGTACAGCTCATTGAAATCAAAGTTTCGAGCGAGAATTTTGTTGGTATACGCAAAGTACTTGTCGTCTACTTGATATTCTTGGGGTCTATATATATCAGGATCATGCATGTAGGTGTTTATTAGTGGTTTTGTCTTTTTTCCTACCGTCATTACATTAGTCTTTTTTTCCGCTATGGTTTTTGTCGCAATTAGCCAATATTTTTGCAGAAGGGACCAATTCTAAATGGACCAAACGAGACTTCACCTGGTTTGTTTTCCTAAAGCATTGATCATATTATTTAATTATTATAATTTTCTAAACTGTCAAACAAAATATAAAAAATAATTTAACTTTTTTAAATCTAAAAATAAAAGTACTAATATTAAAAAATTATATTCTAATACTATTTTATTTTAATTCTAAACAAAGTCTTTGCAGAAGGGACCAATTCAAAATGGACCAAACGAGACTTCATCTGGTTTGTTTTCACAAAGCATCTTATCTGATCATATTATTTAATCATTATAATTTTTTAAACTTTCAAATAAAATATAAAAAATAATTTAACTTTTTTAAATCTAAAAATAAAAGTACTAATATTAAAAAATTATATTCTAATACTATTTTATTCAATTTTCTTTTCATCTCATTTGTGTAACTAAACAAAATCTTTGCATCTAATTGATCCGAGCTAGCGTCACTCAAATCAATCCCTTTTAATTTTAATGGTCTTTCCTATACTTTGATCATTTTTTTCAAATAATTTTACGAGAGTGGAAAGTGTAAATAGCCGAGTCAGATAGGTATAAGACTGTCTTTGTTACCCCTTTTGGTCATTTTAAGTGGAACGTGGTTAAACAATACTAACACTGTTCACTCACGAATTTACTTTTCTTTTACTTTTCTTCTATATATATATATATATATTTATATGTAGACAGTGGACCAAAAAGATATATGGCTGGAATTAGTGGGTACGTGACAGTGGCCTAAGGTCCAACTTCCAACAAGTGACATTAATTTTGGTATGATCTGTGAGAGATTTGGGATTCAATCGAATCCCCATCTCTGTTAACTAGAAGAACAAACAAAAACTTGTCGAAAGTAGCACTTGAAATTAACTTTAATTTTATATATATCCATTCCAGAGTTAAATTGTTGGGTGATATGAAAGGAATTATATATAGAGTAATACTTCATATAATCGTGGAGTGTATAAGTGTCGTTCAATCGCTTTAAAAAAAATAAAATTCATTATTAAAAAATTAATTTTTATTTTATATAAATCCTGTATTTATTCACTTCCAAAGTGAATACACAGCAACTCCACTTATCATTTCTCTATAAACATATACGGGAAAAATTATTCGTGCATGCAGCATGTTAATAAGAAGAATATATAATGATGGGCGAGTTCTAACCTGAGTGAAGAAAACATATAGAACGAGAAGCTTCATGGTCCTGAAGAGCATTCTTAGTTTATAGAAGAAACTGAGAGACCAGGAAATCACGATTTCTTCCCGTTTCTGCCTAGACACCTGAGAAAATCTTTGGAAGTATGGGAATTTGCTTGAAAGGCTTGCTCTCCCGCATAGTATGAAGGTCCCAATCCATGTTGATAAAAGGAGCAGTGCCAATCGGATCATCCACTTCTTTGGGTGTTCGATTCTGTCGCTAAATAATCCCCCTACCTGCACACACACACACGACACACACACAGATATATATATATATATATATATATATATATATATATATATAAGCATGCATGTAATTATATATATATTGATCTTGATCATCAATATTCAAATTGAAGAAAAGCTCAGACCAAAAAAAGAAGAAGGTAATTAACGCTTGATTTTTGCCAAAATATTCTCTTATCCTCCCTGATTATTAACTCAAATGTGGTGGTAGACAAAATATCATTTTCTATAAAAAGAAAAACATACGAAAGAAGTGAAATATATTTTGCACAGTTACATGAACTAACGGCATGCATGCATCTTATAGCTAGCCGCTTAATTGTATATATGTTGTGAAAAATTAATTTGGAGGACAAATTATGTAAAAAATTATTGAAAATGGGGGAACTAGCTAGGGATAGTAATTCCTACACGTTCTGGAGTTCCGGCCATGGAAGCACAAGTGGCGTAGAACTTGACGATGGAGTCGTCGGCAGTAGCGTCGGAGACATCAGCGGACGGCAAGAAGGTGTCGCAGAGAGCAGTGACGGAGTTCATCTCCCAAGAGGAGAGAGAGTTGACGTAATTAGGCATGGCTCCAACACTACGAATATGATCATGATCATGATCTCCTCCAACATGAAGAAGCTGCCCCTGAGTGTCGACGTAATCACCAACAATATCAATCACCACGTGTTCTTCTTGCTTTCCGTTAAGTTTTGAGGTGAACCTAAGATCGATTCCTGCACCATTTAGCTCCATATATATATATATATATATATATATATATATATATATATATATATATATATATATGTACGTACTTGGGTTGAGAGAGAGAGAGTGATCGGAGGCTAGCTAGCTATAGCTTAATTTTGAGAATGACAAAGCGAGCAAGCTTAATTCCTACATGTATACATAATCGATATTATATATTCCAAAAATAAATAAATAAAAATAGAGGTCATTGAGAGAAAGAGAGAGAGAGAACACGTGGTCATGGAGATGATCAGGACGAACCAAACTGAATATTGACAACACCCACAGTGGTACGTACGTACAAGTCAAGACGGAAATTGCTGTAGGCAGAAGCCATTGAAATAAATGTAACGCATAACGCTACCTCTCATATCGTATTAACTCGTTCAATCTGCCTTCATTAAATATGGTAGCTAGGGTTTGTTTTTAATAAATTTTTGTCACCCGATGGTGATCTTGGCCACGATGACCTGCTACGAACCAGTTCTCGCTCCACCTAATTTTCGTCTTAGTCACTCATCTCGTCGTTTGAGCGTATGCCAGGATTGAACAAGAAGAATTGATACGTAATCGTTGGCCTTTAGTGCACTGGCCCCGGCCTCGTAGGTCGTTAGTCATTTCAATCAGTTTTTCCAGAGGCAATTCGGCTCTGTATACGTACCCCACATTACCTAGCCCACAGTTTTTTCCTCCCTTTTCTGTGGGTTGTAATTATAATTAGCTGGTCCACCAAACTCATCAACGATAGGATTTAATTTATTATCTTATACCTAATTATTAAAATATAATTAATGATCAAACACTACATCCATTCATTTAAAAAAAAAAAAAACACTACATCCATTATTTAATGTCAAAGTGGAGATGTAATGATGTTGAAGAAAATTGTGTAAATATAGAAATTTGAAAAAATAAAAGTAACTTTGATGCGTGTAGAATACTAAGTGATAATTGGCTCCACTCAAAAGCTACCAAGTTACAAGCAATTTACCTTCAAGATACAATAAAGTTACCAACTTTAGATAGCAATTCTGAAATTTATTCTTGAGAGTTTCTTTTCAAAATTGTGTAAGTGATCACTAAAAATATAGGAGAATGGCATGAACAAACTTGTGGGTCTCATCATCTATTTATAGAGAATGAAATGATACTATAAAAAATTATAACTCTTAACTTGTGACTTTTTAAGTAGTAGTTATAGTTTAAAGATCATGTTGTTTCATTTAGAGACAAAGAACATGCTTGGTCAAGTGGTTGGACACCTCCCTTGCCCCAAGAGAGGTCATTGGTTTTAAACACATATTTAACATTTCAATTGAATTTATTTAGAAGCATTAATTGCATCCATCTAAGTGGGTCTTGGCCCACATGTGCCTCTTGGGCTATTGCATAGCCTTGTTATAATTAAAGTATCAAAGTGTAGTCATGGCAATTTGAACTCATACCATTTCTTTTGAAATAACACATTCTTACCACTGAACCAATATATCTTTTTGGGATAATAGTTCACGAAAATAAATAATAACCTACATTTAATAAATTTAATATCACAATCTATAATAAATATTACAATCCTCCACTTTGATTGCGATTAAATTTTCAGTCAAATACTGATATCATCATGCATACAAGAAAGTATCTTTTGACTTAAACCTTCAATTAGTATAGATATCTCAAATTCTTAACAAAGTCAATGGTGACCTAGGACTAAACCAAGATTCTATACGTCAAGAACGGAAATATCACACACATGATTCCATCCAATTTTAGAGAGATAACTCACTAATTATTTGCACTAGTCCTTGTGCTCCATCATGACATTCATGAACATTTATAAAAGTAAACCTTAAATGTTTGCTAGAAGTTATCCCCACCTCTTATGTTCATATAGGTAAATTTCCTTTTGTGGCTCTGTTACTTTAGACATTTATACAACTATTGAATTTCATTAAGAGTATAATACTCATTCTACATTTAGCATAATAGCCAGCGCTGACCATTCTGGAAAGATTTATCACAATAAAATAAAATTTCAGTGCTATCCCAGCCACATAATCGTAACTTGTAATTACCTATTAGACCTTAGATATTCACTAATAATGTAAGGTTGTGTTCCTATTACATATGACTTTTTTAAAAGAAAGATTTCAAACCCATTCCACTAGATGTACTATTTACAAAATCTCTCAAAAGTCCCTTTGGCCGCACATATACAATAGTGATAATAGTGATAATACCATCACTTATTAATTATTTAACATATTCCTGTCTCAAGCTAATATGTCTAAATTTTCCATTATAGACTTTACTATAAGCCTTAAATATAGTAGTTTCACTATCACAATGCAAAAAATGGCTGACATCGGCTGTAGCCATAACTTTATGTCAAATAACAAATTCATCAGCCATTCAACCTCTTTGCCCACAATCGTTAAGGCTACAAATTTAGATTGCATTATAGAATGAGAAATATATGTCTGTTTCTTAGAAGCCCATGAAACAACTCCATTACCAAGGGTGAAAACCCAACTAGACATAGCCTTATTATCACTTATACTAGTAATCCAATTAACATCACAATATCCTTCTAGTACATCAAGAAAATTGGTATAATACAATCATAACAAACTAGTTCTTTTAAGGTACCCAATGACTACCAATTACTTTCCAATGCTCCGTATTAGGATTACACGTATATCTAAAAAGTTTACATATTGCAAAGGAAATATCTGGCCTACTGCAATGCATTGTATACATTAAACTACCAATTGCACTAGTATATTCTAACTGAGCAACTGCTCTACCATCATTCTCAGTTAATTTAAATGAAGAGTCATATGCGATATTTGCTTCTTTAATTCCTAAATGTTGAAATTAAGAAGCTTTTCAACATAATGAGATTGACATAAAACATAATCCCCACTATGTTTCTTTACTTTGACACCCAAAATTTTAACTTCTTCAAGATCCTTCATTTTGAACTTTGAAGATAAATACTTCTTAATTTAAGATATTCCTTCCATATTTGATCTAAATATAAACAAGTCATCCACATAAAGACATATTATAACACCATAACAATCCGTGAATTTAGAATAAATACATTAGCATTATTACACCTAAATCTATAAGATAAAACTACTGAATCAAATTTCTCATGCCATTATTTTGGTGCTTGCTTTAATCTATGCAATTACTTAATTAATTTGCAAACTTTCTTTTCTTGCCCATGCATAACAAATCTTTCGAGTTGTTCCATGTACACCTCTTCATCCAGTTCACCATTTAGGAAAGCAGTTTTAACATCCATTTGGTTTACAACTAAATTATATATTGAAACTAGTGCCATAAGCACTCTAATGGATATAAATCTAGCCACTGGAGTAAAAGTATCAAAATAGTCTATGCCATCTTTTCGTTTGAAACCTTTGGCTACTAATCTAGCCTTAAAAGTTCGAAGAGACCTATCTATATTGTATTTTCTCCTAAATATCAACTTACAACCAATAGATTTTGATCCAAGAGGCAAGTCTACTAAAACCCAAGTATTGTTTGACAATATTGAGTCAATTTCATCATTTATCACCTCTTTCCAAAATCCAACATCTCTAGAAGTCATAATTTATTTAAAACACCATCTCTATTTTCTTCCAAAAGGAAAACAATAGCATGAGATGACACAAAATCTGGATCCAAGTTTTTCTCTTTTCTAACTCTTTGACTTCTCCTCGATTCAGTCAATGTGTCAGAAATTATACAATTCCTATTCCGACTCAAGTCAGATTTTAGTGTTTGACTCATTATAGAATTTATCTTCAATAAACTCCACATCCTTTGATTCTACTATAACGTTAGAATCCAAATCCAAAAGTTTATATGCTTTTGAATTATCAGCATATCCTACAAAAACATTATTGATTTCCCTTAGATCTAATTTTGTTCTTTTTGGGTCCGAAAATCTATAAAAGATTAAACAACCCCATACCTTTAGGTATTCTAGATTTGGTTTCTTACATTTCCACAATTCATATGGTGAAACTTTGAATTTCGTAGAAGGTATTCTATTATACAAATAACATGTCATGAGCAATGCTTCTCCCCACAAATTAAAAGACAAATTTTCATTCAAAATATAGCATTTAACATATCAACTAGTGTCCTATTTTTTCTTCCTGCTAAACCATTTTGTTGTGGGGTATATGGTATACTAGTTTGATGTATTATGTCATTCTCCTTGCAGTACAAAGAAAATTCAGTAGAAAGATATTCACCACCTCTGTCACTACGAAGTATCTTAATTAATTTTCTTTTCCTTTTGATGTTCAACAACAGACTTATAAGATTTGAACATATTGAATGCCTCATCCTTACTTTACATTAAGTATACATACGTATATCTTGAGAAATCATCAATAAAAGTAATAAAATATATTCTGTCACATCTAGTTAAAATACCATTTAGTTCACAAATATCAGAATCTACAAGTTCTAATAATTGTGTATTTCTGTATGTTTTAAGAAAAATGTTTCTTTGTCTTTTTTGCTTGGATGCAAATCTCACATTTAGCATCATGTCCATGATTATATGAAATTAAATTATGTTTAGACATAAAGTTTAAAGATTTAAAATTTAAATGTGCTAAACTATTATGCCACAAAGTAGAAGACTCAACAATAGAAGCAGAATCAGAACCTATTTTATTAATACTTAGTTTATACATGCCATCACAAGAGTACCATTTTCCAACAAGCACTCCCTCTTGGAAAGAATTGCATTATCAGACTCGATTATGGTCTTGATTTGATAATGTATTATCAAGATTTGATCATTATCATCAGATTAGAGTTCCACAGGTCTGGAAGTATAGGCAAGTTCGAATCCAAAACATATGAAATCTTCAATGTAGTAAGAATGAACATCAACTTGTCTTTCCAACGAATAAAATTTGTTCCATCAAACCTATCTAGTTTGACAAAGTCTGGATTCATCATCTTGAAAGGAATTATATCAGATTTTGATCCCATTGCGATTATCACCTTAAAATTATTGAAGAAAATTACGGATACAAAAATCTAAAAAAATAAATGCAACTTTGAGGCGTGTAGAACACAATCTTTAAGGTGATAATTGTCTCCACTAGAAGAAGTTTTCTACCGTGTTACCACCAATTCACCTCCAGGATATAACAAAGTCACTAACTGCAGATAGCAGTTCTGAAGTTTTTCTTTCAGAGTTTCTCTCTAAAATTGTGTAAGTGATCACTGAAAATATAGGAGAATGGAATGGATAAATTTGTGAGTCTTGATCATCCTCTATTTATAAAGAATGAAGTGACACCATGAAATATCACAACTCTTAATTTGTGACTTTTCAATTGGTAATTATAGTTTAAAGGTCATGTTGTTTCATTTAGAGACCAAAGAACATGCTGGTCAAGTGGTTGGACACCTCTCTTCCTCAAGGGAGGTCACTGATTCTAAACACCTATTCAACATTTCAGTTGAATTTATTTTGAAGCATTGCACCCATCCAAGTGGGTCTTCACGTAGGCCGGTTCGGCCCACGCCATACATTATGTCTGTTCGACCCATGCATGGTATCTTTTTGGCCCAAGCATCATGTCTCTTCATTCCAAACATTGTGCCTCTTTGGGCTTGGCCCAGATGCGCCCCATGGGCTATTCCATAGCCTTGTTAAAATTAAAGCGTCAAAGTATAGCCATGTTGATTTGAACTTATACCCTTTTCTTTGAAACAACACATTCTTACCACTGAACCAATGCATCTTTTTAATATAGTAGTTCACGAAAATAAATAATAACCCACATTCAATAAATTTAATATCAAAATCTATAATAAATATAACAAATGAAAGATTGATATATAATAATAATAGTTAGAAGGAGATGAATAACATGAATTTATTTTTAATAACAGCTCTTTAGGAAAGTACTCATGGCATGGGCTAGCTAGCTCATTATAATTATTTATCATAATATTCACGTACTCTCCCTAAATAATGAAATATGAGATCTTTAAAATTTGTTTGTTTAAAATCAGATCAAGTTTGCCTTGTTTAAATTGAGTGTTTAATCTCATCAAACCTGTGGTAATATTCATGTTGACAATTTGTTATTTATAAAATTTGGACTTGGACTACATATATATATGCTCCTAGGGCTGTTACTCGCCTTATATTAACACGAATAGTAGCGATCTCCTCCCAGACCCCTTGTAGATCTGCCCCACAAGAGGCAGTATGTCCCCGTTATATGGGTGAAAGAAAAAATAAAGATAGGTATTTGGAGGAAACTATTTTGGTTGAGTTGTGCAGGTTGTATTGATATTTATAGATTATATTGGTGATAAGGTACAAATAACACTACGCAGCAAATATAAACGAAAGCTTGAATATTTAAAACATATATAATATATATATATATATAAGCCAAGATAGCAAGAGATAAGAGAATCACAAGTTTGATAACGCAATTAATTATACAGGTGCAGAGTTATCCAAATGATACGCTTGAGTTTGATGTTGATCTGATCTGCAGCAGAAGGTGTGTTACTTGGATCCCCTTGCATCACTATGCTATAGGAACATGATGAAGATTTCTTGGTTCGGCGAGGAAAGGTCAGTATTCCTTAGTTGGGAGAAGAAAAAGGGAGCCATGTTGCGCATGCGTCAATATTATGGCAATAACTTTGGTTACGAATATCAGAATCTCGCATATGACCCTAATTCGAAAAAATCTCTTTGGTGTGCATGACGTGATCACCAAAGCTATGCTTGGTGGTTTCTTTTTCGACCTCAAAATCAGTCATTTTTTCTTCCAAATCATTGTCATGTATGTTATTTATTCCATTTTAAGTTATTTATTCCTTTATGGTAATTGTCATTTTTAGGATAGTCTTATTCTAGATTTTGGCAAGATCTTAGTAGGATATTTACTTTATTTCGTATTTTATATTTTAGGCAATAATTAAAAATTTTCCTTTTTTTCTTAGCTATTTAAAGCCGAGTTGTGGGTTTCAGAAGTTATATTCGATTTTTATAAAAAAAAGAATCATAATCTAAGAGTTTATCTTAGAGTTTTATATCGGTTTGCATTTTTTCTCAAGCTCAATCCCTAGCTCCCGTTGGTTAGCTAGCTGCCATAATAAACTCTTATTCTGGCCCCGTGTCACATAGCCTTCCACCACTAAGGTGAGTAGTTGGCTTGGGTAAAGCAAGTGGGTTCTAATGTAGTTAGGTATTGAGGGCCTTATTAGGGTGTTTCATGCAGTAGAAGAGAGAAAATGGAAAGAACAACTTAAAAGTGGCGTCTTCATGAGAGCTTGTAAGCATTGGGTGAGAAAGGATATAGAAGTGGTGTATTTGGCAAAAGAAGAGAGGATGAATAAGTGTTGGACAAAGAGTTGGGTGTATCAATAGAGGAGGCAAAGGGTGTTGAGGATGTTGTATGTGCAGGACCTAAAAATAAAATTGTTGGGATTTTAATTTTGATATTTTTATTATTTAGATTGTAAATTTGAACTTGTAGTTAATTTTATATTTTTTATAGATATTATAATTTTAAAATTTATATAAAATTATGATAAACTTAAGTAGGTCAAATATGTTAATTTCGGGTCTATTCAACCCATTTACATAAATGGATTAAAACGGGTTGACACGATATGACCAGTTATGTTAATGGGTCGTATTAGGGTTTGAGATTTTGACACAATAAACTTAATGGGTCGGTTAGGGTTGACCATCTAGTATAATATACATGTTTTTACACGAGATGAACATGACCCATTAACACAATTTGACACCCTTATTGTACTTGGTACTTCTTCTTGCACTATTGGAGCATGAGGTTCTATAGGTGACTGCTAGTGGGAGTTTGGAGAGCTAGTGGTTGAAGGAGAGTAAGAGAAAGAGGGTAAGGTTGCTGGTGCGCTAGATACATGGAGAAAACTATTTTGGGTAACTTCACCAAAACATATAGGTTGTATTGATATTTATAAATTATATTGATCGTAAGATACATATATGACTAAGTAATAAATATACAAAACATGAATTTTGCAAAAGCATATAAGAGTTAGGATAAGAGGAGATACCAGAACGATAAGCTTAATCGAGAACAGAGAATTATTTAAGTGATAAGCTTGAGTTTGGATGATGATCTCTATATTAGAAGTTATGTTACTCAAATTTATCTTATCTATAGTTGTGATATGATCCAAGGTTGAGGTAATAACCAATTGAAGTGGATGATTGTTATCTACACTAGCAATAGGCAGACAAATATTGGGGGCAGGAATCGACCGTGTAATGCTCGTCCTTGTGGTGGGACTTTAAAAAATGTGACAAAAATTACTCACCCTTTTAAAACTTTTTCCCTTTCATTCCTAGGATAAGAAAGATTCTAAGTTTAAAACTAAAATCTACTTTATAAATCTAAGAGAGAGTTTTGCAGTAGAAATCATTAAATTAAATTAAAAGTCTTTTTACAGAAACTGACTTTCATACATTACATAAAACTTGCCTAGACTTTTGTCACATTTCCTTTGGACCATTTCTGTCCTGACGCTTGTTCCTCGTTTTGTCCTTGAGAGAGGGAGAGACTGGAATAAAAACTAAAGTGAGTCGAATACTCAGTAAGTGTTACTTCATATTTTAAAAAATACTAATATAAGTTTTCATTCATGCATTCATCATTCCTCTACATACTTTACATAAATCATTTATTTCATTTGAAAATATTACAAGGTGGGGTTTTTCTTTCATAAAAGATTCCCACACCTTGTATTCATTCATAAGGAAACTAAAAACCGTTCATATATTCATTTACTCTTTTCACTTTTCCTCTGGCCCATACACACTGTCACGCTCCGTGTGTTGGGTTTACCAGTTTTTTAGACCCAGACTCCACCTATGGCCATAGGTTGGGAATCCCTTTTAGTAAGGGGGTAGCACTAGGTGCACTACCAGTACTACTTACCCAACATTGCAATCTGCTTAGTCCATTGGTACTATCATTCATTCGTTCAGTCATGGCCATTACATATTTTCATACATTAAAATATTCATTCATTTCATTTCCTTTCATTCATTCAATATTTTCAGTCCTTTCCTTTTCATTTGTTCCTTTAATCAATCCATTTTATTTCATAAACATCATTTAAAAGCATAAACTTAAACATTATCATAACCATCATATCATAGCATCATTTAAAACTTATTTCATAGCCCCATTTAAATATCAGTTCATAGCATCATTAAAAAACACTTGCATCATATCATTTAAACATCAGTTCAAACCATCAAGCATAAACCTCACAATTCATTTCATGAAAACTAAAGACAATAGCTACATCATATAATATCCATTCACATGCATACAACTATTACTTGGGGTGCATAAATAGGGGCTGCCAAAGAAGGCTTTCACTTACATATACCTTTGAACATTAATAGTTATCATACTTTCATAAAACATCATTTCATAAATCATGACAAAGAGAAAAATTTCTTTTTATGTTATATCATTTAGAAAACACTATAAGAGTATGAATATAATACTTACTTGGACTCCTTGCCATTCTCATTTCACGCAGTCCATTCACGTGCGTGTCAGATGACAACTTACATGCATACATAACCTTAATTTCATTTGCTTTCCTCAAGTGCATAAGTAACTAAAACTTAAAAAATACATAAACTACTCTTGACTTGGACTTCCTTCACTTAGACACACTCTACTATCCAATTTCATCCTCTATACTTTATCACTTTTCTAAATTCTCAAACCCATAGCTTGGGACCCGCTTGAGGTTACCTTTCCAACACATAGCATTCTACTTCAAGTTCTTATCTTTTAAGTGAATCTCTCTGATTCACTTTAAAGTTAAGCCACACTATCTTATCACTTTCATCATACTCTTCCTACCAAACCGTCCCTTCCGATGTATAACTTGAACCAACCAAGTTAAACAACTTAACCCTAGTCAATACATACATCCCTTCTTCCATCCATGCATAATCTAATCAAAATTTCATCCTAATTCAAACTAAGCATAATACACAACTTCAAATCAACCTTGAAGCTTAAACATCGTGTACTCATACTTAAGACAGATTATCCATTATATATGGTAAATCTGTCCGGCACATGCATCCAACCAAATTACACGTGTACCCTACCCCTTTTATCACATAAGATCAACATATAATCTACTAAAATATCGACTTGTATAAACAAGCTTCATACATCCGACACTAACCTCCAATTCAGACCCATACAATCATCACGCTTCATAGTCTTCCCTAACTTTCATAATCCCAAAATTTCACTTGACATCAACTACACAACTATCCCAACACTTACACAATTCCCAGCCACTTCCAAACTCCACCGTGATCCCATCACTTCACATGGCATCTGGCCACTGCACAACTACTCAATCACCCGTTTCTTCTCACAGCACAACTCTACGTCTAATTCCAGAACTTCACAACATCATGCCATACCACCACTACGTTACAACTGCAAAACTCCATCACTTCACACTACACATAACCACAATACAAACTACTCAATAAAGCACCGTTCAAAGGTCCCAACACTTCACACCACCATCCACAAAACACTCCACAACTACGCAACCATCCCACACTTCAAAACACGTCACACTGCACATCTCAACAACAACACAGTTAAGAATTTACAACACCACACACTTCACAACAACTACACATTCCACAACGCCAATCAATCTTCATAATAAAATAACTATTGAAGGAAAGGAAAAGGAACTATAGCATGCGTTAGGGCTAACACATTGTGTCGCTTTTGTCTGGCAAGGTCCCATGGCGTCAAAAGCCATTGGTTTGGGTTGTGACTGCCCCTTGGTGGTCATTGTCGTGTCCTAAAACAAGGACTGATTTGGAGGGGCTGGAGCTTGGGTTTGGCGGCTATGGGTGGGTTATCGTGGCTTTCCAAAGTAGTGAAATGAGTAGTGATGGGGTGCTAACTAGCCATGGAGGGTGGTGCTGGGCTGAGGAGCAGTGGACCATGGTAGTTCCTGGTGGTTGAGGAGATCTGGAAAGGAGATGGAGAGGGGTGGCCGTGGGTGGTGGTGGAAAGGCCAAGAGGAAAGTCCTACGATGGGGAGGTTAGGACTGACGCTGGTGGCCTAGGGAGTAGGGGTTGGTGATGAGGGTGTCGTGGGTGGCTGAGGCCCTGGCTGGAGGTGGCGCACGACAGCAGGGAGGCCGTGGCAGATAGAGAAATAGAGGAGAGGGAGAGAGGTGTGGATCTAAGAGGGGAAAGGGGTTGGGTGCACGGTGGTTGGTTGGAGTGGAGTGGTGGCCCAAGGTGGTGTTGGTGGCATTGCGGCGGCGTTGGGAGGAGAAAGGGGTTGAGCCTGAGAGGAACAGAGAAGGAGTGCTAGAGAGAGGCCTCGGGCGCACGATGGTGGGTATGAGGGAGGGTGGCTGCCACGACAAGGCGTGGTGGCAGTCACGGCACCCCTAGGGTTTCAAGTACATAGGGGAGTAGAGAGAGGGAAGAGGGGAAAATTTTGGGGGGGGGGGGGGAATTAGGGTTTTGGGATTTAATCCCAAATTGATCTAATGGTGTGAATTAAACACTAAAAATAAACTAACTAAAAATAGGAATTAAAATATAAATACCATAGGATTAATTTGAAATCTAACTTTGATTCTAAACATATAATCTTTCATCATAAAATAAAATGATGAAGTTTACTAAATATTTTTAAAAGAAATAAAATCATCTAAATAAGTAGAGCTTTTTAACATAAAACAAAATGATGAATATTACATAATATTCCCAAAGAAATAAAATCATTTAAAGAAAATGATTTGCTAAAACTATATTATTTTCGGGACTCCAAAAATAGACTTTAAAATTAGGCTTGGTCTAATAACACTAAAACTACCCCCATTTAACATAAATTTGGACATTTAAAATATTCCGAAGACTTTAAAACACTAAGCTCCATTTAAAAATCATTTGCAAGATTTAAAACATAACTTTGGAATTTAAAACGCAAAAGCGAGACTCATGACCAATCGAGAGAAAAATGAGCGGTTGGTCACAGACTGCCCCTCGATTCCCAAATGGCAATGAAATCATCTATAAAAGATTTTTTCTACCGCACCTTCTAGAATATTCAAACTAAACCAAAACAATGTCAAGTCAACCTACCAAAATCAAACAAAAAGTTGAACCAAAACAAATTCAGAAATATAGAACGAAGCTGTGAGTTTCTGGTTTGCAGCTAGAGAACATGGTATCAGACTTACGTACTCGCTACTTGTGAACTGTGCACAACACAAGGGAGAAGAAGACGGGAAGAAGAAGATGAAGGAGAAGAAGAGAGAAGAGAGAGGAGGAAAGGGTGGGAGAAGAAGAAAAATAGATGAAGAAGAAGAGAGAAGAGGAAATACTGTGAGAAGAAGGAGAAGTAAAGGTGAGATGCGGCGAACAAGCGGATATCCAGGAGGGTGAATTTCCTACTTGCACCCTATCCTGCTTTGTTAAAAATAGCTTAACCCATCCTTCTCACTCAAAAAATTAGATGAATTGTTTGCCTAGTACCCTATGTATTGTGGAATAGGCTCTCATTCCCCAACCCTACATGCTTTGATAAAGGATCAACTAATAACAACTCTTGTTTATTATGTATTTAAATTTTGTTTCATAGCTGTACCAAATTCAACTATTATTGGGGTTGTAGATAAATAACACTATTCAATAAGTCATTCGAGATCGACTCAATTTATCTATTAAATGCATTATCGAAGAACATAAAATTAAGATCAATTGTTAGATATATGATACAACGAAGATATAATCTAGCCCAACTTCTATAACTTAATTGGTATTGTATTGAATAAATTTGTATTTTTTTTGTTTTATAATATTGTTTTAACTTTATAATGTAAATATGTTAATAAGTTAAATATTTAATAAGATAAAAAAGTAGATCATAGTCCTAAAAACGTGTGTTGCTTGAATATGTATGGGCATAATTATTGGTATCTTGTATCTACCTATTATAACACCAGTCCTTGTAGTGGGACTTTAATAAATAGTTTTAGAAAATGAGACGAGAATTGCTGAACCTTTTAAAAAAATTTTCATTTCCTTCTCAAGATGTAAAAGATTCTATATTTAGAATTAAAACGTGTTTTATAAATTAAAAGAGAGTTTACAGCGGAAATCATTAAATTGAATTAAAAAGGAATTTTACAAAAAAATTGACTTTCAAACATTACATAAAACAAGCATAGGCTTCTATCACTCTTCTCTTGGGCCATGTCTATCCTGACGTTTCTTACTCATTTAGTTCCTAAGAGGGGGAGGGACATTGATGGCTTCCAAACTATTACTCCCAAGTGCAGAAGTGAAGTAGTTGTAATGGAAGGTAGCACCCAAGGTCATCTTCACAGGGACAAGAGGAGTTCCAGCCAATTAATTGTATGAAATTGCAAATATTTAGATTTGAAAAGAGTTTGGATGATTTGTCAAGTGGGAAAAAGATTTTGTATGAAAATAAGATAACAAACCAAGAAATGTTATATTCACAAAGGAGAATCTGTTGCTATTAACATGTATGGTTGATTTTCTTTAGAGTGCCTTGGTTTTGAAAATTTTGGAAAAGGAAATGGACTAAACCAGAGTAAGTCAAATCTCAAGAAAATAAAATAATCGACTTATGACAATCAACTGAAATTTAAACTTCACCCTAATGTAAATAGAGAGTTAAAAGGACAATAAAGTAATTGCTGATTTTATAGAAATAATTTGGCAATCACCTGGGTTGTGATTTTACAACTTCTTTTAACTCCACATGTCACCAAGATTTCTAGGTACTACTCTTTTTTCATTAATCCAATCAAGGTATTAACAAGGTGCAATATGAAGAATGTAAACTAAGAGATCATATACAAAGGCTTAAAAGAATTTATCACTAATCATCAACCAATTTTTACTTTATCACTTGGCTGAGAGATACCTCGATTGACTCAAGGTTCTGTTGTGCCTAGTGTCAACAATAGAAGAGGAATAAGAACAAGAGCATCCAACAAAATCCCATTTACAGAAACTTGATTTCAAAAATAGTGATGTAAATTGAGACATATAGAGATCCAACCAACATAAGGAGCAAAGGAAAGTTTTACCGCAACCCAAGCTAAAGATTTAGCCTAAGTTTACCATCATCAACATCAAATCTCAACAAAATGAAAACCCTAGAAATTCTTAGACGTTTCGGAGATGTAAGAGTAGAAAAATAAAACCGAATATTGACACCCCTCCAATTCCAACTCTCTTTCCTATTTATCATCCCTTCCATGGTCATCTTTTCTCTCTTCGTAACCGCTGCCTCCACCCTTTGCTACGGACATCTCCTTCGCGTAACCATAATGCCCTCTTTTGCCCTTTACCTTCTCTTTCTCTATTTTCTTTCTGTTTCTGCCTCTCGAATGTTCCTTTCCTTCTTCTCTTGTTAGCAGACGCGGGCCTTAATTCTTTAGTGCTTTGTTATGAGTCATGGGAGCCTTTTTGCAGACATGGGCCTCAACCTACCATACGCACAAAGTGAATTAAGCCCTTGTAAGTCTAAGTTAAATAAAACTGGGCCCAAGTCTATTTTTACTATGTAATCAATTTTTACATATCAACAGCCCAATTGTTATGCATTGTTTAATAAGTACTCTTTTTGCAAATAAAACTTATTTAATCAAGTGTAATAAGAGTACTTAAATCAACATTATTTCCCTTTTATCACACCCCTCAATTGGCTTTTTGCTAGTCTCTAGCAAACAAAATGAATGGCATCGTAGACATAAGAGATTACCAACTATTTGTTTCTCTAACTTCAAAGACTCATGCCATGGAGTAAAACTCATTGAGTTTAAGAACACTGGAAATAAATTGATCAGGAATTTAGAGCCAACAAAAAGGTTTATACACTGCTTAGTCAATCAACCAAAAGGGATAAGCACAATAAAATATTTCTTCTTTTAGTGCATGGGGCTAAGGTCAGAATTCCAGAATAGACTACCAAGAGACATTAGAAGTTTCAATCATTGCAAAAGATCTGAGATGATCATATGGTCTTACTCTAATTCAAAACCATTATATTGTTGGCTTTCATGCTATTACACTTTAAAATGTTCTTCTTCTTGTGGAGGGCCCCAGTAATAGGCAGTCTTTTCCAATACACAAGATTATTTCTTTCTTTATCTTCTTTTTTTTTCCAGATCCCTAGCTTGTCCTTTTTCTCATTTGATTTATTTATTTATTTTTTTCAGATTCCTGGCTTGTCCCTTTTCTGATTTGATTTATTAGATTTCTTCCTAAGCCATTAGAATATAGTTCATTGGAGGCCCACACAACTGGAATGTAATCAACAAGTAATGGCACATTGGAGTCTTTCTAATTCTTCTGAGTAATTGTGTGTGTGCTCAATAAGATTTTAATTACTATCCCTTGGTTTAAGCAACTAAACAGACTGGATAAACTTCCCCTTTGACCTAACTTCTGAATATGATTAAATTTTAAATGTTCTATAACCTCAGCAAATCTACTTAAAGCATAATATGTTCAGAAACAAGGGTGTCAAGCTGTTCTGACTCATTCACTGCACTTTCAAAGATGGATTAGAATGTGTCTAAGGCATGGAAAAAAAAATAAGTTCTCTCTCCCCCAGTAGATTGTAGCATTGTCTTCAATGATACTAAGGAATTAAAGATGTATGAGAGAAAGAGCACTTAAAAGAAACAGAGCAACAAAATGAAATGTCTATAGGAAAAGAGAACCAGCAGAGAGGTTGTGAGAGAAAATACTTGATTGAGTTGTGAAGAAAATAACCAAGGAAGAAAGAAAAAAAATACTCACTACAAAAACATAAGAGAAGAAAAACATAGTGATAGATCAAGAAACCAAATCAATTTGATTCTATAACTGGATTATTATTTGGTTTCAACAAATGTAGAGTAGTCTCTTCAAATAAGAAATTAGACATGAAGGGTTTGAGTCTTTGACCATTAACTTTGAACATGTTACCATTTTGAGGATTCATGATTTCCACAGCACCATGGGGAAAGACAATTTTGACCACATATGGACCACTCCACTGAGACCTTAATTTGCCATGAAACAGGTGTAATTGAGAACTGTATAATAACACTTGCTGGTCAGGCTCCAAGGTTTTATGTTGGATATGTTTATCATGAAACTTCTTCATCCTCTCCTTGGACAGCTTGGAATTATCGTAGGCATCCATTCTAATCTCATCTAATTCAGCCATTTGCAATTTTCTTACAAAACTAGCCTGATCAGTGTTGAAATTGAATTTTTTAATGACCCAATATGCCCTGTGCTCTAACTCTACAGGCAGATGGCAAGCCTTCCCATACACTAGTCTATATGGAGACATGCCCAAAATGGTTTTATAGGCTGTCCTGTAAGCCCAAAGAGCATTAGTTAAATGCAATGACCAATCCTTTTTGTTAGGGCTAACTGTTTTTTCAGGAATGTTTTTGATTTCCCTATTAGCTAGTTTAGCTTGGCCATTGGTTTGATTATGATAAGGTGTGGAGACTTTATGATGGATGCCATATTTCTTCATTGAGGTAGAAAAATGCTTATTACAAAAATGGGTACCATCATCACTGATAATGGCCTTAGGCATTCCAAACCTTGCAAAAATATTTTCCTTTAGAAATTTTAAAACCACTTGATGGTCATGCAAGGGATTGCCTCAACCCACTTAAAAACATAGTCCACATCAAGCAAGATATAAAAATACCCATAAGAAGAGGGGAATGGACCCATAAAATCTATCCCCCAACAGTCAAAAATTTCAATCACTAATATAGGCTGCATGGGCATCATATTTCTCCTAGTGATACTTCCTAATTTTTGACAAGGTTCATAGGCCTTACAAAAGCTATATTTATCTTTAAATATAGAAGGCCAATAAAACCCACTTTGAAGGATTTTAGCTACTATTTTGTGGGCTGAAAAATGCCCACCACAAGCTTCTCAATGACAGAAGGACAATACACCAGAAATTTTAGAATTTGGTACACACTTTCTAATAATCTAATCTGAACAATACATAATAAGGTATGGATCATCATAGAAAGAACACTTAGCTTCAGATTTCAACCTTTTGATGTCCTGAGCTGTCCAATGAGGATGAGTTTTTCCTGTAACCAGAAAATTTACAAGGTCAGCATACCGTGGTAAAGTCTCAATTGAAAATAATTGTTCATCAGGAAAAGAATAAGAAATTAAAGGGGAGTGTTCAGAATTTTCAGATGTAAGTCGAGACAAATGATTCGCCACCACATTTTTCACCCCCTTTTTATCTTTTATTGTGAGATCAAATTCCTGCAGTTAGAGAATCCACCTTATTAGCCTCGGTTTTGTATCCTTTTTGGATAATAGAAATTTAAGTGCTGCATGGTCAGTAAATATGGTGACAGAAGAGCCAAGCAAATAAGATCTAAATTTATCCAAAGCAAATACAACAGCTAGGAGTTCTTTTTCTGTGGTAGAGTAGTTTCTTTGGGTAGCATTCAATGTCTTACTAGCATAATAGATGACATGTGACATCTTATTTTTTCGTTGCCCAAGTACAGCTCCTACAGCAAAGTTACTAGCATCACACATTAATTCGAAAGGAAGTGTCCAATCAGGGGGTTGAACAATGGGTGCAGTGGTGAGGAAAGATTTTAATTGCTCAAAACAGTTTTGACATTCATTGGCCCATTCAAACTTGACATCATGCATGAGAAGTTGACAAAGAGGTTTAGAGATATGACTAAAAAATTTTATAAATCTTTTGTAAAAAAACCAACATGGCCTAGAAAAAACCTAACATCCTTTACATTCCTAGGCACAAGCAAGTTTGAAATTAATTCTATTTTAGCCTTATCAACCTCAATGCCTTGTGGGGACACAATGTGTCCAAGAACTATGCCCTGTTGAATCATAAAATGACATTTTTCCTAGTTTAACAACAGCTGATTTTCCACACATCTGGTTAGAACAACTTGTAGGTTAGCCAAGCAAGCATCAAATGATTTTTCAAAAATTGAAAAATCATCCAAAAATACTTCTACTATGTACTCAACTAAATCACTAAAGATGCTTAGCATGCATCTTTGAAAAGTAGTCGGGGCATTGCATAACCCAAATGATATTCTTTTGAAAGCAAAAGTGCCAAAGGGGCAAGTAAATTTGGTTTTCTCTTGGTCCTCAGGGGCTATCTTTATTTGATAGTATCCAGAAAATCCATCTAAGAGGCAGTAGTACTCATGCCCAGCCACTTTTTCTAAAATCTGGTCAAGGAAAGGCAAGGGAAATTGGTCTTTCCTAGAGACTGCATTGAGTTTCCTATAGTCTACACACATTCTCCAGCCTGTGGTCACCCTAGTAGGCACTAGTTCCCCTTGTTATTTTCTATCACAGTCACCCCAGATTTTTTTGAAACTATTTGGATTGCACTAACTTATTTACTGTCTGCAATGGGATATATGATGCCTATGTCTAAAAGTTTCAAAACCTCAGCTTTCACTACTTCCTTCATTGTAGGATTTAATCTCCTTTGCATCTCCCTAGAAAGTTTTGAGTCTTCTTCTAAATATATCCTATGAGTGCAAGTAAGAGGGCTTATACCTTTGATGTCAGCAGTGGACCAACCAATGGCTGCTTTATGTTGTTTTAGCATGGTCAGTAACTTACTCTCTTGGTCAGGAGTTAATTGAGAAGAGATTACCACTGTAAATGAATTTTCTGGACCCAGGTGAGCATATGTCAGCTCTGAAGGCAGGGGTTTTAATTCCAGCACTGGGATATTTTCTGTGGAAGGCTTTAATGCTGCTGGGAATGCTGGTAATGGCTCAAATTTGAGCTTCCACTGCACCTCAGTGGAATTTCCTGCAGCACACACAAATGACATATTGTTAGTAGGCTCAACTAAATCAAGGGAGTTCTCTAATTCCTCTCATTGTTCATTATAATCATAATTCAGCAGAGAATTTCCAGAAAGAAGAGATTCTAGTGCATTGGCTTCTTGAAGATCCTCGAGTTCTTGAGGCTGTCTGGACAAATTGAAAATGTTCAATTCTAAAGTCATGATCCCAAAACTTAATTTTAAGACACCACTTTTACAATTAATTATAGCATTGGAAGTTGCTAAAAATGGTCTCCCTAAAATTACATGTGCTAAAGAATTTGAATGGAAAGTTACTTTCATGTCCAGTACCACAAAATCTACTGGGTAGTAGAATTTATCTATTTGGACCAAGATGTCCTCAACAATACCCTTTGGTATTTTGATGGATCTATCAACAAGCTGTAAAATAATAGAAGTGGCATTTGATTCTCCCAAACCCAGTTGTTCATACACACTAAAGGAGCAAATTAACCCCTGAACCCAAGTCAAGTAAAGCTTGGCCAATTTTTGAATTCCCAATGACACAAGAAATAGTTGGTGAACCAGGGTCTTTATACTTGGGTGGTGTGTGATTTTGAATTATTGCACTAACTTGCTTCGTGAGAAAGGCCTTTTTCTGGACATTTAACTTCTTTTTACAGTGCATAAATCCTTTAGAAATCTAGCATAAGCAGGAATTTGCTTAATAGCATCAATAAAAGGAATATTAACCTGACATGTCTAAAAATTTCTAGAATTTCAGCATTCTGTTTTTCCTTATGCAGAGAAAGTAATCTATGCGGGAATGGGGCAGGTGTGGGGCATGTATTTGTTTCAGATTATAGCATGCTTGGCTCACCTTTATCTTGGGAAGGCTTTGAATTTTTACCTAAGCTAGTTGCACCATGTGTAGGAATATCCACAACCTTATCACTCTTTAGAGTTGTGGTGGCCTTGACAGATTTGGCATTGGCACTTTCAGCATTACTTTGAATTTGCTAATTCTGTCCTTGAGGGTTGGGTTGAGGCTGAGCAGGAAATTTCCCTTTCTTGAGCACTTAGAGAGGTGGTCACTCTTGTGAGTGTTCCTCTGATGTCGTTTATTGCTTGTGAATTTTGATTGTTTATTGTATTTTGAATTTGCATGAACTGCTGGAGGCTCATAGACAGCTGTTGTATGGTCTCTTCCAGGTTCTTCTTTTGCACCGGAGGTGTGTGATTCGCATACTGTGAAGGTCCTGGAGCTGTTGGTGCTAAATAGGAAGCATATTGAGCAGGTCTTAGGACTATTGGCTGCTCATTTCTCTAACCAAATTTGGATGGTTTCTCCAACTTGAATTATAGGTGTTAGAATATGGTCCAGAAAAACTTTTAGAGATCATATTCACAGCATTAGATTGGTCAAATAAGACTTCTTTAAAAGCAGGAATGGTTGGGCATGAACTAGTTACATGCCCTGGATCTTCACAAATGTTACATTTTTCAGAAGTAGATGGTAAGACTTGCAACTCATTGACATTCTTAAGCTCTATAGACTCTACCTTCTTAGAGAGTAATGCAAGTCTAGCATGTAAATCAGCAGATTCTTTCAAATGATACTTTCCACCCCCACTTAAAAATTTTTGATTTTCAGATCAGTCATATACTTCAGAAACATCCCAATACTAAGCATTTTCAGACATATAGTCAAAGTACTCAAATGCCTCCAAGGGTTCTTTGTTGAAAAAACTCACCATTGCACATGGTTTCTACAAATTATTTCATTTTTGGTTGTAAACTCTCATAAAAAAAATCTTATGACCCTTCAATTTTCATATCCATGATGAGGACATGCATTTAATAAGACTTTAAAATGTTCCCAATAGTGATAAAATGTTTCTACATCCTTTTGACCAAAATTCATAATTTGTCTTTTTAAGGCATTGGTCCTATGCATAAGGATTTTTTTAAAAAAAAAATTCAATTTGCATTTCTTGCCAAGTCTCAATAGACCTTGGCATTAAGGAGTTTAACCAGATTTTAGACTTGTCCTTTAGAGAAAGTGGGAACAATTTTAACCTAATGACTTCTTCAATGCATGTTCTATTCATGAAAGTTGAGCAAACTTCTTCAAACTCTTTGATGTGCAAATAAGGGTTTTCTGAATCCATGCCATGAAAATGTGGTAGCAATGGTGTCACAACCCCGCCCAAAACCTAGGACGAGGCTGTGGAAACTTACCGGTTCTTTCCTTATTATTATTATGCTTTTTTTTTTCTACGAGTGATAAGGGATATGCGTGAACATGTCATGCATGTACACTGCATCTCTAGTTTAAAAGCAAACACCTGATAGACGACACCTGATAGACGATTTGTTCAATATATTACCTAAAGGACTCTTAGAGTCCATCATTCATTAATCAAAACATAACTAGTTCTAATAAAAAGGGGACTCAGTCCCTACAACATACACAAAGGCGTTAAACCATCGTATGTGGGATTACCATCACCTCACCATAGAAGTTATGCCATTACCATCACCCCCACCATATTATTTACATCATGCCCAGAGACATATTGTCTTAAGGTCAAGTCAACAAAACGTCCCAACACTGGACCCATCATAAAAATATAAAAACATAACCATTATCATCAAAAGTTGAACCAAAAGGGAACTCTAAGCATCGACCCCTCCCTCCTTAGCAGTGCCCGGCTCCACAGCCTCTTCATCCATACCTGGACATTTAAAACATAAACACAAAGTGAGTCTAATACTCAGTAAGCAGTACACCATGCTGTTAACTTATTAATCACATAACCTTTTCTTTTGAAAACATGCATACATAAAACATTTGTTGATTCTTGACAATGCTTTCATGCATAAACAGTTAATGAATAACTATACTTTCATGCATAAACGTTTATTTGCTTTCATGCATAAACATTTATTTGCTTTCATGCATAAACATTTATTTGCTTTCATGCATAAACATTTCTTAGAAATAACTTTACTTTACGTTTCATTTTCTTTGGCCAGTATACACTATTACGCCCCGTGTGTTGGGTTTAGAGGTCTTTTGGACCAGGATCCCTCCCGTGGCTACGGGTTGAGAATCCCTTTCATGGGGGGCAGCACTGGGTGCACTACCAATACTACTTACCCGGCATTGCAATCTGCCCATTCTTTGAACTCCGCCAACTTACTCATTGAGTAGGTCATCTGGACTGGTATAAAATGGGCTGACTTCGATAATCTATTGACAATCACCCACACTGAATCTTGCCCTCCTTGGGCTTTAGGAAATCCCGTTACAAAATCCATGTTGATTTCATCACATGGCCAAACTGGAATTGGCAATGGCTGAAGTGCTCCCGAGGGCCTTTGATGCTCGGCCTTAACCTGCTGGCATGTCAAGCATTGAGCTACAAAGTTGGCCACATCTCGTTTCATCCCACTCCACCAATAGTGTCGTTGCAGGTCTCGGTACATTTTGGTACTACCCGGATGCACTGTGTATTACCTATGTGCCTCCCTTAGTATTAGGTCTTGTAACTCCTTCTTAGCTGGTGCGCACAATCTTCCTCTAAACCGTAGAGATCCGTCTCCATAAATCACAAAGTCAAGGTGCTTCCCTTCCGAGACCTCCGTCTTGATCTTCTGGAAGTCAATGTCTTCACCCTGAGCAGCTTTGATTTCGTCCAATATCGTCGGACCAAGAACTAGGCTACCCAGTCTTGCTTGCACATATTTTACCATCTCTACTCCTAGCTTTTCCATATCTAGAATAATAAATTTTTGGGGAGTGTACATACTCATAAGAATGCCAGAAGAAGACTTTCGACTGAGGGCGTTTGCAACTACGTTGGCCTTGCCCTGGTGGTAGCTGATACTGCAGTCGTAATCTTTCAATAGCTCCAACCACCTACGCTGCCTCATATTTAATTCCTTTTGAGTGAAGAAATATTTTAGGCTCTTGTGATCCGTATAAATTTTGCAACGTTTCCCAAAAAGGTAGTGTCGCCATATTTTTAAGGCGAACACCACGGTAACCAACTCTAAATTATGGGTCGAGTAATTGTGTTCATACTTCTTCAGTTGATGCGAGGCATACGCTACAACTCTCTCATGTTGCATAAGAACACACCCCAACCCCTTGTGTGAGGCATCACTGTATATTACAAACCCACCCGTTCCCAAATTTATAGTGAGGATAGGTGCCGTCACAAGTCTCTTCTTGAGCTCCTGGAAGCTCTTCTCACATTCTGCAGTCCATATAAATCTCTCCCTCTGTCTAGTTAGCCTTGTTAAGGGAAATGCGATGCGAGAAGACCCCTCAACAAATCTTCGATAATACCCCGCAAGACTGAGGAAAATTCTGATTCCTGAGACTGTCTTTGGTGTAGGCCATTCTACTATGGCCTCCACCTTTGCGGGATCTATCGAGATACCATCCTTGGACACTACATGGCCAAGGAAGGAAATCTTTTGTAGCCAAAACTCACATTTATTGAATTTGGCATACAACTTCTTCTCCCGTAGTACTTGTAAGACAACCTCCAAATGCTTCGCGTGTTCCTCTGGGGTTCTTGAGTAAATGAGAATGTCGCTAATAAACATGACCACAAACTGATCAACATAATCTTAAAAGGTACGATTCATTAAGTCCATGAAAGCCGCTGGAGCGTTGGTTAATCCGAAGGGCATCACCAAAAATTCATAATGCCCATATCTCGTTCTGCAAGCGGTCTTCGGAACATCCTCTGCTTTAAGCTTCAGCTGATGGTATCCTGAGCAGAGATCAATCTTTGAAAATATTCGGGATCCCTGAAGTTGATGGTATCAATTTTTAATAGTCACCCGATTCAGCTCTCTATAGTCGATACAAAGTCGCATCGATCCATCCTTCTTCCTTACAAAGAGAATCGGCGCACCCCACGGTGATACACTAGGGCGAATAAAGCCCTTCTCTAACAACTCTTGTAACTGATCCTTGAGCTCCATAGGCGCCATCCGGTAGGGATTTTGGAAATGGGCGTCGTACCTGAAATGAGATCTATAGAGAACTCAATCTTTCTATCCGGAGGTAAGCTAGGCAGCTCATCTGTAAAGACATCAGGAAAATCCTTCACCACCTCAATATTTTGCAACTTAGGCTCGTTTGGTGGCGACATTACCAAACTAACCAGAAATCCAGCGCAACCCCTCATTAACATAGTGGTGGCCTTCATTGCAGAGAACACCCTTGGCATAGGGCGCTTACCCACAACACAGAAAAGGAACTCTGACTCGCCTGGTGGTCTAAAGACCACTTCCTTTTTGAAGCATTCCACACTAGCATGGTATCGAGACAACCAATCCAAGCCCAAAATCACGTCAAATTCCTCCATGTTGAACAATATTAAGTCGACAAGGAGGTGTCGACCCTTGTACCTCCATCACATAGCCCTTTAACACGGATTGGCAATTCACGGATATCCCAAGGGGTGAGGAGACAGACATCACAGACTCTAAAGGTTCAGGTACTTTTGCACTCAAACAAGCATATTTATGGGATATAAATGAATGCGTAGCACCAGAATCGAATAAAACTAATGCGCGATGTGAGAACAGGGGAATAATACCTATCACCACATCGGAAGAGGCATCAACATCATCCATGGTAAGAGCGAAGACTCGACCTGGTACTAGATTCTTCTGCCCTGGGTTAGGTATCTGTATGTTAGGAGCCACAAGCATTAGGCAATCCCGTACCACATGGCCTGCCTTACCACACTTAAAGCAAGTGTTGGTCCCCATCAGGCATTTTCCAGTGTGAGGCTTGCCATAGGTTTGACACGCAGGATGAGATGCCACGGTATCGCGTTGAGGAGATTTGACCATTTGAAGAGGCTTGGGTGCCTGGCTATACATTGGCCTCTTGCCTTTATTCTGCTCAAAAGCTTGAAATTGCCTTTTCCTCTGATTAAACTCTTCCGCTTGAAAATGTAGATTTTCCCAAGAATCACCGCTCGATCTTCTAGGTCGGCGAATTTTCTAATTTTCAAAGCAAGAAGAGTCCATGATCCTGGGGTTCAGGCCTCGCTCAAACTTTTTAGCCTTCAGCTATTCAGTAAGGACCAGATGTGGGGCAAACCTTGATAGCTCTACAAATTTAGAGGCATACTGCCTCACTGTCATTGATCCCTGCTTTAGGTCTGCGAACTCCCTGTGGCCTCTCGGACCGATAAGGGAAAGAACTGATCGTTAAAAACCTCTTTAAATTTGCTCCAAGTAATTGGAGCGGTTTCACCCAACTCCTGTTGAATGAGCCCACGAGTGGCCTTCCAACACCAGTTGGCTACATCAGCCAGATTGTAAACTGCAAACTCTACTTTTTGTTCTTCTGTACAGGCAACCACACTGAAGATTTTATCAAGGTGCTCTAGCCAATTGTCAGCATCTAGTTCAGTACCCTTGTCGTCGAACAGCGGAGGGTGTTGTTTGCAGAAACGGTTGTGTAACACCCTGCTCCTTCCTTCTGACGTACGTTCTTTCTTTCTTACGTACGGCTCCTTCTTTCTGACATAAGCAAACTCTGAGGGTAGAAATTATGTGAATTATCTGCCCCTTCTATCCAGCGACTGCGAGACTCGTCATGCGTGCCGAACCACGATGACGTGTTTCAAAAGATATCATGTGACTTCTAGGGCACGCCCAGTGTTTTAAGTGTGCTAGAAATATTTATAAAATGTATTTCCAGTGTTATTGAACTAAACTTGATTTTAAATATGACAATTATAATATTCTTGAAGAGCTCCAAAAATATTATAATTGCCGAAAATCATTTTAATATCAGTATTAAAATGACTTCAACTATTTTAGATATTATGGGATTTAAATTATGTTGAAAACTTTTATTAATTAAATGATTTTATTCTCTTTAATATGTTAAGTGAGACTTCATCATTTTATTAATGATGAAGGAATATTATTTTATAAACTAAAGTCAGTTTAAAATAATATTCTACTTTAATTCCTCTAAATGCTTTTAATTAAGTTAATAGTTAATGCATTTTAAATCTGTGTTTGAGATCCAACATTAGATTGTTACGTGTATCCCCAGACGAAGAGACTGAGTTAAATACCTAGACCCCTCCCTTTCTCCCTCACTTTTCCTTAGCTCTCTCTTTCTCCTCCCTCTCCCCAGCGTATACTGTATGCAGTCCATCTCCACGCCGAACTCCTCCATGCCTCAGCTCGGCGCTGCCGTGCGTTGGCAGACCTCATCGCCGGCACCACTAGTTCCACCTCACGCCGCTGAGTCCTCCCATGCCAGTCTCTCTCTCCCACGCTCCCTCTCTCTCTCCGCTGGCCGTGCACAGCCCGAACGGGCTTAGTGCTTACTGAGCCACTGTGCGCCGTCTTTTGGCGCCACCACCTCCACAGTAGCTTCCCCTCCCACCGGCCATCACTCTACAGCGAGCTCGACCCCCTCCATGCAGCACCTTCCCGTCACATGCATGAAGAGACCCATGCACGGCTTCACTGTGCGTAGCCTCTAGCACCACTGTACACGGCCTCCACGGCCGCCTAGCACTGCCATGAACTTCCCCTTCCCTCCCCCTTCCTCCTCCACCTGACCCGAGGCCCAAAGCATCCCTCCACCGCACAGGCTCTCTCCCTCCTTCACGCACGGGTTCTCCTCCCTCCACCACCGTACGCCGCCACCCACGGCAGATGACCACCACCTCCAGCCTCCTCAGGCCACCACTGAGCCATCCTAACCGCCCATAGCCTCGATCTGCCACCCATGCACGCACACTTTCTCTCACTCTCCCACAGCTTTTCCTCCACCGTCCAGCCAGATCTGCCGCTATGAGTTACTGTGGCGCCACCTTGATGCCACCATGAGTTCCACCGCACCTCCCTTAGTCGAACCTTAGGTCCAAACCACCACTTTATGTGGTGGGTAGCCACTGCACGTGATGGACAGCCACTGTACACGGCTGGATATGTTGTGTACTGCTCCTTGCCACCACGAGCCCTCCCAAGACCACACCTAGCTATCCAAATGCCCAAACAGTCACCATACGTGGGTTAGCCGCCGCGTACGACACTTCCGATATCATCGGCAGTGACAATCAGTGAGCAATACATTGGTTATCCCGTCAATGGTATAACCCTCTATCCCTCATTAATTATGTTAGATATTGATTAGTTTATAGGTTGTGGACTGTGCTGTTAGTATTGTGGAGTTCGCTGTATTGTGATGTGCTGTATATGTGGAATGCTGGGTTTATCTGTGTAGTGTGCTGTGAAGTATTGTCGACTGTGCCGTGTAGTAGGGTTGTGGAGTATATGTTGTATTGGTGACGTGGCAGGTGGAATGAGAACATTACACGCTGAGTGTACTCTGTGTGTGGTGTAGTGTGAGATAAGGAGAGTATATGTAAAATATACCCTCCTGGCATATTGTGGAACAGGACGAGTACATTTGGAGTGTACTCTATGTGGTGGAGTGATGTACCATATGGCGACTATACCATAATGGTGATGTGGTGTAGTGTGTGTGAAGGGAGTACATGTGGAATGTACTCTGTATGGCGGAGTGATGCACCATGTGGTGAATATGCCATAATGGTGATGTGGCGTGATGTGTATAAAGAGAGTACATGTGGAATGTACTCCATGCGGTGGATTGATGCACCATATTGCGTGTATGCCATAATAGTGTTGTGGCGTGACGTATATGAAGGGAGTACACGTGGAGTGTACTCCATGTGGTGAAGTGCTGCACTATCTGGTGGGTACGCCATAGTGATGATGTGGCGTAGCATGTGAGAATGAAGTATGTATGGAGTGTACTCCATGAGGTGCAGTGACACACCGTGTTACGTGTCACAGAGATAAGGATGGTTGAGCAGTGGATGGGTGTGGAACTTGATGGGTAGTGTAAGGGAACTATGGAACAGTGTCCTGAATTAATTATGGTGTCGCCTGTAGTTTAAGGTGACAAGTGTCACTATGTTGGACTTATGACTGGAAGTACGGGTGAAGTAGTAGGACAAGCATAAGAGTATGCAGCGGAAGCATGACTGGGCAACGTCACTTCATGACAAGGTTACTGACAGTCGTGCTTGCGATGGGTGAAGTGATAGGGTATGAATGGCGTAACGGGAACGTGATGAGATGTCACGATGTGACGGGAGTACGTGAGGAACTGTACTCACGATGAGTTAGGAATTGATTTGGCAGGATGTCGGGTGATGCAACAAGGTCATGGTGTAGCTTGGGTCTCGAGTTGTATGATGTGACATAAGACGTGGTTATGAATGGAGTCTTGTCGTGTTAAGTGTTGGGATGAACTGTCAAAAGGGACGGGTAGCATGAAGAGTCATGCTAGCCGGGTTAAGAGAAGGTTGGTATCGAAGTATGGCCCTTGTCCCTCCAAGCAGGTGATCAACGTGTTATATATGTTGATCTTAGGTGATAAGGGGTAAAATACATGTGTAAGATGGTGAGACACATGTGCCGGACGGATTCACCATGTGTAATGGGTAATCTATCCTGAGTATTGTTGCACGGTGCTTAAGCCTCAAAGTTGGCTTAGAACTGTGTGGGTTGTATGGATGAGAATGAGGATTAGTATGGGTTAAGATGCATGAAGATAGTGATGGGTGGATTGTTTAAGGAAGGGATGCGTGACTTAGTCGGTCCGAGTCATGCGACGAGATAAGTTTAATAAGGAGAGTAAGACGAAAGTCTTACTGTCTTAATCCTAAGGTAAATCATGGATTCACTTTAGTGGATGAGCACTCGAGGCAAGACATGAGTTGGAAGATGTGGTGACCGTAATGGGTCCCCGAAGGTTTTAACATAGTAAGGAACACGTAAGAACACAGGATAGAAGGAGAGTGTTCCAAGTGAAGTGTAGCTTATGTTTCCTAAGTTTAAGTTGCTTATGCATTAGATAGAGAATGAAGTTAAGGTTATGTGTATGCACGTAGGTTGCCATCTGACAAGCACATGAATGGACTGCATGACATGCAAGTAGCATGGAGTCGAGGTAAGCATTACGTTCATACTCTTCTAGAGTTTTCTAAAATATACGAAAATGAAAATGAAACGCTTTTCCTTTAAGATGCTTTATGAAAAGACGAAAGATGTTTTAAGGAAAAAAATGATAAGTGTTCAAATGTATAAGTACGTACGGCCCCTCATTGGCAGCCCCTTTTTACGCTCCCAAAGTATTAATTGTACGCATGTGAATGGATGACTATAAGGCGTATCTATTATATGTATTTTCTAAGAAAATCAACGAACTGATATTTTATGGTCATAAAACGATGTTTTCTAATGAAACGATGTTTTCCCACGAAAAGGAATGTTTTATCACGAAAGGCAAAGAAAGACATGGAAACGGACGCTTTCATGGATCCTACGAACTGACGCTTTTATAGATGCCACGAGGTGATGCTCGTGGACACAATGAGAGACGACGTTTAAGGTGATACTTATGGATGCTATGAAAGCTGACGTTTTAAATGTTTTACGATGCCATAAATGAATGTTTTTACGAATGCCACAAAAAGACGATGTTTATGCCCATGCTCATGAAACGATGTTTTCTCACGAAACGAACGTTTTCTTATGAAAGGACATGTTAAAGAGCTGCCATGAATGAATGAACTGAAAGGACTAAATGAACTGAATGTTTAATGTATGAAAATACGTAACGGCCACATGAATGAATGAAAAGGGGTACCCAATGAATGAATGGGCAGATTGCAATGCCGGACAGTAGTGCTGGTAGTGCACCCAGTGCTGCACCCTAACGAAATGAGATTCCAACCCACGGCTACGGACGGATCCATTAGTCATAGGGCCGCTAACCCTAACACACGGGGCGTAACAGTATGTACCGGCCTATGAAAGTGATAAGAAAGAATGCATGTATGCATGAATTTGCCTCATCAGCTTTCTTGAACTTTCCAAGGAGTGGTGGTGATGGCTTGTCATAAAGGGATATTCTGGCTTTCCTTTGCATTTATTTTTCTTTCCCTTTAAAGCTTGATTGCATTTCCAGCACTATAAAAGCCAGTGTTGATTCTTCCATTTGTAGTGCATTATCTGGTATTTCATACGTAGCTTGCTTCTCTACTTTAATCAAGCTCTGTGATTTTCTATTGGGAGGCTGTGCAGAATCTACGTGCATTGATCTTTTGGTTTGGAGATGGCTTAAGAGGGGTGTCAATGGCTGGGTTGCTCTTTCAGCGACTGACAAGGGCATGGCTGTTATGGGACTTGATAATTCCTGGGGTCTTTCTCAGGCTTATGCATCTCAAAGGGCTCTTTATTTCCTTGGTTGTTTTTTTGGGCTTAGATGGGTATGTTATCTTGTAAGAGGCCACGTTATGGGGGTTCTTTGCTGAATGGGTTGCATTTTCCTAGGTTGTTTGTTGTCCGATGGGCTCAATGTGAATTAAAGCTTGATTGGGCTTTTTGGATAATTGACTTGGTGGTGGGTTATGGTCAGCTTGACTTTCTAGGGCTTTGTGAACAGATGTCTATGGGTGGAAAAATATTTTTGTCTGTCTTGTCAATGAAAAGGGGCCTTTGAGCTATTAAAATAGGAGAAAGAGATGTGGGCTCACCTTGTTGGTCTGATGAGCTTTAGGCTCAGTGTTTAACCATCTGCGTTTTATAACTCTGCATTGCCGAATAAATCTGTCTCCACTATGCCTTCCAGGGCATGTGTTTTCTAGCCGACATAGGATTGATTTGTGGTGTAACCCCTACAAACTTCTGAGTCCTGAGAGTTATTCCTTTTGTTGCTGTGTCTGTTGGTTCCACAAGGAGAAAAGATAGGTGGCTGTGGGCTGATGTTAATTGTTTGGAAGTAGCTGGTGAGTCCACAATGAAATAATTTATTTGGTTTGGTGAGAAATTGAATGCCACTTCTTCACTGTAGCTGAACAGTTGCTAAGTGCTGGGGGTTCTTGCTCGGATGAAATTTTCTTCATATTGGTGGGCTGTTGGCATTTGAGGAAAAAACTGCAGAAGTTGAGGATTATTTCCTGCGGTTTTGATTTGTTTACTCCGAGTAAGAGTTTCTTGATTGGCGAGAGTGATTTTGTAGCTATTCTAATTTTGCGCACTTGGGAAATGGATTTCTTGTATTTCTTTGCCTTTGTTATTCATGTCTTGGTTCGTGGTCGTTTGCATGTCTTGATCCGACTACTCTGTCCTTGCGTCCTGCCTACCATTTGCGTGTTGAAACACCTAAGAAAAATTTCCATTGTTGTATTCGGCTCTCAACCATGGCCCATAGTTCAATTTTTCTAGGATTGTTTTCAGATAATTGCAAAATATTTGAGAGTGACCTAGTCTCCTACTTGCATATCAAAAATTGGATAGGCGTTCATATTTTATGGAAATCCATATTTCGTGATTCCCATACCTTGGCATTGTGAATCCTTGCTGAAGAGGCTTTGTAACATCTATTTCAATTTTGATTATGATGAATTTTCAGTAGGCTATCCCATAAACTAGATCTTCTTCCACTTTAGTCAAGTTGCCTACGGCTTTCCCAATGTTTGTTGCATTTCTCAAAGTCATATAGTCCAGAGGGAGTCTGTGTATCTGAACATTGAACAGTGCTTGTTTCAGATTTTTCTCTTGCAATTTTGCTCCTGGGGACCATGGTTTGAGGATGGGAAGGTGACCTTTGAAGTTCCATGGAGCTTGATTCAAGACTCTCAACTTGTCTTGTGGGGTTCGAAGGTAAATATGAACATGTTTGTTTCAAGATCATCTATCATAAATAATTGGATGAAATTCCATGTTTCTTTGATACTGGATTGGATTGCAAATTTGTTGAGAGGTCTGTCTGCAACTAGTCTTGCTACTAGAACTGTGTCTGATATGGCTTTTGTTGTGTCTAGTGCAGGCTCGAGATTTAATTCTTGCCAAGAGAGAGCTTTAGTTTGTGTGATGAGAGAATCCAGATCCATTCGATTATTTCCCATTGATGTTGATTTCTGTATTTGTATCTCTATTTTTTGTTTTTGGAGGTTTTTTAATTTTGAGTTGGTTGGTTGGAAAGAAAGCATTATAATGTGCAGAGGGACTCTTGTGAGAGAGTCGGCTTTTTTCTTTTTTTTTTTCGAGGTGCTCGATCTAGCTCTTACAATGCGTATATACTCATGTTATTTCTTCTTCTTTTCTCATTTATTGTTTATTGTTGTATTAATGCATAGTTGCTATGAATGGGTGACAAGGCCCAATCAACGCTATGATTTCATCACAATTAACTTCAAATGATTATTTGATTTCTTGTTTTTTACCTTACTGTTTGAAGTGTAAAGCATGGTCTTTTTGTCAGTGACAATCTTTTATATTGCTAGATCCAGTCATAGATTATGCAAGCGTCACACACTCATTTTAAAAAAGAGTGGAGCCCACCATTAGAAAATGAGTTATGCTACATACAGTATCTTTTGAGTACTCCTTGCGCTCTCTAGTCTCAACTAATGTGATTGACCAAACTAGTTATTTTATATTAAAAAAAAGTGATGCAGCCAATTACATTAGTGAACTGCGCAAGGAAAACGGAAAAATGATTGCATAGAGTTTTTGTTAGAAAATTAGTTTTTTCATATTGATCTCATAGTTATTCACTTTTTTCAAAATGAGTGCACGACTCTTACACACTCTATGACTGGAAATAACATTTCTTTTAATGTTTAAGCCTTCAATGCCAAATGATGAAAAGCTGAAATATGAGCTAAGAATAATATCGAGATTTAGAATGAAAATTCTTACATAGTGGCATTAATTAGATTTTGGGATGACCAAATTAGAGGAAATAATACACAAGCGCATAGAAAATCTTGATGAGCCGTTGGAATTTTAACTTAGGGGTGACATTTTGTATTTGCAGGTCGTGTTCGTGTTATGTTAAGTCATGTACATTTGGTGATATGAGTCAATCCAAACACGGACTGTTAACTAAACGAGTCAAACCTTTAAACTCTAACATGACCCATTTAAATAACAGGTCATGTCTTGTCACTCGTTTTGACACGTTTAATAATTAATTAGAAATATGTCAAAATGATAGGACTCATTTTAACCTGTTTTATGTAGTATTGAACTAATCTGCATAACCCATTTGATTTGATTAACATAATCGCACATAAAAGTTAAAAACTATATTTATTACACTACAACAGATCATGTCTTTTGGGATGAAAAAAAGCATCTAAAGCTTGTCCAAATATCACTGTCCCAAAAGGTATTTTGGGAAGAAAATAGCAATTTTGTCCCAACTTCTATCTTTTGGGACAAACATTTGCTGGACTGTTCGAACACATTCGAATGACCATTTTGTTCTAGCATAGTTGAATTTTGTACCAGAAAGGAGTTTGAACGCCAACAAAAAATATTTGAACGTAGATTGCATGTTCGAACGTATTCTACATGGGTGGTCGATCGATACAAGTCCGTTCTATCAAATAGACATAAGGGAACATTTGAACAAACAAATTCATGATCGAACGGAAATTATATTTTTTCAATTTTACGGATTGAGTAAGATGTTTGAATGTATAATTAATTGATCGAGCGGTTTGCCAGTTAACAACCGTTTGAACAGTATCATGTGATGCTCGAATGGTTGTTTCTGATGTATCCTGTTCGAATGTTTCATGGACGTTCGAACGGTTAATATTTATTTTAACCAAAAATTTAAAACAAAATAAGCATAATTAAATAATATTTTAAAAAAATACATTACAAATTGTTCAATACAAATAAAACTAATCATAAGTCCGAACTAAGTAAATAAATTAGTAATAATACTAATAATTTCATCCGTATAGAACTTTATAATTAAATCCCAGAATTGTTGCATAAACATTTACATTTGGAGTTGCATCTCTCTCCTGAACTCTTCTTGTTGTTCTTTTTGCTGTTTGATGGGCATCTTCATGCCTGCTTGTTTCACCAATTGAGCCTCTAACTCATGCTGTCTTGCAGTCAATTCTTTGATCTTGGAATTCACATTCTCTAACGCTATAGAGGTACTTGACGTTGATGAAGAGTTATAAGGCTTTACATAACGACCCAAACCCGTCAAATATCCTGAATGTTGACCTAAAACTTGTGTAAAAATTTTCACAACATAGGACAGCCATTTTATCCTACACACAACATAAAGAATTAATATCATTCCAAATATTCAAATATGTTTAATAAAAACAGATTATAATACTTACTTAATTTTCATGAGAATCGGGATGAGTCCACTCTCCATTATGATCAATATGTGATGTAGCATATGATTTTGTTAGATCATAATTGGTATCTGACTCTTGCTACAAGAGACATTGTTAAGATATAAAGTCTATATTAAAATTAATACCTCAAAAAACCAAACTATATAGAATAAAAAAATAAAAAATATATTACTAATTTCATAGAGCGGCGATTGAAAGATTTTGAGCTTGCAAGATGATGAATTCTCAACTTCGATCTATTTCTTTTGTTTATAGAACTTTGTTCCTGTATAGAAGTTGTAAATATTAGTAAGTGAAAATTATAAATAGGATAGGTAAAGAATTAATTTAATTTACCTTATATGATGGTTCCTCAAAGATGTCGCAAAGTTTTTTCCAATTGGAAGGTCGGGCATCCTGAAAAGGATGCTGACGTGCATTTTCCTTGTTTTCGTACTTATTGTAATGCTCATGACACCTCGCCTTATACTTGCTGAATGCATTACACATAAGCTCATCGAGAATTTTACGCTCCTCTATCCGACCAAAATTTAGTTCGAACTCATCCTTGAAAAATATATACACAGATATTATTACTTAGAATATTAAACAATATTAATATAAATTCATTATTTAAATATTACGTACCAAACAATGTTTCTTTATAAGCTCTTTCATATATTGTTGGACTTTATGCCATGAACACATAGCCAAATGTACATAAGTTCGTGTAAGTGCACCCATATGCGATGCAAGCCAAGCTGCTTGTTGTTCCTCGCCTCCAGTATATTCGTCAGGAATGTTAACTATAATCTTACCCACTTTACGATATTTCTCCAACGTCATGCCTATAGTAGTGACTCGACGTTAACGAGATTGTACTATTAACTCTATAAAATATATAGTTATATACATTGTATCAATTATCAATTATTTTAATTGAAAAAATGAGTATTAGATTAGATATTTACCTTGTTCTGTAGAGTCAGTCTCTAGTGGTGAATCAGACGGAGAACTAGGATCCGGTGGAGATGGGATGCGAACTTCTTTCCTCTATGGTGGCATAATTTCGAGATACTGTGTAATGTGATTACAAAACCTGTCAATCATCTATATCAGTTTCATTTGGAGATACTTCAGATTACTCAACATTTTGCTCAACTGTCGCATCAACAATTTCAGCCTCAATATATTCCCTATGTAATAGGATCATCTCATACTAGCTCAAATCCAGAAATAAGTTAAAAGATGGATTGACTCTGTTTGTATGCTTCTTGAGTAGAGGGATCATTTTCTTCTTCAGCTTGTCCATCCACCTCAAGGATAATGTCATATATATATATATATATATTTCTTGGAGAAAATTTTTGTGCTGCTCGCCATTGATTTCCTAACTTAGGATCGTCTAAGTAAAATACTTGATATACTTGGGAAGCTCAAATAAAAGGATCATCTTCATACCAATTTTTAATGTATTAATACTCAGAAAATATTCATCATAGCGTTTTCTCCTTCGAGAATTGCTTAAATCCCACCAATCACACTTAAATAGATACACTACAAGCTCTCCCAAATATCTCATTCTAATTATATCGACAATAATCCCATAGAATTCAACGTTGTCTCCGTCATGACTTCCTTTGACTAGGACACCACTATTTTGTGTTTTCCTATAGCATTCTTGATCCATTATGTGAAACTTACTTCCTCGATAAATACATGCAAAATATCGAACAACACGTCTCGAGGGGCCACGCGCCAGTGCATACAGTTCATCTGATATATCATTTGGATTACTCACATGCATTTGTACAACCTACATATTAAATAAAGTATAAACATCCAAAAATAAACAATCCAATGTATTTTTTAATTTAGTGCAAACTCGCATCTATAATGTCATTACACGTTGTTCAAACTATTTCGAGAACTCATCTCCATGTTTTTGGTCTATATGATTTGCTTCTAGTTCTTTGAGCACGTTAATATGATCACTGAAATTAAACATTACCAAAAAAATTATATTTAAATAGTTTTCTAAAGTAAATTAAATATTAATTAACAAATAATGTGAACTTACTTCAAGTGGCTCTCTATCTCAGGGTAATTGTTTAGCACGTACCACTAAGTTTTCTTTAATTATCTTTCACACAACTCATAACCATGCACTGCACCAAGTGGACATACTTGTTGGGAAAACACAGAAAACCCGTTTCGTTGTCTTGGTTGGTCAACATCAAAGTTTCTTTCTAGCTGATTAAACCTTGTGTCAATGCCTTGGAAATACTTGGAACAGAATGTATGCACTCACCATCAATATATATTTCTGTAATTTATCATTCTAGGTGGCCCTTGTTACCCACTATGCGTTTTAACTTCCCAAGGAATCGTTCAATGGGATACATCCATCTATACAAGATTGGTCCTGCGAGTCGAGCCTCAAGTGGCAAATGAACGGCTAAGTGAACCATGAAATCGAAAAATGACGGTGGTTAAAAACTCTTCAGCTTACGCTATATTATAGCAAGTTCTCATTTCGTCAATCAAAAACTTCTACATTCAACGTTCTAGCACATAAGTCTTTAAAAAATGCAACTCAGTCAAAGCCACCCGCACATCTCTCGTCAAGTACCCACGGATACCAACAGGCAAGATGCGTTATAAAAATACATGACAATCATGGCTTTTTAGTCTAGTAATTTTCCAGTCATTTGTTCACACACACCTTGTTAGATTCGAGGCATACCCATCCGGTAATTTAATCTTCATCAGTCACTCACAATATGTAGCTCTTTCGTTCCTTGACAATGTATACCACCTAATTGGCATGTAGACAAATGAACCACTTTGTTGCAAGTACATTTTTTATCTTATTCCAGGCTGCTTCAGATCTTTCTGTAAGTTTATGTTATCCTTCTTTCTGCCTTCAATTAACATCAGTATTTCCAATACGGACTCGCAAATATTTTTCTCAATATGAATAACGTTGAGAATATGTTGCAATTTTAACGTCGACCAGTAGGGGAGTTCAAAAAATATACTCTTCTTTGTCCAATTCAACTCATTCGCATTTCATTTCCTCTTCCGTTTTTTTTTTTACCAAAATCATTAGTTCTGACATATACAAATTGTGCAAGTACATATTCGCCCCCATTCAACAGTGTCATCAAACATTCTAGCATTTCCACGTCATCTATGGTCACTAGGTAAAAATCGACGATAACTCATAAAGCATAGTTTCCTCTCATACGTAAGCCATTCAGATTGGGTATGTTTAGTACAAGTCAGACATGTCATTTTCCCCATAGTACTTCAACCTGTCAAGTTTTCATAAGCTAGAAAATCATTTATTGTCCATAACACGACATCATGCATCTTGAACGACTTGCCTGTTGATGAATCAAATGTTTAAGACCCCATTTTCCCATAAATCTTTCAATTCTGCAATCAATGGTTGTAAGTGTATATTTATATCATTTCCCGGTGATCTCAGACTTGGAATGAGCAAACTCATTATGAAATATGGATCTTTCATACACTTCCACGGTGGTAGATTATACGACATAAGTACAATTGGCCAAGTACTATGACTAGTACTTATGTTCCCAATGATTAAATTCATCTGTTGCTAACTTAAGTCACACATTACGAGGTTGTTCAGCAAACCATGGTTGGTCCAAATCAAATTCCTTACAAACTTGAGAGTCCGCTGGATGTGACAAAATATTATCATTCCTGGCTCTAGATGATGAGTGCCATGTCATGTCCACAACTACATAAATAACCGTTGTAATCTAGGTATCAATGGAAAGTGGTGTACAACCTTTTGCGGCACATTCTGCTTCTCAGTTGTCCATCTTGATTCATTGCAAATGGGACACTCGTTTAGCTATTCATTCTCTCGCCAAAATAACACACAATCATTGTTACATGCATGTATTATGTTGTTGTCAAGTCCGAGTCTTCTTTTCAACTGTTTTACTTCATAGAAGTTGTGGGGTAAAATAATTTCTGATTGAAGTGCCTCTTTAAACAACTCGAGCAACATATTGATGACCATAATAGATATTTGGCACATGGACTTTATATGAAGCAGTATAACTGTAAATGATAATTTGATGTGCCTTCTACATCCTGCATATAACTCACGCTGTGAATAATTCCACAAGCGTGTAAAAGCGTTACGGCCCGAATCATTTGAATTTGATTCGTCCACATCACCTTCTTCCATAAACATTCCCGCACTAATGTCACCCAACATTTACTTTATATCCTCCTCGTATTCATCACCAACAACATCGGGATGTACATATTAAGTGTTATAATATAATGATTAGTATTATTATATAGTATATAGTAATCTTAAGTGTTAGTAATCTATAGTATTACTAACACTATAGTATTATGATATTAATATATAGTTATATTACTATATTATAATTATAGTTATAATAACTATATAGTTATATCTATATAGTATATAAATATATACTATACAGACATAAGATATAGTATATAATACATAGTTATATAGTATATAATACATGTATTATATAGTATATAATACAATTATATTGTGATTGAGGGGCACACACGTTCGATATAGTTTATATAGTATACAATTATATAATATATCTTTATTATAGTTATATAGTATATATATATATATTATTATATACTAGTATATAATATATAGTTATTAGTATATTACATATTACTATATTATATTTGAAATGAGTTAAAAAAAGATGCAATATGCAAATTGAGGGGCACTCACATTCAAAATCCCTATATACCGAGTTTGAACTTCCAATTGAACAGAAAATTGTTTGAACAAAGGAATTTAATGCATGTTCGAATGCTGCATACATGCGTTCGAACGTATCTACACAATAAGAGGCGCCTGGTTCTCGATCGATCGAACAATTCATTTTATACATTCAAAACTCGAAAACCGATCGAACACACGCCGTACCATCAATAAAACTATTCAAAAGGTACATTTTTTCCTCCGTTTAAATGTATTTTTTTTGTTATTTTCATTTAGTTTTGAAAAAAAGAATAGAAAAACATATAATTTATAGATTTAGTATTCTAGGGCAAGAAAACAAAAGGTAAGGATGCTTTTATGCACATTTCGGCCTTGTGTGTGTATTATTTGTGGAAGAAACGAAAGGAATCGGCCGAGTGCTTCATGTGCTATTTTGTAATTTTTTGTGACTTTTATGTGTTGAATCAAAACATGTTAGTTCTTTGGAGTTGTGTTATGAACATGTTAGAAGAAAGTTTGGATTTTTGGAGTTCTTGTAAATGTTTTGAAATAGGTCAAACGTTGAGATTCGAGAGTTGTATTTTAGTTAAAAAGTCTGGATTTTTTTACTAAAGAGTTTTGTGATTAGGTAAAGTATAATTTTGTTGGATATTTTAAGCATGTTCTTAAACTTAGGATATGAGGGTTTTCGGTGCAATATTTTGGTTTGATCATGAGTTTTGGAGTTGGATAAAATTACAACAAAAATCAAAGAGAAATGACCTTTGAAAGTTTCGGCCCTAGCATGCTTTACATAGTTGTGTTTGATTTTAAATTTTTCTAAGTTGATATTTGAGTTTAGGAAAAAATTTACATGAAGAGTGTAAATTTTGGTATTTTTTTGGAGTTAGAATGTGCAATCCTTAGGTTATAGGTAAAATGGTCATTTTTCCACATATAGAGGGTAAAATAGTAATTTTACTGTAAGTTAGCATTTCTTCATATTTCTAATTTGTTAGTGATTAAGTTTTTAACATTTAGAACTCCTACTTACAGTTTCTTGTGTTTCGTGCTTTACCTTGTAAAATGTGACGATCACTATAGGTTAGCTTCTAACTTACTGTAAGATTACTATGTATGTGTAATGGATAAGGGAACGATTTTTTATGTACTTATGTTATTCTATATGTCATGCTATGCCATGTTACATCATGTATCTGTTATGCATGTTATATTCTGTCGTGACATATGTATCTGTCACACAATTTATTTTGTCATGAAATATTTATCTGTCATCAAAACCCATCTTCTTCATCATAGCCTCTAGAAACCCCCTGTCCACTCTATCGTAAGCCTTGCTCATATCAAGTTTTGAAGACATAAAGCCTTTCTTACCTTCTCTTTTCTGTCTCAAGAAATGCAGAAGCTCATAAGTCACGAAAATGTTATCTGTTATCAATCTATCAGGAACAAATGCACTTTGGGACAATGAGATGAGTTTTGGCAGCACCACTTTAAGTCTATTGGCCAAGAGTTTTGACATCAACTTGTACATCACATTGCAAAGGCTTATAGGCTTGAAAATCAATAATCAACTCAGGTTGTTTCTTCTTGGGAATTAGAGAACTGTAGGTGTGATTTACCTCAGCAGGAAACTGACCACTATTGAGAGCCATCAACACTGCCTTAGTAACATCATTTCCAACAACATGCCAGAATTTTTGAAAGAATATGAGATCCATTCCATTAGGCCCTGGTGCCTTCGTTGGATGCATTTGTTTCAAAGCCTCAGTAACTTCCTCTTCACTAAAAGCCTTCAGCAAAGCCTCATTCATATCATTAGTTACTCTTCCTTGCAGTCCTTCCAAAAACTCCATCTGACCAGATTTTGCAGAAACTTTAAAAGGTGTGCTAAAATACTCTAAGATAAGCTTATCTCTATCTTCATTCAGTTGCCTAACACCCCTTGCATCTCAAAGGCCTTTAATAGTATTCTTCTTCTTCCTTTGTGAGGCTTTATGATGAAAAAATCAAGCATTAGTATCCCCTTCCTTTAACCATAGAGCCTTGGACCTTTGTCTCCGCATGATTTTCTCTTTCCCAAGCCACTTTTTCATATTAGCTCGAGTCTCCTTATATTCTGATTTGTTTTGACATAAAGGATCATTGCTCTGCAGGAGATTTAGTCTAGTTCTGGCCTGCTCAATACCCTTTTTTACATGACCAAACTGGTGCTGATTCCAAACTAACAAGTTTTCCCCACATATCTCAATCCTTGTGATAACAGTATGCATCTCAGTCCCACCTACCAATCCTCTCCAAGCCTCCTCAATAACTTTAGTACATTCTGGTGCTTCCACCCACATAGCCTCAAATTTGAAGAGTCTTTGGCCTCTCCTCTGATTCATCTTAGAAATCATCAGTAAGATTGGAACATGGTTTGAGTGGGCAGTAGTAGAATGTCTCACTTGAGCATTAGGAAATAGTGAGCACCACTTTAGATTAGCAAGGCCCCTATCTAGTCTTTCAAGGATACATTGAGTTGAATCTCTATTATTACACCAAGCAAACTGATTCCCTGAATAGCCCAGATCTTTTAAAGCACACTCATCAAAAGCCATCAATTGTCTTTCTGACCATGGTTGCCCCCCCCCCCCCCCCCCCCCCATTTCTCATTATTGCCCATGATCTCATTAAATCTCTCGGTAACAACCAAATGGATCAACCATATCATGGTCTGTGTAAAGTCAGTGTCTTTCTCAGTTTTGGTGAATGGAGAGCCAAAGGGTCCAATTTATCCTACTCGAAGGCTGAGGCAAGGGGATCCTATCTCCCCTTACCTTTTCCTCTTATGTACTGAAGGCCTAAGTTCTCTACTAAAGAAGGTTGGAGACAATAAACAAGTTGAAGGCATACGAATATGCAAAGAGGCCTCTAAATCATTTATTTGCGAATGATAGTGTGTTGTTTTGCAGGGTTAATGTATAGACTTGTCTCAACATCCAACATTTACTCAAGATATATGAGAAAGCTTTTGGTCAGAGTGTAAATAGAGACAAGACCTCGATGGTTTTTAGTAAGAATGTTCCTATCATTCAACAAGAAGAGATTATGGCTTTTTGGGGAGTCCAACAACATCAGTATGAAAAGTATCTTGGTTGTCTAGCTATTGTGGGTAGGAATAATAAAAAAGCTTTCTCAGGTCTCAAATAGAAAGTCTGGAACAAGCTTGCTGGATGGAAGGAAAAAATGCTATCTCAAGGTGGAAAAGAGGTATCGATTAAAGCTGTAGCACTTGCCATCCTAACTTATACAATGAGTTGCTTCAAACTTCTAGTAACTTTATGTACATAACTTGAAAACATGATGGCAAAGTTCTGGTGCAAAGTTCTGGTGGGATCAAAAGCAGAATGAACATAAGGTTAGATGGGTTAGTTGGAGGAAAATGTGTGAAACTAAAGCCAATGGAGGATTGGGTTTCAAGGAGCTAAAGGTTTTTAATGAGGCACTACTTGCAAAACAGGGTTGGAGGATTATGACAGAGGAATCTTCTCCTCTGCACAAAGCGTTCAAAGCAATATATTTCCTCAAACTAGATTCAGTGAAGCAAAGCTTGGACCTTTACCCCCTTATGTATGGAGAGGGATCAAAGAAGAATCTTTTGAATTGCTGCAAGTGGAGAGTAGGAGATGGAAAAGCAATTAATATATAGTCTAATTATTGGCTACCAGGACACAGGTTGATTCCCAAACCAATTCTAATAGATGAAGCTGCTTTCCAAAAGGTTGAGTGCCTTATTGATGCAAAAACCAGATGGTGGAATGTTGATAAAGTCATAAGCATGTTCTCTCCTTGTGAAGCTGGTGAAACTGGTGAAGTGTTAAAAGTCTTGCCCAGTGCAGAGAATAGACCAGATTTCTTGTTTTGGGAACGTGAAAGGAATGGAATATTCTCTATTAAAAGTGCATACAAGTTCTTTCAATCCCTTGATCAGACTAGACAAGTGGGTGAATGTTCAAATGCAGAAAACCAGAAAAAAGGTGTGGAGGAAGTTAGAAGCTGCAAATCCCAACATAATTAAAGTATTTGCTTGGAGAGCATGTAAAGATGGCCTTCCAACTTTACAGAAACTTAAAGAGAAGAAGATCATCCAGGAAGCTCAATGAACATGGTGTTCTGAGGGTGAGGAGGATGTGAGACATGCTTTACGATACTGCCCTATGTTGAGAGATTCATGGAAACTCTATTTACATGATCTCCTGGGTTTTTATGAGAATCAAGTCTTTTTGCAGATTGTTTGGCATGTCATGACACGAGGCCAAAAAGGAGATTTGGAAAAAAAATTATGATAGCTTGGGGACTCTAGTATAGAAGAAATAAAAAAAAAATTAGGATAAAGTACTGGCTACTGCTCAAGTTATTGAACATGCTCTATCTTTAGCTCTTGAGTTTAAAGAAGTTAAATGCTTTCCTCCTTCCACACATATCAAAGTTTGCAATTGGCAGCCTCCACCATATGGGGTGCTGAAGTTAAATGTTGATGGGGCAACTTTTAGTGATCAATGCAAGGCAGGCGTGGGCATGATCTTAAGAAATGCCATAGGAGAGGTGGTTCTTGCTGCTAGTAAGAAGGAAAATGCAATGAATGATCCAATGGAGATTGAATTGTTGGCTATCTTTCGGGTTCTTCAAATTTTTCTTCCACTGGGAATCTTTGATCTAGTGATTGAGAGTGATTCACTACTGGTGATGAATGAAGTTCAGGCAGCAGAGGAATAGACGGCTTCATGGGGCAACTTAATCTATGAAATAAAGGCATTGATGAAGTTTTTCCCAAGATGTGTAATCCTTCATAAAGGAAGAATGGCTAATGTAGCAGCTCATACTTTGGCAATATTTGCCTAGCATCTAGAAGACTTGACAGTTTGGTGGGATTCTTATCTAGATTGTATCTCACAAATAATTTGGTATTTGTTTTTTATGTAAGTGGAGTTGATCATTTATCAATGAAAGTATTCTCTTATAAAAAGGAAAAGAAAATGAAAGATTTATCTATTACATAATATATTCTGTCATGTAATGTTATCTGTTACACATTATGCCACGTCACGTAATGTATTCTGTTATACGTTGTGCCATGTCATGTAATGTTATCTATTACACATTATGCCATGTCACGTAATGTTTATCTGTTATATGTTATGCCATGTTATGTTTTGTTTGTTTGTTTCATGTTACGGCAAGTCATGCATCTCACATATATGTGACATTACATTACGTCAAGTTATTTTTCCTTTTTGTGTCATGTCACGTTGTGTCTCGAGTACAGTTTGTGTATCTCAAAATTAGTATTTTCACGTTAGTGAAGTCTATTTACGTTTATCACGATCCTAAATGCTAGGATAAGGTAATATCCTAATAGAACTCTTTTATTCATGCTGGAGTGTCGAAATTAGTGTGAAATCCCCTAGGTTAACAAAGTAAAGTTTAACGGGTTTCGAATGAGGCCTAATTAACTGGTCACTAGAACGAATAAGGGCACTACCGTTGATGGTGCCCCATATATTTCAATTTCATTTTATATGTACTCATGCGGGTGCAGATACCTGACACGGGATACGTACAGTACGTGTATCGATAGCAGGTGTAGGTACTTGTAAACTGGCACGTAAAGTATGTGTGTGCATAGTAGGTGCAGATACCTATGAACTGGCACGTACACTACGTGTGTCCACAACAAGTGCAGATACTTATGAGCTGGCACGTATCTTAATGCACTCACAGCTGGTGCAGATACTTGTATTGTGATGCAGTAATCGGTAGGGACACATGGCTCAAGGAGACCCTTGTAGCACCCACATTTCACTTTTATTATTCATGCTTATTTATTGAACAAGACACGGAACGATGTGGAGCTCATCGTTTCGATGTTCCGGTTTATAGATAGTAATATGGCATCCTAGACTCAGATGTCTGAACTACTCAATGAATTAGCCTAGTAGATACTTTAGTTTCTACCTATAATTATGGAGCTCAGCCTCCCATGCTTTTGAGATTATAGTCTCTTGAGACTCGTACCGTAATCGTGGATGTTTATCCTTTCAGTATGTATGAGTCATGTTTTAAGTATTTAGGATATTATTTGTTTGGTGCATAATATTGCTAAAAAAAAAAGTTATCCTCTGCGAATATTGCATGTTGCTAGATGCATGTTAGGAATATTGCATCTTTATCTATTATGAACGGGGGCAGGTAACCCTTTGTTACATGTCCCGACGCTTCAGATGTCATCCAATCCTGAGCGGAATTTGGGGGCGTCACAATATATATCTATATTATTTTTAGTTTTTCATATTATATATAAAATATTTTTTATATGATTTTTATATTATATTATATATATATATTATATGCTAAAAATTGCTAATTAATATAATATGAAATTTTAAAATCTTATTATTCATGTCTTTTAATCTTATAACATAAAATTAATATAACGTTAATATAATATAAAACGAGGGATATGGGACAATCTCATGCTAAAGTTTTTGTTAGAGTATGATTTTATTTATCTGTAAAACTAGAAGAACCAAACCGGATTAGACCAAAACTAAAAAAATAGAAAGTTTCAGTTTCAGTGGTGAATCGGTTCGTTATTGGCTCTTAAATTTTCAAAATTGTTGTTACTGGCTCGGTTCTGAAAAATGTCCAAAACCGAACCGAACTGAACCTGTTATACCTTGGTGATAGACATTTCCCAATTTAGTTATTTGAAGAGTTTGAATATTTTTTAAAGATATGTTCTATTTAATAATTTTTTATGAAATAAATATTTATTTTGTTAAATTATGAAATCTCTTGTTTGGCTTTATTTACGTAAGTACATAACATCCTTAGCCCAAGGAAAGCAGGTGTTACACCATTTGAGGTGGGAGAACTCGATGACATAGAGAACTCGATGACAAACAAAAATTGCTTATCTATGTTTAGTTGAGACTCTTATTCTTTTAAGCAATAGTGCTCTAAGTCCAATGACAAACATAGATAGGCAATCTAATGGTTCATTTCTCTCCTAAACGGTGTTCGATTATTTAGATCTCATGGTTATTAACAATCATGAATATTTTTAAAAGAAACAATGAGAAGATTAATGGCATCCGTGTCATTGACAAGGTCATTCAATCCTTCTCACCTAAGTTTGAGCATGCATTTGTAGCAATTGAAGAGTCTACGGACCTGGAGAAGCTTACAATTGAGGAGTTCACTACAAGAAAATGGGTCTATTGCGGCGATTGTTGATCTGCTGGGATTAATGTCGCCGCAATAAGTCATTATTCACGGCGATTTCTTGATCTACGCGGCTTCCAACCGGTGTGTATTATTGTCGCTCTTTTGCGGCGATTTTAAGCTTATTTGCGGCAAAAATTTTCGCCGCAAATATTATTTTTGATTTTGTAGCGACTTTAGTGATAGTTGTGGCGAATTAAAACGCCGCAAAATTCCAAAACCTTCTGCCGACGCACAAGTTCGCTGCAAATCCCAGTTTAATGTGAACGGCGCCAATACCTCCACAGAAAATCAGATTTCTCCCCAAATACCTATTTCCCCCCAATTCTCAATTTCGTTCGTCCCCATTTTTGCCTACCAGTAAGTTCACACACGCCCCTAAATTTGGACCGGGCGAGTCTGGAGCTGAAAATCCCGTGCCCCTCATTCCACATTTGAAGCGAACCATAGTTAGTGCCTCCTCGCGGTCCGTTTCCGAGTGATTGTTTTGTGAAGGCCAATATCGGCTGTTTGGTGTCGTCCATCGACAGGTATCTGTGGTTCCCCTTAAAGAAATACATCTCCCCCTTCATCCTCGCATTTGTTGCTTATTGCAAGAATTATGCATTTTGGTGGGTACTGATTAATAGTGTGTCTAAATTCACTACAGTCTTAATGGATTTGTTGATCTGTAGCTTATGCATTATGGTTTCTGAGTGAACTTTTTTTTTTTGTTGATCTGTAGCTTATGGATTTTTATTAGCTTCGTTTGGTTTATTCGTGGCCCCTTCACTGGTGCATTGTTTGTGTTTGTCTCCTTCGACTGTCTTTGGGGTTCCAAACTATTATATGTAAACTTTATCTCTTGTAAATTTTATCTTACTATTTCTTGTAAATAGTTTCCCCAACTGAGATAAAATTTTATCTCTTGTAAAAATGTAAACTATTTCTCTTAGTATTTCACCATCAAGAAATTAAATGGGAGAAATATACAAGTAAACCTCTTAAATATTTTTAGAAGTAAAAAAATTATCAAGTCATTGAAAAACACTTCTTTAACTGTTAAGCAAAAACAAATACTAATAGATAAGAATCCTCGATAGCACTCATTAAATAAAAACATATTCTCCTAAAAGTATCTATTAAATTGAAAAAATGATTTTGGGATTGATAAAAAAAAAAAACCCTATATATATATTTTCTCCCATCTAATCTCCAACAATATTTATAGCACTCATTTCATGGAAAGGTCACCATAGACCCTGTGTTATCAAACAAGTGAGGAGTAATATGAAAAGATGTACTGGCCTAGAAATCTCGGCCAACTTACTTTCTTTGCTTGGGATCAAGCGCAAGCTGGGCAACTGCCCAAACTATGTCAGCTATATAAATATGTTACTGTGTATATATATATATATATATATATATATATAATATCATATATGAGGGTTTTATATATCTGGTTCTTGATTGCATGCACAGCAGCAGTTAGCTCAGCCGACACCACCCATCAGAGACCAATAAAGATATAAAAAATGATTAGAAAAGTTGCATGGATTACAAGCATATCAAGCTCTAATCAATTCACAAGCCAGCTAGCCAGTAAAGGATTTAGTGGTTGGGACAATTTTACTCAATTGCTTTCTGCTTAGTGTTGCAGAAAGCAAAAACCCCGCTAAAAAAAAAAGCTTTTAGCTAGTTGTCTGTATCAATTACTGATCATACAACATTATGTGTTAAAAAAATGAGTTAGGTATCATATAATATGTTCATATATCTCTGCTTTAAACCTTTTTAATCACCAACATAAATACTCTTAAATATATAGAAATATGCAAATTAAAATATTGGAAGCATTCAAATTGATCATCATCAAAACCGGCTACTCTTAACAGCTTTTTGGAGGATTTGTAGATGCATGCATATAATCTAGAGATCAATTTGGTGGATGTTAAGAACTTGATAAAAGCATAAGAAGACTTGAGAACAGAGGAAAGTAGATGAACTTTGTACTAAATTGTATTGGAAAAGAATGAATAATTCTATACGGGCTTTACATTGTATTTATACATGAAGTAGGGAAAGTAACTAATAACAGAAATAACAGAATAACAGAAATGATTAATGCTTATTCTCTAATTTGACCTTTTCCTCTTTGGATTTTAATTCCATATTTTCAATATGTGATGCTATACTCCAACACCCCCCCTCAAGATGAACATGAATGTTAAGTATGTTCATCTTGCGAAGAGTGATGAAAAAGTAAAGAACCCAATGGCTTAGTAAGTATGTCTGCCAACTGTAATCTAGAAGGGATATAAAACAATTTTATAAGATTCTGCTGCAGCTTCTCTCGAACAAGATGGCAATCGATCTGGATATGTTTGGTTCTTTCATGTTGAACTGGATTTGTAGCAATAGACATGGCAGATTTGCTGTCAGTGTATAATAGTGTTGGTTGAGGATGATTAATCTGTAAATCGAGTAAGGCATAAACTAGCCATTGAACTTCACAAGTTGTTGCTGCAAGGGCTCTATATTCTGCTTCAGCAGAAGATCTGCTGATTGTTGCTTGCTTTTTGGATTTCCATGAAATCAAAGAATCACCCAAGAAAATGGCAAATCCTGTTACACTTCTTCTTGTGTCAATGCACCCTGCCCAGTCACTGTCTGAGAAAGCCTTAAGTTGGAGTTCTGATGATGCTGAAAAGAACAAGCCTTGTCCTGGTGTGGCCTTCAAGTACCTTAACACTCTAATGGCTGCTTGGTAGTGGCTAACAGCAGGTTTGGCAAGAAATTGACTTAAGACTTGTACAGAGTAAGCAAGGTCTGGTCTTGTGAGGGTTAAGTACAATAACCTGCCAACAAGTCTTCTATAGGTTGGTGGATCTTCATAGAGATTAGGATCTTCAACAGTCAACTTGAGATTAGATTCCATTGGAAAGGCAGCAACTTTTGAACCAATGGTACCCGTGTCTTGAAGAATATCCAGTGCATACTTTCTTTGGCAAAGGGAGATGCCTGTTTTGGATCTTGCTACTTCCAAACCAAGAAAGTATTTTAGTGGCCCCAAATCTTTTATAGTGAACTGGTCATGTAGAAAATCCTTTAAGAGCTGAATTTCTTGCAAATTATCACTAGCTAGTAGTACATCATCTACATATACTAGTAGTGCCATGAAAGATGTTTCAGATTTCTTGATAAACAATGAACAATCAGAACTGCCTTGAGTAAAGCCATAGCTAAGAAGAGCAGTAGAAAGTTTTTCAAACCACTGTCTAGAAGCTTGTTTGAGGCCATAGAGACTTTTTAAAAGTCTGCAAACTTTATTATCTTGATTGGTCAGGCCAGGGGGCAACTCCATATAGACTTCCTCATGCAATTCACCATGTAAAAAGGCATTATTTACATCTAGTTGGTGAATATGCCAGTTTTTAATGGCAACAACAGCAAGCAATAGTCGAATAGAAGTTATCTTGGCTACAGGAGAGAAGGTATCAAAAAATCCAATCCTTCTTGCTGATTATAGCCTTTTGCCACTAATCTAGCTTTGTGTCTTTCTATGGTTCCATCAGCTTTATATTTAACACGAAACACCCATTTACAACCATGTTAAGAACTTGATAAAAGCATAAGAAGACTTGAGAACAGAGGAAAGTAGATGAACTTTGTACTAAATTGTATTGGAAAAGAATGAATAATTCTATACGGGCTTTACATTGTATTTATACATGAAGTAGGGAAAGTAACTAATAACAAAAATAACAGAATAACAGAAATGATTAATGCTTATTCTCTAATTTGACCTTTTCCTCTTTGGATTTTAATTCCATATTTTCAATCTGTGATGCTATACTCCAACAGTGGACTTTAGAGTTAAAGCTTATGTGTTTACTTGTTAGTGGAAAATCGTATGGCAGCATACATGTTAATAATTAGATCCAGAAAATATTCCTTCCCAAAAATATCTTTAAATACATAGGCATAGAATCATCTAAAACTTTGGACAACACTACTAAAATAGTCGATATTAAGGATGTAAATAAAGCACATTTATACTTTAATCACATTAAACGTCTGAACATCACTACAACAGAATGTGTGTTTTGTGACAGAGGAAACTGTCACAAAAAAATGGCAAACCGTCACTAAACATATTTGGTGACGGTTTGAAACCGTCACCTAAAGTACTTCACAGAAAACATTTAGTGACGGTTTACTGTTCAACCGTCACAAAAAATATTTTTAGTGACGGTTGGAAGTGTTCCGTTCGGTACAATGCTCGAACGTTCCTTTTTTTGTGACGGTTATGAACTGTCATAGAAAATCACGTTCGGACATAAAATCAAACGTTTCGGACGTTATACCCGACCGATTGGCGTTCGAATGAGAGAAGTTGACGTTTGTTGGATATCGTTCGAACGTATCATATTTACGTTCGAATGTTAATGCGTCCGAACGTTAATTACAATAAACGTTCGAATATTTGTTCGAACGTAAACGTAAATGTTCAAACGTAGCGCGTTTAATGTTCGGACGTTATTTCGAATGTAAACGAAGGAGCGTCCGAATGTAAATTCTTTGTTCGAACGTTAGTCGCTTTAACGTTCGAACGATTCAATTGTATTTACGTTTGAACGTTTGTTACAGTGTGAACCAACGTTCGAACGATTTTTATTTACATTCGAACGTACAGATCAGAAATACTAATTTCAAAAAATTTAAAAACAAAATACCAATTGTATCATATTACATACCCAATTAACAAGTAACAATGTCTTATAAAAGCACAAAATTAGATATTAAAACTAGTCAGAAATATTGATAAAATTTATTTCTTTTTTTTCCCTCGCCCACGGGGATTCTATTGCAACGACATAACACGCTCCATTTGCACCATCATCTCTCGTTGCACTTACTCTTGCACTTCACTGCGTATTCTTTCCTTCTGGTCTCTCTGTTGGTCCTGCAAACGCGTCTCTAAATGAGACTGTCGTTCTAAGAGAGACTCTAACTCTTGCTGTCTCGACCTCATATACTCATTCTCACGCCGTGCAGCTTCTAAATCTACTGTAAGATTATTAATTTGTGAAGCCGATGAGATTGAGGAGGATGAACATTTATGCTTGATAGATCGTCCCAAACCTCTTGCCATACTAGACTGCGGCCTGAGCACTTGGGTGAATATGTCTATGTCACTAGGAGAGGATTTCGCAGAAGCCGACTGCATCTCTAACATTTTGCTCTGCAATTTAAAAGGTAATGATCGTAAATAATTAGTAACGTATTAAAAGAAATAGAAATAAGAAATAAACTATTAAAATGTTCTATAAAAAATTTATTTAACAAAATTAACACTACTTACATAATTATCTGCAACGACAGGATCCATCCACTCACTATGCTCATTAGTGTGAGCAGCAGCATAGACATGAATGAGGGAAAAGTTTTCAGGATCATCACGTTTCTAACAAAGCGATAATATTAGCAATTTTAAAAAGATAATGTTAGTACTTATCAGAAAGAATATCAGGAAAATAAATTAATTCTATAATTTTTTAATTACCATTTTTTCAGCAAGACGGTGGAATGACCTTGAACCGGCACGATGGTGGACAGTCAGAACGGATCTATTCTGTGCATTTGTAGAACTCAAGTGCTGCAAAATATATTAAAAATGTTAATTGTAATATGTATACATATAATATATAAAATGAATATGAATGTAAATAATTAAAAGATATAAATGTAAAATACCTGATAATCTGGAGATGCGAAAAGATCACAACACTTTCTCCAATCATCTAACTTCATCTGCTGAAAAGGAGACTGCGCAGCCTCTTCCAACGTCTCAAACTTCTTGAAGTGGTCATGACATCGTCCTTTGTGACGTCGAAATAGTGTAGCCATCAACTCATTCACGGTTCTCAAATCCTCGCTACGGCCAAAGTCGAAGTCGAATTCATCCTAACAAGGGAATCAAGTCAAAAATATAATATATTAATCTAAGTGAAAAAAATGTACTGAAAAGTAAACTCACCAGCACATGACTTCGAATGTGCTCCTTAATCTCATTCGGAACATCTCGCCATGAGCGCACATAAAATGGAGTATAAGCTCGAACTACTGTGCCAATATAGGAGGAAAGCGCTGCTGCACTATCATCCACTCCTTCAGTGGAATTATCAGGAATTGTGATCTTCAGTTTACCGTGCCTTCTATTTTTTTCAAGAGAGATTCCACGTATATAGCCACGACCACGACGTGCAGATGCATCAACTACATGATAATAATAGATATACTATAATTATAATTATATAGTTATTGAGAAAAGGTATTAATTATATATATAATTATCAACGACAATATTTCCTTACTGGTAGGTGTCGACTGGCTGTTGTTCTCTTCTGTGTTAGCTTAATCTTCAGGAACGGATTCCTTGAGTGGGGAGTCCTCAATGGATTCAGGATATGGACTTGGCGGAGGCACATTTCTTCGTTGTCGTTTTGGCGGCATTCTTTAAAATAATTAATTATATCAAAGAAAATTAATTAGAAAAAATTATGAAAATTTAAGATATTTTATAGTCACCTATATAAATATTTAGTACTTTTATTCTTCAGATGAATTTTCCATGCTTGTTTCAGAATCTCCATCAATAACATCTTCATCATCATCATGCACCTCTTCTTCATCATCTTTATCCACCTCTTGCCCAGATTCTGATTCGTCTTCATCTTCTGACTTGTCTTCTTCATCTTCCTCCTCACTGACTTGAATTGAATGATCATTTAATACAGACGGGTCGAGATGTACGGGTGGGACATCATCTCTACACAAGGGGAGCAACTCGAGTGCACCGAGGTCAACAAACAAGTTAATACCCTCTCCATCTTCCTGGTATGCCTCAACAATCGGAGTGTCATCTTCATCTCCACTATTCTCGTAATCTGCACTCGTTCCTGCTTCATATATATTTCGAGGAACAAATTTTTGTACGACTCGCCAAGTTATCTCCCCACTATCTTCATCAGCACTTTTCATTGGATCAATCAAGTAATAGACTTGGGTAGCTTGACAAGCCAATACGAATGGATCATCTTCGTACCATTTAGATGCAGTATTGACACTCGTAAAGTGATTATCCCTATGTATCGAAACCTGACCACCGCCTAGATCCCACCAATCACATTTAAAGACATATGTTACAGACCCACCCAGATATTTCAATCCGATAATATCACGTATGACACCATAATAGTCAATATCATCTGTTCCATGACTCCCCTCGACCAACACACCATAGTTTTGAGTCTTTCTATTACGTTCACGGTCCAAAGTATGGAATGTATAACCTCGAACCGTGCATGCAGTATATCAAGTGCTCTATTTGAAGGACCACGGGCCAATGCATACAATTCAGAAGAAATTGATCCGGGATCACGAGCACGTTGTTCCAAAATCTATAAATTGAAATAGTATATATTTATTATTTCATTATCCAGAGTTAAAAATTTCACAATATAACATATATATAATTTTAGTTCATACACGTTCTTCAAACCATCAGGGAAATTCTTCCTCGTGTCTTGCCTCTATATTTTCTACGCCTTCCGTTCTAAGTTTGTCCATGTTGTCACTGTTATAACATGTTGCAAAAGAAGTATATTTTGAGCACAACAATTCTAATTAATTTAAAGAAAACTATAATTATTCAAAGAAAAGAAATGATATACCTAAGATAATCATCAATCTCTCGGCAGTTATTTAGCACATACCACCGAACTTTACCCAACTCTCCATCAATTAAATCGTAACCTGTTTGTGCACCCAAGAGTCGTACATTCTGGGAAAACACTGATAGCTCACGAGGAGGCGGAGTAGCAAGATCAACATTTCGCTCTTGACGACTAAATCGTGTCTCAACACCACGAAGATATAGAGAGCAAAATGTTAACCATTCATCGTGTATATAAGGCTCTGCTATTGAACCCTCAGCTTTGGCTTTATTCCCAACAGTGCGCTTCAATCGACCCAAATATCTTTCAACTGGATACATCCAACGGAACTGCACCGGTCCACCCAGAAGTACCTTTCGCGATAAATGTATTGCTAAATGGAACATGACATCAAAAAATGATGGTGGAAAAATCTGCTCGAATTTACATAGTATAGTAGCAATGTCTTCTTCCAATTTCGACAACACATCTCGATTTACTACCCGAGCGCACAAATCCTTGAAAAATATACATAGTTCAGATATGGCGACACGTACATTAGATGTCAGCTTCCCACGAATTTTCACAGGTAATAACTTCTGCAAAAATACGTGACAATCATGACTTTTCAATCCATTGATTTTCCAATCATCAGGACTCACGCATCTACTAATATTTGAAGCATAACCATCTGGCAACTTCACACCTTGCAACCATTTACAGAAATCCATCCTCTCCTCCCTCGTCATCGTAAAACATGCATGCGGCATGACCACCCTGTTGCCTTCCACCCGCAAATGCAGATTATGTTTAATTCTCATTCTCCCAAGATCTTTCCTCGTCTTGATCGTGTCTTTCGTCTTTTTGTTAATACTCATCAATGTACCCAGTATATTATCACAAATATTCTTCTCTATGTGCATTACATCCAAACTATGTCGCAACTTGCATGACGACCAATACGGCAAATCAAAAAAAATACTACGCTTTGTCCAATTCAATTCTGATACGGCTCGTTTTCTCTTGTTCTTTCCCCGACCTTTGCCAAAATTGTTCGCTCTAACATGTTGCAGTTGTTCAACTATCTCTTCTCCAGACAACTCTTTTGGTGCAATCCTATCCTCTACTCTCCCATCAAACTTGGCACATTCTCTTCTCCATGCATGATTTGCTGGTAAATAACGTCGATGACCCATGAAACACAACTTCTGAGAAAATTTTAGCCACTCACTAGTAGTTTCTTTATTACACGTCGAACACGCTAACTTCCCTTTCGTACTCCAGCCAGAAAGATTCCCATACGCCGGAAAATCATTTATGGTCCACATTACCGCAGCATGCATCTGAAAAGATGTCGACTTAGATGCATCATAAGTTCTAACCCCTGTTTCCCATAACTCTTTCAGCTCTTCAATCAACGGCTGCATGAATACGTCAATATCATTCCCAGGTGATCTAGGGCCAGGGATGAGTAAAGTTAACAAAAAGTTTGGCGCCTTCATGCACCTCCATGGTAGAAGATTGTACGGAATCAATACCACGGGCCAAGTGCTATAACTTGTACTCATATTCCCAAAAGGGTTGAATCCATCGGTTGTGAGTCCCAGGCGCACGTTCCGAGCTTATAACCTGAACTCTGGATACTGATTATCGAAAGACTGCCACGCAAGTGAATCAGCTGGATGCCTCATATACCCGTCATTCTTAACTCTTTCCTCCTCGTGCCACCTCATATCATGAGTTGTTTTCTTACACATATATAGTCTTTGCAACCTAGGTTTCAAGGGAAAATACCGTAACACCTTAACCGGCACGTTTTTCTTACCTTTCCACCTCGACTCTCCACATACAGGACATGCTTGTTTCTCCTCGTTCTCCTTCCAGAACAATACACAATCATTCTTGCATGCATGTATGGACTTGTACTCAAATCCTAATCCCTTTCTCAACTGTTTCGCTTCATAAAAGTTCTTAGGCAATGCAGACCCTTCGGGAAGCACCTCGTTAAATAAGTCCAATACCATGTTTGTTGCTTTCGTCGACATCCCACACAATGATTTTATGTGAAGCAACCGCACAATAAACGACATTTTGGAATGTTTTGTACAACCTGGGTAAAGCTCGCGCTTTGCATCTTCCCACAGTGAAGGAAAAATTTCACAATCAATCCCTGATCCACCACTTGAGGCATTGTCGTTAACCTCATCCATAAACATCCCAACTCCAATGTCACCCAACATCTCCTCCATCTCATCATGCTCATAATCATCATCCATGTGCCGTAAATAATTGTGATGATCGACCAATTATACTATAATTTTAATTATTATAATTAGAGTTACTTTTATTTGTTATTACTTAATTTCAAATATTATTATCACAATTTTTCAAATCCATATCACAACATATTCACAATAACTCACAATATATTCACAAAATAACATACCACATGTATTAACATATTTCTAAACTTGAGTAAGCAATAAACATGTATTAACAAAACCTAATGACAATATATTTCTAATAATAAACACAATATTTCAAATTTATATCACAACATATTTAAAATAACTCACAAATTATTTACAAACTATACAAACAATAATCACAATATGATAAAAAGTAAGCATAAAATAACATGCCACATATATTAACAAAGCTTAAGGACAATATATTTGTAAACATATTCAAACGTCATTCACAAATAATAATTTCAATATTTCAAGTCCATATTCACAATAACTCACAATATTTTCACAAAATAACATGCCACATGTATTAACATATTTCTAAACTTGAGTAAGCAATAAACATGTATTAACAAAGCCTAATGACAATATATTTCTAATAATAAACACAATATTTCAAATTTATATCACAACATATTTAAAATAACTCACAAACTATTTACAAACTATACAAACAATAATCACAATATGATAAACAGTAAGCATCAAATCACAACAACATATTGATAAAATTTAAAAATATACCTAGCACTCACAATATCCTCTTACAAATCAAAATCTTCCAACTTCCCAAAACAAGCAATCCTTCAAAAAAATACAACACTAACTTATTAGAAATATTCTATAACAAAAACACATTCTATAAATATCATAAAATTTAAATAAAGACAAGAAATAAAAATATTTTCTTACCAAAACTCAACTCTCTCTCACTCTCTAACTCAACTCTCTCTCACTCTCTCTCTCTCTCTCTTTGCAGGACCCTCTCTTTCTGTTGCGCGCACGAGAGAAGAGGAAATGATCCGCTTCCTCCCGTGCGCGTACTGATTAAGTTCTAAAATTATTAGTTTAAACGTTCGAATGTTTAAGTTTTACGTCCGAACGTTATATTCTAAAATTATTCCCGCCCAGAACGTTCGGATGTTTACAATACACGTTCGAACGTACCCTTCTTATGATATAACATAAAATCTAGCGGGAAAGTTCCCGCACTTTCCTCATATATGTTCGAATGTATCAATATTTTCCGTTCGAACGTTCGTAGATTTATAGATAAACGTTCGAACATTTAACTTAAACGTCCGAACGTACATTTCATGAAAGTGTTACCATATTTGAGCGGGAAATCTCCCGCACTAATTTAACTAACATTCGAACGTTAACAGATTTGGTGTTCAAACGTATAGTATAAACGTTTGAACGTCTGAATAATCACACAGATACCTTAATCGAGCGGGAAAATTCCCGCCTCTTAGTTTAACGTTCGAACGTTAACTTGAAACGTTCGAACGTACGATTCCTACTATACTAACTTATAGTATAATATATATACTATATTTTATATATCTATAACTATATACTACATTGTATAGTATGATAGCATAATATACTTTAAATGAGAACATTAATGTATATAATATATAAACTATACCATATATATAAATCAATAATATATATTAAATTGTTACTTATTAAATTCTTTATTATATACTAACTTATAGTATAATATATATACTACATTTTATATATCTATAACTATATACTACATTGTATAGTATGATAGCAAAATATACTTTAAATGAGAACATCAATGTATATAATATATAAACTATACCATATATATAAATCAATAATATATATTAAATTGTTACTTATTAAATTCTTTATTATATACTAACTTATAGTATAATATATATACTACATTTTATATATCTATAACTATATACTACATTGTATAGTATGATATCATAATATTTTAAATGAGAACATCAATGTATATAATATATAAACTATACTATATATATAAATCAATAATATATATTAAATTGTTACTATTCACAAAATTTATACACATTAATTCATCAATAAACACTATAAACTCATAAACTATTCACAAAATTCACAAACAATAAACACAATTATTTCAAGAGTAAGCATAAAATCACAACAACATGTATAAACATATTGCTAAACTTTAGAAATATAACAAGCATTCACAAAAAAACCAATAATTTAATTGTCAATAATATTATATAACATCCTAATATATAACTTAAACATTTATAATATAATATATTATAGATAAAATTTTGGAAATTAAATTGACAAACGTTCGAACGTAATAATAAGTACGTTCGAACGTTCTGTGTATATAAGGCCAAAACCGAATGTCGAAACAACATTTCCAAAACGTATCCATCGTCTTCTCCGTTGCACGCCGCCACGCCTCCGTCACCGCCGCCATCAACTCCGCCACAACCGTCACCAAAAGGTAGGCATTCATCTTTTATTCAAATAACATGTATTTTATTGAGATTTGGATTGAGTTTTGTTTAAAACTGGATAAGTGATTGCCGGATTTTCAACTTCATTTTTCGGCCACCACGGCCAGTCATTGGCCAAATAGTCACCGTAGAAATGTTTCTTGAAGTGTATACTTCATTTCTACGGTGACATTTCGGCATTTAGAACCTTGTAGAGAAATTTTCGAGATTTCAATAATGGCTGAGTCGACTCAGCCATTCTGCATCGAAACGTTTGAACGTTTCACCAATACATTCGAACGTACGACGTTTAAATTACAGAGCCGTTACGGCTTCCACGTTCGAACGTTAATTGTCTTACATTCGGACGTGAATATTATTAAACGACATACGTTCGAACGTGAATATTTACTTTCGCACGTAAATCACATACGGTCGAACGTTTAATTATAACATCCGAACGTAGTGATTTTCTACATTATTCATGCTTCGACGTTCGGACGTTCATATTTACGTTCACACGTAAAACAAATACGTTCGAACGTATTTGTTTTAACATCCGAACGTACGTCAGCCAATATTTATTTACTGCTTATGTTCGAATGTACATCTGTATGTACATTCGAACATATTTGTTTTACGTTTGAACGTAAATTTATTTACATTATTTTACGTGCAAACGTATAAATTACCGTCCGAACGTTTTTATCTTTAACGTCAGAGCATCTTAAAATTAATACAAAAAAATGCATTATTGTAAATAATTTTTTTTCCTTTTCTATTTTCAGGATATGGCTCTTCCACTGCATACTAGGAAACGAGGGAGGGAAGGAGCCACGTCGGACACTACCCGTATCGGAGCTCGTACTGTTATGGTAGAGCGAGAGGTCTTAATTAATTATGGTAGAGCGAGAGGTCTTAATTAATGAGTTCGACGAACTCTGTTGGCAGCAGACGAACCTAAGAGATGTTTTCCTCAGTAGAGGTTGGGGAAATATCTGCACATTGAGGGGGAAGGTATACCCCTCAATGGTTCAAGAATTCTATATGGGGATGTGTGACATGCCTCAGGATGCATCCTCTCACACCGTGACTGTACGCGGTGTTTCCATTGAGGTATCAGCAGATGTCATCGGCGAGCACCTCGGGATTCGTCGAGGAGTTGAGACATTTACACACTCAACACCCCGTGAGGATATAGGCACTTCTACATCATCTACTGGCCGGGGATGTGAGCCAGCATCAGCCAGAGATGCAGGCCAGTTAGAGGCTGAGGATACTGGCGTCGAGGCTCGGGATGATGACCGAGACGAGGATTTCTACATCCTCACCGGGAGGGATCGCATGCAGATCGAGCGGAAGAACGCCTTCAACCAGAACCATCTGCTGCATTTCTTCCGCATGTTGCACCTTATTGTTGCAACAAATATCGATCCTGTGGCTCATAAAACCGCATTTAGTTGGCTTCGGGCACAATTTTTGATACGAGTGGCACGTGGAGATCCTATAGATTTGCTACTGCACATTTTTTAGAGGATCCGTTACGAGGCGAGCATCGTCTCCACGGATAATCTCCCATATGGTGTCCTCATCAGCCGACTATTACTTGCATGGGGAGTGCCGACCCAGCCAGAGGAGCGGGTCAAAGATCAGATGAGACCCCTCGACATGACCACGCATCGACGTAGCATTGGACAGGCGAGGGGACGTCAGCCACCCCCTGTAGAGGATCTAGTTCCTCCGACGCAGCCTGAGCCAGGTCATGTCGGGAGTAGTAGTCAGCATACGCCGAGTACATCTACAGGAGATGTGCGGCCTGCTTGGGTTGATGCAGTCATCTCACAGCTGACTGCGCATATCGATCATAAGATCGATCGATCGCTCGAGGCTATATCGGTGTCTGTTGCCGAACTCACCCATCGTGTAACTATCATCAACGACAAGGTTGATACCTTGACTGAGGAGGTACGGATTTCGACTTTTGTGGATAACGTTATCATCTGACTGTTCTTTACTACATCCAATCCTATTTTGTATTTTATTTTTAATATTTGTAACGAAAAATATTATTGAATATTTTTATCGTTTTTTAATTTCAATTTTTAATCTTATTTGATGTTATATTTTCTAACTTTAATACTAAATCACTGCATTTCAAATATATATAAATCAATAATATATATTTATATATTACAAAGTGTGTATATATAAATATATACAATTCAATTTTTTAGACTTGTTCACAAATTATGCACAATAAAAATCACATAATTTTTAAATTAAAGTCATTTAATTTAAATTTACATTGAACGTTTGAATGCTATTACTTAACGTTCGAACATTGGTGCAAACATTTTACGTTCGAAAGTAAAATTAATAACATTCGAATGGTTGCGCTAAAACATTTTACGTTCAAACGTAAACAGACATAACGTTCAAACGTATATGTGACGTTCGAACGCATATTTCCCATACGTTCGAATGTAAAAAAATCTCATTCTATCTTTAGTGACGGTTTCCAGAAACTGTCACAGAAAATGCCTTTTAGTGACGGTTTAGGGACTGTTACAATTTCCCAACTGTCACTAAAAAGCAATTGTGTTGTAGTGCATGGAGAAGTTCATCAATCCATTATAAAAATGAATTATGGGTCGAATGTCAATACTAGTACATACTAGATGCCTATGATGATCAAGCCCAATAATATTAATTGTTAATATATATAGATCATTGATATTGATGATCATGTGGGTGATCTCATCATGATCATGTTCCTTGCTTTCATGTTAGATAGAACACTTCCCAATAAGGGCAATATTCAGTTGATGAGGTCGGTAAAACAGTTTGAATTAATGAAGTCTGATCAAGTGATAATCAGTCACTTCATGATAATTTTTGGATATTCTTCATAGTATGCAATAAATTTGTTCGTGGTTGAGGGAAAATTAAAGCTGGAAGCATTTAATCGATTGCTGAAAATTTTTCATACTTCATAAGTCACATCTATGTTTTATTAACCATCACAAGTTTATAGCTGTTTTTTCCTTTAATATATAGAGGATTATTCTTTTGAGTTTTTCGAGTACTTCAATGACAAGTATATGTTACTGATAGTTGATGACCTTGCCTTTGAAGTATGCGAATAAATCTCAGCAGGCTTGGGTGCCTTCTTTTTGTATTAATCAACGCTTATAACTGTCTTCCATCAAAATGACAATTAAATTGGATGGGAAGGGGGACGATTAGGGGGTTTGGCATCAGATCATATTTGTCATGTTTTTGTCACTTAATCTCCCAATTTGATTAATTTACATCGTAACAACTTGTAACTAACAACATGGATTGATGTTTGATTGCGTTATCTTTCTCTGAATATTAATCTTGGAGGTTATATATATGTATCTATCAACTTATATGTCATGTTGAGTTTGATGCATATCTACTAGTTCATGATGATCATGTTAGGTTACAAGACTATTAAACATATTATGGGTTTGATATTTGTGTCATATCATAAATTAATATTAATTAATACTAATTAACTAGGCTATATATGCATTATTAACTTTCTTAGCTGTTAAATTATAATTTCTTTTTCCTAATAATATAGTTTATGGTTGCATAAATAATGGCATTTATTGTGGTTTCATCACTTTTTTTGAGATACTTAATCACTTTATACCTTAGCCACCCCCAATTACATAAACAAAAAAAAGGTGATAATGCAACATTAAAAAGTGAGACTGATTACCACACACACACTTTTCAACTTTATGCAGTCATGTGTGATGCAATGCAAGGGCATGACCTTTCCTAGGCCGGTTGCTTGTAAACATATTATAGGGCACCTCTCTCTCTCTCTCTCTATATATATATAGATAGATAGCTGCATCCTCCTCCTAGGACGTAGATTTTGATCAATTAACGTTGTTTCTTTTTTGTAGAGCATGCAGCCTTCGAAAGGCTTGATTGAGGAAGATGCTAAAAATAAATAAAAATAATAATAATGCAGTTTTCATGAACAATTGTATGCAAGTCAGAAATCATCTTCCTTAGCATGCATGTGGTATATGCAAATATAATGTACCACATGATCTAATACAGATCATAATTATCTTGAATACCTATATATACTTCCATTTTAATACATTTTTTAATTAGATTAACAATATATATTACTATTAGGTAGCTAGCTAGCTAAAAAGAGGTTTTAGATAATTTCTGCTATTTGTTCGTATGAGTTTTATGCCAAAAAAATTATAACATGTAGAAGGCAGTGTATGTACTCCATTGCATTAGTGCTATTAATTGCACCATTATTTGTTCACGTACACCATTTGTTTTCATATTAAAGGCTTGATTTCAGACTTTGGTGCCTGCTTTTGTGCAGCTCATGTAGAAGGCAGTAGACGGAATACTTAATAACCCTGTTCCAGACAGCTGGATTGATCTTTGCCGCTCAATCACCAAGTCATCGCAAATCATCAACCATCGATGTGTGAAGTTGCGGATGAACTCCACCCACCATTATTTGTTTATACTTGTATCACCTGGATTGTGGATGTTTGATCTGTACTTTAAAGCTTGTAAGAGACATTAGCTGCTCCCATTTGTAAGACTTTGTTGCCTTCCATTAATGCACCATATGCCAGTTTATAGTAACCTTAAAGGGTCTGATGTACTGATCACGTATTGGATGAAAACTTGAATTTTCATATATTAATATATGCTATTATGGATTAATGTACAATTTGGTAATATTGTGAATGAGTTGGAGCAGGAAATTAGGTACCCAAAAAAAATTTGTGCATTCTGTACATGTAATGAAAACTGTAGTTTCAAAATTCCATTTGCGGCGATTTTCAGTTCGCCGAGAAAAAACTTAGAGTTCTGTTTTGTTATTTGCGGCGAATATATGTAGATGCTAAAGCAACATTCGTGCCGCGACCTTATTTGCGGCGATTTATTGTTCGTCGCAAAAAGATGCCTCAGTTGTTAATACTTATCTACGGCGAATATACTTGGACGCTAAAAGAAAAAATATGATCAATTTTTTTTGCGGCGCCTTAAACTCGCCGCTAAAGATCATTTGCAGCCAAAAAATATTGCCGCAAATAAGTATTTAGACTCGTGATAATATTTGCGACGATTTATATCGTCGTAAATAACATTATTTGCAGCATTTGTAAAATCGCTGTAAGAAATAATGCATTATTTCCGGTGATTTTAGTGTATTAGCAACGATTTTAAGTGCTGCAAATAATTTTTCGCAGCGATACGTGACCGAAATCCCAATGTTATTTGTGGCGTAATCAATAATATTAGTAGCGAAAGAAATCGTTGCAAATAAAAATTTTTGGTGACGAATTTTGTGTTTCGCTGGCTAATATTTTAAAAGGCTCTACAATTGTGACGACATGCCGGCGCAACATAAATCGCAGTGAATAAGTATTTGCGACGATTTTTGGAGTTATTTGCGGCGAATTGAAGTGCCGGAAAAGACCCTGTTTCTTGTAGTGGTTGCTAGGTTCTCTCCGAGTGCATGAGCAAAGGATGCAAAAAAATCCTAATTCTACTATATATTAGAACAAGCACTAAAGTAAAAAATGACTAAATGATTGAGGGAAACCTAGCCCCAACCAAGGTCGTTGTAGAGGCAGGGGCATTGAAGTAACCAACTAACTAACCAAATTCAGCAGAAAAATAGAAGCTCCAAAAGCCAGGAAAGAGGAGGCAACCGAGGAAGAGGAAGGCCCACACATGTCATGGAAACACCAAGAACATCCAATGCTACAACTACAACAAGTTTGGACACCACCCCACGGTAGAAGGCTCTTAGTAAAAATAAAAGTGGTCACAGTCTTGTAACTCTTTGCTCTAACCAAGGCAGCGAGAGTATTGCATGGAAAATGGCATAAAACATTAATTTAGTACTGCTTAAACACTACAAAAAAGGGGATTGTTGAAAGGAAGAATTGTACTATCTTTAATATGACTATAACTATGCTAAAGGAAAAAGGACTACCAAAAGAATTCTGGGCAGAAGATGTGGCATACTCAAACTTATCTACTCAATAGTTATTTTAACAGCCAGGCCCACCACCGAGCTCAGGCCAAGCCTGAGTACTATAATTCTTTTTTTGGTTAATATGTGTAGGAAGTGCCCTTGAGATTTAACGATAAATTTTGAATACGCCACGCGTCCAAAATTTATTTAAGTAATGCATATAGTCGTACTATGTGTAAGCATTACGCAGTCATTTTAAAAAAGAGTATGGTCTATTATTAAAAAATTAATTTTTTTCATGTTGGTCTCATATTTACTCATTATTTTCAAAATGATTGTGCGGCGCTTACACACTCTATGACTATAAATATTATTTCTCAATTTATTTTATTGAATATGAATTTTTATTGGACTTAATAATTAGATTAAAACTATTTAATATTTTAGGGACCAAGTGAAATCTATTTATTTGGTAATTGGCCCAAAAATTTTACAGGAAGAGTTTGATTATTTTAGAATTTGAATCAAGCCCCATTAGTATTTATTAAATACTTGACCCACGGAAAAAGGGACAAACTAAAGAGATTATTTGGACTTACTTTAACCGACCCAAAACTCACGGAAATGGCCGAACCTTGTACGCCGAAAACCCGGCCAGGCCCGTGACAACCAAGTCCAGACTCCACGCCATGCATCTCCATCTCACTAGGGTTTTCAGCAACTATTATATACACACACACACTAGACTTCACTAGGGTTACCACTAATCTCCATTAAAGCCCCCTTTCCGTGCACGTCGTTGCACCATGGATAACCAAAACCACAGCTCTTCACAGCCACCACCACCCCTTAGACTACAAGTCTTTCTCCCCACATTCCATTGTCCGGAACCGGATAGCCCCCTGCTGCCCCCCCCCCCCCCCCCCCCCAACCCCCCATGATGAAACCACAGCACCAAGCTATTGCCATTGGAAGATGTTGCAAATGACACTGCCCAACGTCTGCAGCCACGGGAAGCACCATACATCCAAGTACCACCGAATTGCGAGATAACCACCACCTTCACACCGTCCGAAACCCAGCCCTATGCCTCCACACACAACCAACGTAACGTTTGTTTTAGGCAAGCCGAAATAGAGAAACGCCACTGCCAGTAGCCAAAGCCCTGTTGTATGCCACTAACATTGCTCCAACCACCGTAAACCAAACCGAAAGGCCTCAATTTCCCCTACCCCGAAACAGAGCATTTGTTTCCCACCGTGAGCCACAAAGCGACTACCCATTGTGCACTGTAGCCTAGCCTTGAACTCACAGTGAAGCCACCGACACTTGTCTCGATTCCTCGTCCATGACAGATCCTCTAGCCGCTCAACCACCACAGCTCAGTCGTGCTACTCCCCATGCCACCTTTGTCTCGATTAACACACACTCCAATGTAGGTAAGCCTCTCTCTCTCTCTCTCTCCACTTTCTATCTCTCACATTATTTTTCTATCCTTCTCTCAGTACTCTTCCTTCACACTCGCGGCTATCGATCTCGATCCAGCCACCTAGATCCGACATCACGAGTTGCTCTATTGGTGAGTCTAAGTGTAACGCCCTGTTCCCGGAGGTCCGGAGAGTTAGCTCTTAATACTTAAAATTAACTTAAATAACACAACTATAAACTCCAGAAAATCCCATAAAATATTAATACACTTAATCAAACCAAAAGTCTAAATTCCTCCATAGCGAAGATAAAGAAATCCCCAATAACATAAATTAGAAATTCTCCAAAAACTCGAAAACATCCTCAACTCATCAAATCAAATACCCGAAAAATAAATCAGTCTACTAACTACGACTCTCAAATAAGCATTTGTAACCTCAGGTACTTATTCCACTACGATTATCACACCTTGCTAAACTTTCTACTCTTGTTCTCCAGCTGAATCATCAAAATTATCTGAAAAATATATGGAGATAAGGGGTGAGTTATCAACAACTCAGTAAGCAGAGGTCATATACTAGTGTGTAAACATGAGCATTTACAGAAATCAGAATGCAGAACAAAATATTTCATTTCAGAATGCAGAATCAGAATAATGTTTCAAAACGCAGCGTCAAAACATGTTATCAAAAATGTCAGAGCGATAGTTCGAAAATATTCATAATCAAAAATCCCTTTGGCATAGCATAAACTGAAACATCATATCTTATCTTATCAAATCAGAACAAATACCATGTTTAACCCCCGTGGTAGGGTTGTGCAAACCCCGGTAGCTAACCGAGCAGAAACAGAATGTGAATCTTCCCCTTATTCATTCTCGGAGCCCCGAGTGTGCACATAGGAAAGACCACGCAGAAAACCACTTTGTTTCCAAAATGATTGCACCAGAAACAGAAACGTTGGTACCAACCCGAACAGAGGCCACAGTTTTACACCTTTGGTGAGGTCAGAACGGAACAAAAACAGAAACATAATGTTATGCCAGAGGTTTTCAAAAATCACATCAGATCATATCAGAGTACAGAAAATCTTCAGAACAGAACAAAAATCATATCATAACATAATTTATACACAAATTTCATATTCGCTCCATTTTTCAAAGTTCTGAAACAGAATGTCAGAAATAAGCTCATGTCTACACCAGTCATGACAAAAAATAATTTCTTCTTAAACAGAATCTCATGAGTAATACAGAACAAATAACTGAGGCAGTTCAAATTTCTTTTCAACATCAAATATGTATATTTTCCAAAAATAACCTCAGCTCATTTTATTTTATATGCAAAGTCTAGCATAGGAACCCCGCTTACCTGAACTTTTTAGCTTTTTCGAAATTCCTCAAAAACGTCGGACAATAATTAATCGTCACCTATAAAATAATCACGTAATTCTCATAAATTTTCAATTAATCACGAATTTCGATATTTAATCCTAAACTTATAAAATAACCTATTTAATTCCATAAAACCCTCAAAAGCCCAAAATATAACATCCCTTCCTAAAATTGGCAATGTTGATTTAATAACTTCGGCTAAAAACCTTTAAAAGTCTAACTTATTTACTATTGACGTGTAATTAAAAAATCTAAAACCGGCTAATATAATTACACCAAAATATTTTAAATTACACAACGATCATATAATAAACTAAGTCATTGTAAAAATATAACATTACCGATTATTCCTTTGAAAGAAATAACAATTTAAAGCATTTAAGAAACATTTTTTATTGACATAATAAAAGACTTATCTGTCATCAAAAACCCTTAGTAAAAGTCAACCCAACCCATCCAGAAAAATAAAACCCATTTTAAAACAAAATACATTCAAATCCTATAGGCTTAAGGGCAAAATGGTAATCTCATAAATATCTTCCCCTACCCACAAACTTTACGTAACTGCATGCAAAACTTATAACCATAAATTCCGAAACTCACGAGTGAGGGAAGACGTGCGACAGCGCAGGGACTGGCTGAGGTCGACGGCGGTGAGGGCGGCGCCTGGGCAGTTGCAAATGATAGAGAGAGAAATATGAAGTGGGCGGGCAAAACGTGAGGGAGAGGGATGAAACTCACTCTGAGACGCGACAGACAGGGTGCCGTGAGAGAAAACAAGGCAATGACTTATCGAGAAGGTCAACGAACGATGGACACGAGGTGGCAACGGCCAGTGTTTTCTGGGCAGATAATGACGACGCAGAGAGAGTTGGCGCTTTGGGTGGCTGGGCTGTGGCTCGACGTGCTCTGTTTCGGTTGCTAAAAACAGGGGACCTCCAGTGGCTATCACACGGTGGTTTCCGTCTAGCGGGATGTGGTTCGTGTGTTTCGGGCTGGGTTCGATCGGGGCAGTGGCTGAGTGCTGCGCGGCTGCTGGTCTTCAAGCGGTAATAGGACGTGTACAGAACGGTGGGAGTGGTTCACGGTGGTCTGGCTTACGGTGTCGCGTGGGAAGGCAGTGGTCTGGCTTACGGTTAACTGGCGTGGTGCTTTCCGAAAGGGTGAGGACAGGCTGCGGTGATGCTGGGACGGCGTGGGTCGTGACCGCGCTAGAGGGTGAGGGCGGTTTGCACAGAGGAGGAAGAAGAAGAAAAATAAAAATATACTGGGCTAAGGTTTCGGGAAGGAGGGCAGCGGCGGAAGCATCGTCGAAACGTACGTATATTTAAATATATCAGTGGAGGAACAAGAGAATAAAACCCTAGAGAAAAAGACGTGTGAGCGGATGGAGATGAACGTGTGTGAGCATGCACGAGGTGAACGAAAAGAGAAACAAATTAAACTTACGGAAAAAAAGAGATAAAACCGAAAGAGAAGGAAAATAAAAATAAGAAACATGCGGGAAAACATAACGTGTGAAAAAAAATAAAATAAAATCACTACTCCAGTTGTAAAATAAAAACTTAAAATACCAAGCTCCAATAATTAAAAATATATAAACAATCTGATGTCCAACTATACAAATTTTTGGATCCGAGTGTTACACTAAGACCCCTGTCCAACGACTTCATACTCTGGTGAGTCCTCTGTCATTTGCAAAGATGGGTTGCCTTTTGACCTTTTCGTAGTATAACCATTGGTGTAGTGTTATTTACAAAAAATGCCATCACGCCCTTTTGTCATGTGATTTTTCATAAAGTAGTTGAAGAACTCTTTTAAATGTTTTACGTTATTGCCCTTAATAGGTAACTTTGGCAGAACACTTATTGACTTGGGCCAGGCTTGACTTTTAAAATTGGACATATATTTTAAGTTCGGCTTGATTTTAAATCGACTTGTGTTTGAGTTGGGGTTATGTTAAGTGAATATTTGGTTGGAGATGTATTTTACATTGGCTTATTTTTAATTGAGTAAATATGTTAGCTATACACATTATTTTACAGAAATAAATTATAGTTTAATATATTAGTCGGAGAAATTAGTGGATATTGATGGATTTGGGAAGTGATGATATTTTAGGGCTACGAGAATTTTAAATCGTTAAGAAAAATAGGTTATTTTAGTATTTCAGTCTTTAGGAGAAATAGGTTATTTTAATATTTCAGGCTTAAATATCAAAATACATGTTTAATTAGAGTTTTAAGTGTCTATTTTATAGGTGATGATTGATATTCGTCCGTCACTATTGTGGAAAAATTCAGAAAAATTAAAAAGTTCAGGCAAGTGAGGTTCATATGTTAAACTTTGCATAAAACGAATGGACTGGGGTTGATTTTTTTAAAACTATGCATGTTTTGTTATGAAAAGGAAACTTGAAAACAACCTTGGTCATTTATCTCCATTACTCATGAAATCCATATAAGAAGGGAAAAATATTTTTCTGTCATGACTGGTGTAGACATGTGCTATTTTTTACATTCTATTTTTAAACTGTGCAAAAATAGCGAATATGAAAATTTGTGCATGATTATATAAAGATGATCTGAATCTGTTCGGTACTCTATTATGATATGATGTATCCTCTGAAAATTTCTGGCATGACATTCTGTTTCTGTTCTGTTCTAACCTTTCCACGGGTGTAAAACTGTTGCCTCTATTTGGGTTGATATCAACTTTTTTGTTTCTGTTACACCCACTTTGGAAATAAAGTGGTTTTCTGAGTAGTCTTTCTCCTGTGTGCATACTCGGGGCTCCAAGAATAATAAGTGAAAGACTTTACATTCTGTTTATGCTCAGTTGGCCTCCAGAATTTGCACAACCTTACCACAAGGGTTAAAAATTGAATTATATTCTAATGTGATGATGTTTCAATTATGCTATGCCAAAGGACTTTTTAATATGAATATTTTGAAGTATCGCTCTGATATTTTGATAACATGTTTTAGTTCTACATTCTGAAACTGTAAATGTTTTGTTTTGCATTCTAAACCCTACATATGCTCATGTTTACATACTAGTATATGTTCTCTACTTATTGAGTTGTTGATAACTCACTCTTCATCTCCACAATATTTTTTAAATAATTTGAGTGCTCAGTTGAGGATTAAGATTAGGAAGCATGAGCGAGATTATTTAAGTATAATGAATTAAGTACAAAAGGGATGCCATGTTTATTGGAGAATGTTATTCAGTAAATTTCTCGTGCTCTGATGACGTGGTATGTTAAGAGATTGACATTTATATTAAGATTTTGTGGTGTTCTGTAACAGCCAGTTAGAAATTCAATAGTGGAATTTATTTAGGCTTTAGGAACCACATGAAAATTCTATAAGTTTTCACGAATTGACCAATTGCGTAAGTTTTAGTCTGTCGGCATAGTTAGTGTTGCCACTGACTATGGTTCCAGAAGCGTGATTTTATTTATTTGAGATAGTTAGAAGTTTATAATGCGATACGGTCTACGCCATTTGACTCAGTTGGTTATTTAGAATTTTATAGCACAATAATCTCATTTTCAATTTTCAGACGAAAAGCTTATTCGAAAACGCGTTTTGATTATTTTGAGGCACTTTGGGGTAAATTTCATTAAATAGATTTCACGGCTAGTTATGTATATTTAGGATTTTTCAGTGCAAATTTTATTCTACATTTTCTTGGAGTGAATAGAAATCTCAATAGTAGCACCTAGCAGAGTGTTTTCAGAATCACAGTGTGGAATGTCCAAATTAGTTTGGAGAAGTTTTATTTGGACACTTAGCAAGATCTTAGCCACACTTGGTGAAAGTATTGGATACTTGTCACTAAAGAGGAACCATGAGATAGATTTTGAAGGAAATCAAGGTATGAGATCAAGCCACCTAAGCCAAACCCTAATTGATCCGATTTCTAGTATTGTGTTTAATCATTTAATTAAATCACTTTCACATGCTTTTAATTCCTCAAATTCATGTTATGACATCATTATCCAACCCTTTAAACCTTGGAAATTTGATTGGGCCAAGAAAAATTGGATTTGGGCTTGATAGCGTCTCAAACTCTAACCAAACCCTTTCTAAACCCCAAATGTGCCCGTTCGTTTAAGGCTCTTTAAGGCCCACGAATTTTGGCCACTTGACAAAACCTCTTGAGCAAGTTTTCCCTCTCTCATGGCAGACTAACCTCTATCGAGGGTCCGGAGAGTTAACTCATATTACCTGATAATCAACTCTAACACTGCTAATATACTTCCGAAAGCTCCAAATCAGACGTAAACACTTCAAATTTAATTAACCACACAAACTCATAAATCAAATCCTCAATACAGTAATCCAAAAAAATATCAACTTCTCTACATGTCACTTAAACTCACATTTCAACAATATGATTATAGACTCCAAATTTTTAATATTAAAAAAAAAATTTGATTCAAACTAATTTCCTTAATATAATCAATTCTTCAAAATGCCAAGTTATCAGAACACAATGAAATTTCTTAACAAAATTCGCCAATACTCATCGAAAACTTTCTATTCTTAACCCACTATTCTTAAGTCAGGTAACACCCTGCTTCCCAAAAAGACATTTTAGAATTTTTGTGAAGCAGGTGTGCTACTACTAAACACGAACTTAAAAACTTTTATTTTTAATAATGCGTCAGATGCAAAAGATTCCATAAATAAAACAAAATTTAATAAATACTTAAACTCCAAAATAGAGTCTGCGAAAGCACTTATTAAAGAAAATACAGAAGTCTCATGTGCTTATCAGAATAATTTATTTAAACCATAAACCATAAAAATAGTCATAACATAATCTGTCTAGGCCTATGCCTCGCCTCCCAGGGTCAAGTTCTATCCTGCAGTCTCATCTTCATAAATGTCATCACCTGGGATGGTTTAAAAACATGAAAACAAACTAAAATGAGTCGAATACTCAATAAGCAACACATCATACAGTAAACCTAATAAATATAAGGTTTCTTGAAAAACGTGCACATTCATAAATACATACATAAATAACATGAACATGAACATGAATATTAACTTATCTTTCACTTATCATAGGCCGTTACCCACTGTTGACCCTCGTGAGTTAGGGTTAGCGAATCTAAGTAGATTCCGATTTCGCCCGTGGCCGCGGATTGTTGAATCCATCTATAAGGAAGATATACTGGGTGCACTACCAGCATGCACGACCTGGCAATGCAATATGCCCATAACATAGGTACTGTCTTCATATCTTAACATAGGTTGTTACATATCTTATCATAATCATACTTGCATACTTGTAATTTCATAGATTTCGAAAGAAATCACATACATACTTGTCATATCATAGATTTCAAAAGAAATCACATACATACTTGTCATATCATATCATAGATTTCATATAAAACCGCATTCTTTCATAAATGTCGTGATACATGTTTCCTCACATAAATTCATGACTTTTCATAAATAATTTTATGCATAACTCTTACATAAAATAATAACTTTTCATAAATAATTTTTGATGCATAACTCCTTTCATAAAATCATGAGTTTTCATAAATAATTTAATACATAATTCTTCATGTAAAATCATGGATTTTCATAATTTTATCATATTCTTGGATACGTAAAAAGAGGCTTCCAATGGAGGGCATACATGCATAATATTTTACCGTACATACGTGTAAGAGTATGATCATGCTACTTACCTTGCAGTGTTAATCCACTATTTTCGACTCGTAATCGATCACCTATACAATGAGCATGTAATTTCCGTAAATTTTTCAATCAAACACATGTTTAAATATTTAACCCTGAAATGCTAAAATTAACCTATTTTGATTCTTCAATAATTAAAATTCTCCTAATCACTAAAATACCATCATTTCCTTAAACTCATTGACATATAACTGATATTCACTTACCCTAATTTTAATTCAATACAAGTCTATCTAAGAAACAAGCATATCCCAATTAAGTAATATAACTGTTGCTCTAAAAAAATATTATCAAACCCAAAATGATTTAGAACCCGAATATAGCCTAATGACATACATGTTTATCTTCATGATAATTTAAAAAAATAACTCAATTCTAATTAAGATCCTAAGACGCCTGCTTACGCTCATTGATTTACAAACTAAACTTAAAAGGGCAAAATTGTCATAATGTTACAAACTAGAACCTATTATTGGCATTTCGTTTGAAACGTAACCATGCAACTACGTAGATGGACATATAGCAGGGCTTACCTAGAGCTAGGCGTGAGCCTTTCGAGCTTGGTTGTGCTGAACGGCGGAGCTGGGTGGTTCCTCGGTGGCTCAAGGCTGGAGAGATAGAGAGAAACCGAAAGCTTGAGAGAGAGAGAGACCAAGTGGTGAAAGAAAAAAAAAGTCTGAGAGGGATCAGAGAGAACCAGTGGGCACGTCGTGAGCTTACCGAAAGGGAGAGGCAGCTTGGTCTGGCGTGAGGTAAGTCATGGAGGGACTTGGTGCCGTGAGGTGGCCGGCTAAGGCTCACGGTGGGGAGAAAAATTCCTGTTTTTGATGGTGAAAACAGAGCTCTCTCCCTATACCTTTTGGTGGTTGGCGCCATTTACATGGGCTGTGGAAAGACTCTATTTGCTGTGTATTGGTTGCTACATGTGTGAAAGCTGGTGGTTCTTGGTGCACTGCCGTGTGTGTGGTTGTACGGTGGCCACGTGTTTGCTCTACGGTGAGCGTTGGGTGTGTGTTTGGAGGTGGATAAAACCGAGACTCTCTCGATGACGGACTCAAGGGTTGTGTGGTTTCTCTGGTGCCGAGGTGAAAGGCAGTGGGAGGAACAGTTTGGGGGAAAAGGCTCACGGTGGAGGGAGGTTGTGTGCTTGTGGTTGGCTTGGTCGTGCGGGTGGTCTGCACTGGTACTGTCGTGCAGGTGGCTCTCGGTTGCTTCTTTCTTGGACGTGGCCTGGAGGCCGTGCATGAAGTGGAAGGCAGAGTGCAAGGGCTTAAGGAGTGCGGCTTGCAGTTTGGGTTGGCGGGGAGGGGATCAGAGTGCGACGTGGGGAAGAAGGCGTGGGTTCTTGGGTTTGGTTTCAACTTGAGGAAGAGGCTGGTTGTTCACGCTGGAAATATTGGCTTGGACTGGACATAATAAGCCTCTATATATAGACCAATGAAAACCCTAGTGAAGAAGAAGAAGAAACGTACATGCATGGGAGTGGATTAGATTTCGTGCATGTTTGAAATTTATAGAATAAAATCTGGTAGATAGGAGTTTAATTATGAAAATGAAATAAGAATGGTAATAGTGTTTGGACTCTAATACTCATGTGCTTGGAGTTAAAGAATAAAAACTAAAAAAACTAAAATAAAAATAATGGAGCTTGTCTCTAGGTTTTTAAAATAAAAAAAATTATCCGTAATTTATTCCTAAAAAATAAAATATAAGATTGGGTCGTTACAAGTCATCTCACCCAATGCTTCATAGTCTTGATCCCCAGCTGAAATATCCAAAATCATCTGAAAATATTGTGCAGATAAAGGTGCTGAGTTATCAACAACTCAGTAAGCAGAGAACATATACTAGTATGTAAACATAAGCATTTATCAAAATTCGGAATGCTGAACAAAATATTTTCTTTTAGAATGCAGAGTTAGAATACTTGTTTTCAGAATACAAAATCGAAACATGTTACCAAAAATATAAGAGCGAAACCCTCATAAAACATTCTTATTCAAAATTCTCTTTGGCAAAGTATTACTGAACATTCTCATCTTATCATGTCATATAAGAACAAAGACTATGTTTAACCCCCGTGGTAGGGTTGTGCATTCTGCGGAAAGCCAAGCAGAACATAAATCACCTTGAATATCAAAGTGATTGCACTCAGAACAGAAAACTACTATTATATCCCGTGGTGGGCCAGAGGTCACTATGATATCCCATGATGGGGCTAGAGGTCACTATTATATCCCATGACAGGGCCAGAGGTCACTATTATCCGTGACAGGCCAGAGGTCACTATTATAGCCTGTGACATGACCAGAAGTCACTATTATCTCCCGTGATAGTGCCAGAGGTCACTATTATATCCCGTGACAGTGCCAGAGGTCACTATCATCGCCCGTGACAGGGCCACATATCAGAACAAAATAGAATCAGAATCACATCAGAATCAGAGTCAGAACAGAAGCAGAACGTCATGCCAAAGGTTTTTTAGATACCAAATCATTCCAAAACAGAGTATTGAACAAATTCACATCACTGCACATTTTCCAAAACAGATTCAAAATATCTTCACGTCATAAGCAAAAATTATAATTTTTCATATTCGCTTATATTTTCCTTAGTTCAAAAACAGAATGCCAAAAATAAGTTCATGTCTGCTTCAGTCATACTAGAAAATACTTTATTCTTATTCAGAATCTCATGAGCAATGCAAAACAAATAACTGAAGTCGTTTCACATTTATTTTCATAACACAACATGCACGTTTTCAAAATTGACCTCAGTTTATTTTATTTTTATACAAAGTCTAGCATAAGACCCCACTTACCTGACTCTTGCAGAGAGTTACTAGAGCCTTGAACTTGAGCTCTATCAATGTCACGATCTAAACAGGAAATTATTCACTAACGTGTTAATACTCCATATAAATACGAATTCAATAAAACTAACTAAATTTTGTGATTCTATTCAACCCACACATGACATCATTTTGCTTCGATTTCAATACATGGTATAAGCATACTCACACACATCCTCCAAAACATCAACCCAACACGCCATGTCCAACCAATCAGCTCACTTTCATAACTTGTTACGACATGGACAAGCCACAATCATCGCAACCCAACACAACCATTTATCAATTCCAATAGTAACTTAAACATCCACCATAACCAAGGTCAAATCCAAAATACCAATATTTAAATCCGAAACAGTCAACAAATCACAGCATAATCCAATGTGGGTTGTCAATGTCGTAAATATGAGTTAGCGCAAAGATACATTTAAATCTCAAAATTTCTTTGGGAAAATACTTACAAAGACGAAAGGAAACTCTGGAAGATCGAGGGGGATGCCAAAACTGGCCGAGCATCGGCGGGAGGCGGTTTGCAAGCAATGGTCGTTGGTCTCAAAGTGGGAATTTTGAAGGGGAGCTACGGGAGTCTTGGGTTGGCCATGGAGGGGCTCATGGAGGTCAGTGGAGTTGATGGTGGTGGCCGTGGGTGGCGGGGCACAGAGGAGATCGGCCAACTTCGAGAAAAAGAGGTCGTGGGAGAGTGAGAGAGAGTGTGGTGGCTATGGGAGGTCACCGGTGGGTGAAGAAGCCATTGGTGGTGGTGTGGTGTCCAGGAGACGGCGGACGATGGACGGCGGTAGAAACGGGAGAAAACTGTGGGGCTTGGTGAGCTTCATTGGAGTGGACGACGGCGAGTTAGGGGCTGAGTTAGGGGGATGATGGCCGGCAAGAGGGGAAGCTACTGCAATGGTGGTGGCGCCATTAGGCGGGGCACGGCGGCGCAGTGAGTGTTGAGCCCGCTCAGGTTATACACAGTTAGGAGAGAGAAAGGGGGAGCGTGGGGGTAGTGGCTGGGGTGGGTGAGGTCGCTAGTGGGTGGTGGAGCTGGTGGGCTGGGCGGTGAGATTCGATCGTGGCACACGACGGTACTCGGAGGAGAGAACCAAAACAAACAATGAGAAGCGGGGCAGGGGGCTCGCGTGGCTGGGAGGCAGGGAAAAAATAAGAAGGAAAAGAAAGAAAGAGAAGGAAAGGGAAGGGGTGCGGTGCGGTGCTAAAAAAAAATAAACATAAGAGATAGGGTTTTAAAATAAATAGTAACAATACTACTAAATAAATTAAAACACCCAAATTTTTGGGGTCTCACACCGAAGGCGATCTCGCCACCACCCTACTCTTAGATATTCCTTTGGCTGAAAACCACTTACTATTGCCCACTATTTTGTCCCTTGTTTTGGCCAAACCCATCATCACTCAAATGTCACTCAAGCCCTGCTTTCACTCTTCAAAATGTGTAAGAGGCGTGCAGGTATTTCCACAATCACTTCACCACTTTTCAATCACATTCTTGCAAAGAAACCCTTAAGAGCTCTCTCGAGCAGATTTCAATGACTTTTTGTGTACCATTTTTGGAACCTTTGTAAGTTTCGTCTCACAATGATTCCTTCATAGAAGTTGTTATTATTTGAGTCTAGTTTCTGTGGGTATCTTGTTTGTTTCATTTCATGGTGGTTTGATCAGTCAAAAGTTGTTTTAACCATGGAAAGGTCAATTTGGGCGACAATCTAGATAGTGTGTTGTGTTTTTGAGTTTTTAGATTAGTTGCATGATTAAAGCCTTTGATGAAAGATTTTCTCAGATCTAGAAACTGGAAGAGGAAAAATAGTTTCTCTTTTAAGAAAGTTTGAGTATTTTGTGGTTTAATCTTACTCTAATGACGTTGATTTCAAAGATGTGAATTTTTATGTAAAAGATCATACAGTTGGGTCAAAAGTTTTATGTCTTTAGTTAGATCCATGTTTTGAGTTATTTTAGTCATGCAATTTTAGATTTAATGCTTGGATCTACTTTAGGATACATTTTTAAACCATATGATGGTTTGGTTTCAAGATCTCACCATAGAATTCCTTAGATCAAATGTTTATTCAAAGCTAGTTGGGAAAGAAATTTTGTTTTTGGCTAAGTATGGAGCCGAATGCTTCAAATGATGTTTTGTGATCTTTGATGACTTTTATGCGTTGATTAAGAGCATGTTAGTTCTTAGGAATGTGTTATGAACATGTTAGAAGAAAGTTTTGGATTTTTAGAGTTTTTGGAATTGTTTTTAGGTCAAACCTTGAGATTCAAGAAATGTATTTTAGTTAAAAAGTTTGGATCTTTTTACTAAAGAGTATTGTGATTATGTGAAGTATAATTTTGATGGATGTTTTAAGCATTTTTTTATGAGTTTTGGAGTTAGATAAAATTGCAACAAAAATTAAAGAGAAATGACGTTTGATAGTTTTGGGCCTATGGTGTTTCTGATAGTTGTGTTTAGTTTTAAATTTTTCTAAGTTTATTTTTGAGTTTAGGACAAAATTTGCATGTGAAATTTATATTTTGGTGATTTTTGGAGTTAGGATGTGATCTTGAAATCAGGGATAAAATGATCATTTTCCCACAAGTAGAGAGTATTTTACTCTAAGTTATTATTTCTTCATGTTTCTATTTGTTAGTGATTGTTTATATCATTTAGAACTTCGACTTACAGTTTCTCGTATTTTATGCTTTACCTCGTAAAACATGATGATCACTGTAGATTAGGTCTTAACATAATATCAAATTACTGTGTATGTGTGACTGGTAATGGAACTATAGTATATGTATGTTATCATATATGTCATACTATGTCACAACACTTCATGGTTATCTGTTACACAACTTATACTGTTACATATTTCTATTTGTCACAACTATATCATGTTATATAATGATATCTGTTACATGTATGTCATGTTATGAAATGTTGTATATTTCATGTTTTGCCATGTTACAAAATATTTTCTGTTACGTGTTATGCCATGGAGAAATTAGCTGAACTATATGTGCAAGAGATAGTAAGATTGGACGGGATACCGGTATCCATTGTGTCGGATAGAGATCCTCGTTTCACTTCAAAGTTTTGGCGAAGCTTGTAGGAGGCCATGGGTACGAAGTTAAATTTCAGTACTTCTCATCACCCTCAGATGGATAGACAGTCAGAAATGGCTATTCAGATCTTAGAAGACATGGACTTTCAGGGGTCTTGGATGCGACATCTACCGTTAGTCGAGTTTGCTTATAATAATAGTTATCAGACTAGTATTTGTATGGCACCCTACGAAGCATTGTACGATAGAAGGTGTAGATCTCCATTGTAATGGGATGAAATGGGTGAAAGGAAATTATTGGGGCCAGAGATTATTTTGAAGACCACAGAGGAGGTAGATACCATTCGGGCTAGAAAAGCAGCTCAGAGCCGACAAGGGAGTTCTGCTGATAATCATCTCCACCAGTTAGAGTTTGAGGTTGGAAATAAAGTAGTTTTAAGAATTGTACCAATGGAAGGAGTTATGAGATTTGGAAAAAAGGGCAAGCTGAGCCTTAGATATATTGGGCCCTTTGAGGTTCTTGATAGGATTGGACCATTGGTATATAGAGTAGCACTTCTACCAACACTTGTGGGAGTGCATAATGTATTTCATGTTGAGGAAGTATATACTCGACTCCAAGCACATTATTGACTATGACCGCTTCAGATTCAGGAAGATATGACTTATGCGGAAGAACTAGTTCAAATTTTAGAAAAGAAAGAACGGGTATTACGGACTCGAACTATTCATTTGGTTAAAGTGTTGTGGAAGAATCATACTACTAATGAAGCTTCTTGGGAGTCGGAGGAAGAAATTCGAGATAAGCACCCAAGACTTTTCGATGGGAGTTTTAACAACTTAAAGCAAATTCTGAGGACGAAATTTTTATAAGGGGGAATGTAAGACCCAGCCTGTTGCCAGGCCCTGGCCCAGACCCAACTCCCTTCTAAGGAGCCATACGGTGTCATTTTGAGCAGGTAAGGTCTTCTTTTTCTTTATTTTCTTATTTCTTCCTTCTCGACGATTTCTTCTTCATTCATCTTCTTTTTTTTTCCTCAGTTTTTCCCTCTTCTGAATATCTCTCTCTCCGAATCCCATGTTCCCGTCATTTTCTCTCTTATTATTTTTGTATTTTGATTGCTTCTCAATTTCTACCTTACTCTCAACAGTTTCCTTTCATGTCCTCTCTCAATCTCCTATGATTTTCAAAGTATTTTTAGTGCTGCATTTTTGGGTGCTGCATCCTCTCTCAATCTCCTACGATTTTTCAAAGTCTTTTGGTGCTGTGTTTTTGGGTCTTGCGTTCTCTCTCAATCTTCTCGTTACGGTAAGCATCTCAAGTCCTATCTCTATTAGTTTTCAGATCCCTTTCTCACTCTTATTCCCTGTTTTTCAGTCGGGTTTATTGCTCAATTGTTATGGGTGTCGTAGTAGCATTTTCTCTTTTTTTCATCTAGGTAAGTTCTACCACATGGCTTGGGTTACCTTGTCATACATAGAACCCATATATAAATTTTGATTGACTCCACCACGTTGTATCTCAGGGCTTTGAAATAAAACTAGGACAATGTCCTCTGGTCATCAAATTTTGTTGATTTCAAAACACATAATTTCGTTAAGGTAATTAGAGCATTAGTCACAGTTTTATGCTATTATTTACGTGGTTTGTATATGGGTACCATTTGAAGATTTTTCTGATGTCGTTGAGGTTTGGGTTATACACTGGCTACTAGAGGTGACTTTAGACCCTTTTGAATTTATGTTTATGTTGTGGGTTGACGTATGGGCTGTTGCGGGTTTAAGTGTGGATTGTTTCATATTTTTTAAGTAGCTGTTTGGGCTGTATTTGCTTTTGGAAATGGAGTTATTTGGTTGGACGTGAGGGGTGATGAATTTATTACTAATTGTTGACTTGTGTAAATATATTGTAGAGTTGGGTAGTTGATGGATGACTTAGCAGCGGCAATTTGAGTTGTTCATGACATGTAGGGAGTGCCTATTGTAGTACAATATATTGGTTTTGAAGTGCTTGATAAGTCATTTTGTGATATGTTAAATAAATCGATACGTTGAATGTTGGCTGATTGAGAATAAGTGTCAGAAGTTTTGTAAAAGGGTTTGGTGTTGATTTAAGTGGTTGTACGTTTTGCTTTATGATTGATTTTGGGTTGGTTTTGTTGGGCTGGTTATAGACTTAACATTGAGAGGCTTATCTTCTTTTATTTCTTAAAGAATATAAGATTTGGTTAATTTAGTTTATGTACCAACTTGGTCTTAACTTGTGCATAAATTTTATAATACAGGTTATCGTGATACGGCTAGATTATTGATGAGTGTACAAAAATGCACTCTGAATACTTTATTATTGGACTAAAATGCTAAAATGTGAATAAAAATCATAGAAATTAATGTGTATTCTTGAATTGAGTTTCTATTTACTTTGGGATACTCCCCAACAAATTTTTATGTTTAATTTTAGAGTCTATAAAAGAGCAAGTCAAAACCCAGTCAAATACAAAAGACTTTCAAGTGGGCAAGACGTTGGAACAACCTAATAACTTTCAATGAGTGTAGGACTCTTGAAATAAGGATAATTATGGGATTTGAGAGTAATTCAGATCAAGAGAAAAAGTCAATCCGAAATTTACTAGAAGATAGCCTGGACATATTTTGGTATTTTGAACTTAACTTTCCACTCACACATCCAATTAATGCGTATCTTAATGCGTTAGAAAGCTACCTTAAAGGGCTACAAATTTATCTCTGATAAAAATTTCTAAATTTTAACTCTTGAAGTGCGTACATGCCTGCCAAGTTGAGTCCTAAAATTTAGGTGATTGTTTAAGCCGGAATAGAAAGACATTAGAGTTTCTTTCCTACTCTGTATAAGCATATCATTAGCACGAAATTAAAGGTTTTTTGGGAAGGGAGACGGCTCAGTACTGAAGAACGAAGAGAATTTCCTCCATGGCTGCCGTTTATTTTATTTTTCTTTTGAGATTTTTGTTGTCCATTATATTTATGGGTAATTAAATTCTCAAGTAGAGTTAGGGATGAACTTGTACATTATATGATATTTTTAATTTATTTTTCATTTATGTATTTGGTTGTAAATTACTAAAACTCCTTTGTTTTATCATTCTCAATTCATTGTTGATGTTTTCTTCTCCGAATAATCATAGAATTTATTCTATTTATGGATTTAGTCATACTTTTTCTATTGAATGAATTAGTTCTTTGATTATGTTTAGCTCAATTATTTATCTATATTGATTTAATTCTTAGCTGCAATATCGCCCTCTGAGTATATTGTCGTTCTTGGATTTTCTCAATAGTGATAATCATTTACGAATTTTAAAAGTGGTGAATGATTTTTCAAAGGGTTACATTTGGTTTAATTTTAGTTTATAAATCTATACCTTCTGATTGAGAATTTTGAGAATTGAGTTTCCAATGGAGTTATTCAATGAATTAAGAATAATTAAAATACCGGATTTGTGCAAGGGATTCCCGGCGCTTTCCTGTTCATCAAATTTGAGTACTTTTTTCTTTAGTCACTTTGCTTCACCTTCATTTGCATTTAAAATTAATCTTGGTCCTCCATTAATCTTTTAATATTTTTCTTTAGTTTATTTGTTCCTTCTGCTATTCTTTTAATTTGTCTCTCTGTGGAATCGACACCCTAGAGTTGTGCTATAACTACTGTGATATTCTTTGGGCGTAATAAAATTTTGGCACCGTTGTCGGGGAGACAGTAGAAGACTTGCTAGATAGTTTTTCTTTTCAGCCATTTATAAAGGCGGTAACGTCGTTCCTTCTTTTAGCTTGATGCATTTTTTTTTCTTCTTTCCTTTTATAGTATTTTTATTTTTTAGTATTTTGTTACCTTCCATGCACAGATACAGAGACACCTTGAGTAAATTTGCTTTTAGGCCAATACTTGAGTCAGAATCAAACTTTTTAAATCATTTATTTGACAATTCATCTAGTCCCGAAGAAATAAGTGAACACAAAGATCAACCCACTAGAACTCTTCAGGATTACCTCCTCCCTACACGCACATCCACACCATCATGCATCATGTTTCCAGCTAATACTCGCCAACTTGATTTTAAAACAAGGATGATACAGTTACTCTTTACTTTTCATGGCTTTGAAAATGAAAATCTATATGTACACATTAGGGAGTTTAAGGAAGTAGTTGCGACTTTTCATAGTCAAAATGCAACTGATGATGTTATGAGATTTAAGTTTTTTCCTTTCTCTTTGAAGGATAGAGCTAAGAGTTGGTTATACTCGCTGAGACCACAATCTATTGGGTCATGGAATGAGATGACTCAGGTTTTCTTTAATATATACTTTCCCCAACATAAGACCAACGCTTTAAAAAGGCAAGTCTCCACCTTTGCACAAAAGGATAGTGAGACTTTGTATCAGTCTTGGGAGAGATTTAAAGAGTTGTTGAGTATATGTCATCACCATGGGTATGAGAATTGGCGCTTAGTGAGCTATTTTATGAGGGACTTACACTTAGAGAGCACCAATTTGTGGAGATGATGTGTAATGGTGAGTTCTTACAGAAAGATCCTGATGAGGCCATAGAATACCTCATTGAGCTTCCTGAAAAAGGTCACACTTGGATTGAACCTAGTGCTACTGAGAGCACAAATAGGTCACGACCTGCAGGAAACCCAAATGGTGGTGGAATTTACTATCTCTGGGAAGAGGATAACCTAAAGGCTAAGGTTGAGATGCTCACTAGGGAGCTAGAGGTGTTAAAGATTAAGGACTTAAAGCCAACGCACGTGGCTAATCATGTAGAGTCTTTTAGACCATGTTTTGTGTGTGATGGGGTAGATCACCTCACCCAAGAGTGTCTCACATTTGCTGAGATGAAAGGGATGTATGAGGAACAATGTAATGTCTTAAGTATGTACAAGAAATCTTTTACACCTTTCTATGATACCTATAATTCGGGGTGGTGCAATCATCCCAATTTAAGCTGGAAGTCTAAAAACCAGCCGCCTACACAACCCCCTAGATCATATCCTGCACCGTATTATGCACCTTCATCTTGTATGAGTCCTTTAGAAGACACTTTGCATGCTTTTATTGAGGCACATGGTAAGACTAATCAAAAGTTTAAATCTTTGATTACGCAGGTTGTTGAAGAAAACAAAGAGATAAAGAGCCAAATGTCCAAATTGATGAGCTCCTTCAGTGTGAATGAGCGAGGTAAGTCCCCTTCTCATGCTCAATTCGCACCCCATGATCAACACATGGTGCAAGAGAATTTGAAGGATATGAGTGTTATTGTGAGACAAAGTGGTAAGTCATTATACATCCCAACAATGAACAAATCAGAAGATGTTGAAAAGGATCAAGATAGTAGTGATGCTGAGCTGCCCAAGGAACCTGAGGTGACAAAAAGTCCTGTTAAGGTACCATTCCCATAAACTTTAAAATCAAGCAAGCGAACTCTGAATCCTAACAATGAAATCTTAGAGAATCTAAGGCAGGTAAAATCAATCTTCCTGTTTTGCATGTGATTAAACAAGTTCCTACTTATGCAAAAGTTCTCAAGGATTTGTGTACAATTAAGAGGAAGTATCATGTGAAGAAGATAGTGTTCTTGACAGAGCAAGTTAGTGCTCTAATTGAGCAACAAATTCCTCTTAAGTGCAAGGATCATGGTTGTCAAACCATTGCATGCAGCATTGGAAATCATGAGTTTGGGCAAGCTTTGTTAGATTTAGGAGCTAGCATGAATCTAATGTCATATTCTATTTATTTGCAGTTGGGGTTAGGAGAAATCAAACCAGCCACTGTGGTATTGCACTTGGCTGACCATTCAGTTAAAGTACCTCGGGGTGTGGTAGAGGATGTTCTAATTCAAATTGACAAATTTTATTATCTTGTTGATTTTCTAATCCTTGACACTAGCTCTATTGTTGATACTACTTCTAAAATTCATTTGATTTTAGGTAGACATTTCCTTCTTATTGCTGATGCTCTTATTAATTGCAGGAATGAGCTCATGAAGCTGTCTTTTGGAAATATGACTCTTGAGGTGTATATCTTCCATATTGCGAAACAACAGAAGATGATGACGAGAGCCACCAAACATACATGATTGACTCACTCATGGATAGAGGAGTTTCTACAACTCATGATTTTGATTCCCTTTAGTATTCTTTTCTTAATTCTGAGTTTGATTCTATCAGTGATCCATCTGATGTAGTTGATATTTGTACTATTTTTTATAGAACTCAGGATTATGGCACTCGGGCATGGCAACCAAAGTTTGAGGAATTGCCTGAGAAAGGTGAAAAACAAATTCCTTCAAGTGTGGAAGCACCCAAAGTTGAATTAAAGCCTCTGCCTAATGGTTTAAAGCTTGCTTTCCTTGGTCCAGGTGATACTTTTCCTGTTATTATCTCATCTGAATTGTCTGAGTCTCAAGGTGAGAAATTAATTCAGACCCTAAGTCAGCATAAGTCAGCCTTAGGTTGGAGCATTGCTGATATAAAATGTGTTAGTCTCCTGGTCTGTTCTCATAAAATTACTTTGGTAGAAGAAACTAGCCCTCATAGAGACCTCTATCATAGGCTTAAACCCACTATGAAAGAAATGGTGAAGAATGAAGTATTGAAACTATTAGATGCATGAATCATATATCTCATTACTGATAGTAAATGGGTAAGTCCTACACAGGTTGTTCCTAAAAAGTCAGGTGTTACTGTGGTGAAGAATGACCTAGGAGAGTTAGTCCCTACAAAACTTATGACTGGGTGGCAAATGTGCATTGATTACAGAAAATTAAATGCTGCCATCCGGAAAGACCATTTTCCTCTCCCTTTTATTGATCAAATTCTTGAGCGTGTGGCTGGTCATCCTTTCTATTGTTTCTTGGATGGTTATTCTGGTTTTTATCAAATTGAAATTACATTAGAAGACCATGATAAAACCACTTTCACTTGTCCTTTTGGTATGTATGCTTTTCCTAGAATGCCATTTGGATTGTGTAATGCACCTGCTACTTCTCAATGTTGCATGATGAGCATTTTTAGTGACATGGGTGAAAATTGCATAGAAGTTTTTATGAATGACTTGACAATTTTTTTATCTTCCTTTTTATGCATGCTTATTGAATTTAGAGAGAGTGTTGACTCGTTGTGAGGAGAAGGAATTGGTTTTGAATTGAAAAAAAATGTCACTTTATGGTACCTTCAGGTATTGTCTTAGGGCATATTATTTCTTCTAGGGGGATAGAGGTTGATCAATCAAAAATTGAATTAATCTCTAAGTTGCCTACACCTAGGACAGTAAAGGATGTGAGATCCTTTCTTGGTCATGCGGGCTTTTATATGAGGCTCATATAGAATTTTTCCACCATATCTAGACCACTATATGACCTCCTAGCTAAAGATGTCCCATTTGAGTGGACATAAATTTGTCAAGAGGCCTTTAAAATACTAATTGGCAAGCTTACCTCAGCACCCATAATGCAGAAACCTGATTGGACATTACCTTTTGAGATCATGTGTGATAATGATTTTGCTGTCGGAGTTGTTCTTGGACAGCGAAGGGAGAGGAAGCTTTTTGTCATTTACTATGCTATTAGATCTCTAACTAGTGCTCAGATGAATTACTCCACCACTGAAAAAGAGTTGATAGCTGTGTTTGTTTTGGATAAGTTTCGTGCTTACTTGATTGGTTCTCCTATTATTATTTTCACAGATCATGCAGCCCTTAAGTACCTTCTTACAAAGAATTATGCTAAGCCGCGACTAATACGGTGTATTTTATTTTTGTAGGAATTTGACATCACTATTAAAGACAAGAAAGGAGTTGAGAACGTAGTGCCTAACCATCTCTCGAGGCTCACATTTGAGGACATCTCTGACCACCTACCAATCAGGGATGATTTTCCCGATGAGCATTTACTTTCTATTACTTCTCTACCATGGTTTGCTCATATTGTAAATTATTTGGCTGCAGGTGAGATACCAGTGGATTGGAGCGCTCAGGACAAGTGGAAGTTCATGACTGAGGTATGTAATTTCTATTGGGATGATCATTTTCTATTCAAATACTGCCCTGAGCATATTTTAAGGCGTTGCATCCCTGATGAAAAGATTGCTAGCATCTTGGAATTTTGTCACTCCCAAGCTTGTGGGGCCCACTTTTCAATGAAGAAAATCGCTACAAAAATTTTGCAGTATGGCCACCATGTTTATGGATGCAAACATCTATTGTCGCTCATGTGAAGTGTCAAAAGTTAATAATTATGTCCCATCATAATATGATGCCCTTAAACCCAATTTTAGTGATTGCGATTTTTTATTGTTGGGGCATTGATTTTATGGGACCATTTCCTTTTTTTTTTTGGATATCAATATATTTTTGTGGTAGTAGATTATGTGTCAAAATGGGTAAAGGCAGTAGCTTGCGGAAGCAATGATAATAGAACGGTAATTAAATTTCTCAAAGAGAATGTGTTATCTCGATTTGGTACACCACGTGCTATCATTAGTGACTGGGTACGTATTTTCGCAACCGTTCTTTTGAAACTTTGATGAAAAAATATGGGGTGGTACATAAAATCTCTACTACCTACCACCCCTAGACAAGTGGACAGGTAGAACTTGCAAGCAAGAAAATTAAGCAAATTTTAGAAAAAATAGTCAACCCAGATCGCAAAGATTGGTATTTGAGACTAGTTGATATGCTTTGGGCCTACCGTACAACTTTCAAAACTCGCTTATGCATGTCACCTTATAGGCTTGTTTTTGGAAAGCCTTGCCACTTACCTATAGAGCTCGAGCATCAAGTTTATTGGGCCATCAAGCATTTCAATTTTGACATGGGAGAAGCAGGTAAACTTAGAAAATTTCAGTTGACCGAGCTAGGGGAGTTGAGAAATGATGTTTATGAAAACTCTTGAATCCATAAGGGTAAAATGAAAGTGTTTCATGATAAAAATATTTTGAAAAAAACGTTTAAGCCTAATGATCGAGTGTTCTTATATGATTCTAGACTCCACAAGCACTCAGGAGAACTTCGGTCTAGGTGGACCGACCATTTTGTAGTGAAGAATGTTTTTACAAATGGGGCGGCAGAAATAGATGATCCTAAGGATTGTCAGATCTTTAAAGTAAATGTCAACGGCTTAAAGTATTAATTGATAGATAAGTTCTGGAAGTGGAAGACATTCCACTTATGGACCGGTCTATCAACCTTGACAACACCAAGAATATATGTTTTTCTTTAATTGTTTTATTTGTTTTATTTTGTTTTTGTTTTCTCTTCTTTTCTTTCTTTTCCTTTTTGTTTGCTGTTGTTTTCTTTGTTTTTGTTTGCAGGTTAGTTTGATTTTTTCATTTCAGGTTACCATCTTTGGTGCTTAGCGAGCTACCCACCTCAATCATCAGGTGTATTCTATCATTTTTAGTTACTCCCCATTCAAATTTGATTTTTAAATATTGAGGACAATGTTTCATTTAAGTTGGGGGGTGGTGGTGCAAATTCAATATTTAAAATGTTTGTTGGAATTCTGTGGCATATTTTCATGTGTCAAAGTTTTTTTAATTTACATCATACGTGCATTATTTTCACATGTGTACTCATTCTCATTCATAGCCATATTCGTGAATTCACCAAACTCACTAAAATCATTTTTTTTGAAGAATTCACAGAACTCCCAATGCACTCATCCAAGCTTTGTGGTAAGATGGTGGTTTGACACATGTAGCTAGAGAACTCTTTTGCTTAAGTATTCATGTGAGTTTTGGAGAGGATTGAGAGTCTACAAATGCAATAAATTGTGATAAGCGTTCATTAATCTGTTAAATTAGGCACTTCTTTTGAGAATATCATTACATAGTTTGTGGTAAGTTGGTGGATATACTTGGGATATGATAAAGGTCAATTTAGGATTAATTTATGAGCCTTTCAATCCAACCCTTTGACTTAAAGATCCCTAGTAGCCAAGTTTGAGCCAAGAAACACATATAACTTTTTTTTTTCGTATACCTACATTATCCATACCTCTCCACATTGGAGTATAACCTATATACTGATTTTCCCTACCCTTGTTACTTCCAAGTGTGTACTAGATGTGGAATTTTCCTTTTTTTTTTTTGCACGGAATAAAAAGTGAGAGAGAGAAAATGGAAGAACATGAGTTATAAAGTGTTCAAGTGAGTGAGTTTCAAAGGCAAAAATACCAAAGCTGGGTGGAAATAGCAAAATACCATGGTGACATAATTGTTCACCAAATTATAAAAAAAAATGAAAAAAAAAGAACAAAAAATATTGAAAAAAAAAAGAGAAAAATAGGCATTATTCGATGATTTGAAAGGTTGAAGAGTACATTAAGTGAAAACTATGGTTTATTGAGATGTTTAATAAGATTCCTTAGGTATGTACTTGGAAGTTTTTGACTCCTTTTCATTTTCTTGTCATATAACCTAACCTAAACCATATGACAACCTTTTATTTTAACTGTTATGAGTCCAAGCAAGCCTATGGAAAGAATGGTTGAATTCTCATTTGTTAGTATTTCTATTATAAGATCAATACTTGCTTGTTACTTGTTCATAATTACTTAAATCTCCATGTGAATGTGTGTATACCACTTCTCAACTCCATAGAGAGAGCCCTTAGACGAAACACTATTATACCCATGAGTTATGGATTTGAACTTTTTGCTTGAGACGTTCTTAATGTTGCATGTGTCAAGGTTAGTGGTAAGATGGTTATGGCTTGGAGAACATACACACACCCTGTGAATTGCTATAGGTGGATTGATCTTGATGGGGTTATTGGATTCCTTAGATTGTTTTGGTATGTGAATATAGAAAATCATGCTAATTGATGGCCTGTTTTAGTGATTTTCTTTAGCCTCTTTCATCTCTTTTGTCTAGAAATTGCTAGGGACTAGCAATAAGCAATTTGGGAGAGGGGGGGTGTGTGTGTGATGAATGTATCAAAGTGCACTCTGAATACCCTATTATTGGACTAAAAGGCTAAAATGTGAATAGAAATCATAGGAATTAATATGTATTCTTGAATTGAATTTCCCTTTACTTTGGGATACTCATAAATAAATTTTTATGTTTAATTTCAGAATCTATAAAAGAGCAAGTCAAAACCCAATCAAATCTAAAGGATTTTCAAGTGGGCAAGACATTGAAACAATCTAAGAACTTTCAACGAGTGTAGTACTCTTCAAATAAGGATAATGACGAAATTTAGAGTAATTCAGATCAAGAGAAAAAGTCAGTCCGAAATTCTCTAGATGACAGCCTGGACATACTTTGGTATTTTGAACTTAACTTTCCACTGACACATCCGATTGATGCGATTCTTAATCGTTGGAAAACTATCTTAAAGGGCTACAAATTTGTCTCTAATAAAGATTTATAAATTCGAACTCCTGAAGTGCATACGTGGCTGCCAATTTGAGTCCAAAATTTTAGGCGATTTTTTATGCAGGAATATGAAGACATTAGGGTTTCTTTCCTACCATATATAAGCATATCATTAGCTCGAAATTGAGGGTTTGTTGGGGAGGGAGACGACTTAGTACTGAAGAACGAAGAGAATTTCCTACATGGCCGCGTATGCTTTATTTTTGTCTTGAAATTGTTGTTGTCCATTATATTTATGGGTAACTAAATTCTCAAGTAGGATTAGGGATGAACTTGCACATTAGATGGTATTTTTAATTTATGTATGTGGTTTTCAATTACTAAAACTCTTTTGTTTTATCATTCTCAATTCATTGATGATAATATCTTCTCCTAATAATCATAGAATTTATTATATTTATGGATTCAGTTATACTTTTTTCTATTGAATGGATTAGTTTTTTGATTATGTTTGGATCAATTATTTATCTATATTGATTTAAGTCTTTGCTGCAATATCGCTCACTAAGTATATTATCGTCATTCGATTTTCTCAATAGTGATAATCATTTACGTATTTCAAAAGTGGTGAATGATTTTTCAAAGGGTTACATTTGGTTTAATTTTAGTTTATAAATCTATACCTTCTGATTGGAAATTTTGTAAATTGAGTTCCCAATTGAGTTATTCAATAAATTAAGAATAATTAGAATACCGGATTTATTCAAGGGATTCTCGACCGATACTTTACTGTTCATCAAATTTGAGTACTTTTTTCGTTAGTCACTTTGCTTCACCTTAATTTACATTTAAAATTAATTTTGGTCCTCCATTAATCATTTAATACTTTTCTTTAGTTTCTTTGCTTCTTCTACTATTCTTTTAATTTATCTCTATGTGGAATCGACACTTCAAAGCTATGCTACAACTATCGCATTATTCTTCGGGCGTAATCATTTATCATTCCAGAACATAGAGAATATACTACAAGAGTCAGGTAAGCGAGGTTCCTATACTAGATTTGCATAAAAAGAAATGAACTAAGGTTGGTTTGTAAAAATGTGCATGTTGTTTTAAAAAGAAAATGTGAAAAACAAGCTCAGTATATGTTTTGCATTCACTCATAAGATATGTATGAAAGAGAAAATAAATATTTTTGACATGAATATTGTAGACATGAGCAATATTTGACATGTTTCTGAAATGTGCAAAAGTGCGAATGTGATATCTGTGAATTTTTGTACATATGATATGAAAATAATTTGGATATGTTTTTGATTAAATGGAAATGATATGAATATGTTCAACACGTGTTTGATATAATATGGATGTGAAGACCTTTGGCATACTTATATGTTTTGATTCTGATTCTGAATATGGTTTTGATATGATGATACTGGTTCACATGATATGGTTGGTACTAATATGATTTGATATGATATGAGTGCACCCACTTTGGAAACAAAGTAGTCTTTTATCTATTTTTTCTTGTGTACATGGGTTCCGAGATTGAAAAATGGGAAGTTTCACAATATGATATTGTCTGGTTTGGCCATATCATATTGTTTTGAGATGTGTATATGAAAATGAAATATTTTGTTTCTGCATACCAAACTTTCTAAAAAGACTCATGTTTACATACTAGTATATGTGCTCTGCTTACTGAGTTGTTAATAACTTACCCATTTATCTTCATAATATTTTTCGGATGATATTGATGACCTAGTTGGGGGTCAAGAATAGAAATTGGAGCTTGATTAGCTATGGATAGAAGGTCAAGTACCAAAGGATACCATTGTTAGTAGAAGGGTTTAATTTGAGTATTTGAAGTTCTTTATGTTATTTGGATCTGTTGAGACTTAAGGATGAATCAATTTATTTATGCTGAGATTATTAGGAGATTGTGAACCCTCCTTAGTTTATGTCATTTTGTAATGATGACTTATGGAGTTTATGTTATGTTTATTTGAAAAATAAGAGATTGTGTACTATTTATGAAATCTTTAGAGTTTTTAGATACTTTGGGAGACAGGTTTTAAGTGACAAGTAGTAATTCTCCAACCCATCCGAAGAGTATGGGGCGTTACAATGGGTTGATGTCCTGCTTTCTTGGAAGCAGAAACATGATGAAATTTTTATATTCCCAAAGAAGTAAATGAGGTAGATTATAGAAAAAGGCTCTTATATATATATATATATATATGCTTATATATAGGCTAATGCATTGTCATCTCTTTAAAGATTAATAATACGAAAAACTGATTTTCAATTACTTTTGTCTTCAGTTTACATAAATTAAACCCTTCACAATTACGATATATCCGAAATGATCCATTCGAATGTTTTGTGATGATAACAAGGGAATTTCACAATATGCATATAGAAATATATATAACACTCGAGGCAATTGCATTTATTGGATTGTACACAAAAGTACATTACGATATAAATAGAAGGAAAATGTTTGATCAGCAAAGAGATATATATTATAAAAGAAAAACTTACACGTGGCTTGATGTTATTATAAGCTACATTATAAAACCTTATTTTACTAAAAAATTGATATGGCATATTACATCAAGTCTTTATATATTTCTTTAGAATTTTTCATCAACTTAACACTTGTCCAAGTCAAATAAACGGAAGGCTATCAGCACTTCTTCCTCTTAAGAACTTCAAGAGCAGATTGTGCAGTGCAATAAGCAATAGCCTGAACAGTGACCATTGGATTCACACCTAAAGCTGTTGGGAAGACACTCGTATCAGCTATGAAAAGCCCCTCCACCTCCCATGTCTCTCCCACCTGGTTCACCACTGATTTCTTTGGGTCAACCCCCATCCTGCAGCTACCCATCTGATGCGCTGAACATAAGGGAGACGAAAGCTCTCTCAATGGCCTGGAACTTTCCTCGTTCACGAAATTCTCAAACTCATGAGAGCTTGCTTTCTTTACGTTAAGGGTCTTTCCTTTTACGTGATGAGTCCCGATTTCTTCAGCTCCGGCTGCTGCCAAAATCCTCAGTACCTTCTCTATCCCTTTCTTTAGATTCTCTTCATCAGCAACTTCCATTTGGTAACTAATTGTGCTCGGTGAAAGCATTGTTCCTGAACCTTTATCCCTTGCCAATGCAAATATATGGGCAGTCCTAGAAAACTTGGACATTCGGTTTTTCATATCTGTGCCAGAAACCCACGGCATTAACACGGAGAACGTACCGGGGTGCAATGAAGGTGTCTGTATCAATGCTCCATATCCAGACCCATCAAAATTTGCAACAACTGGAGACATTGCTGTCATTATCCCTCCTTCATGGCTTTTCTTCTCTGCCTCTGGCCAAATATCGGATGGGGATTTGTCCGGAAAATAGCCCCATGACATTGCCACTGGATGTAGATGCAAGTTCTTTCCAATGTTGGCATTCTTCAATCCACTTCTTTTCAACAATGCTGGTGTACTGAGGGCGCCACACGCAACGATAGTCACCTTAGACTCCACTACACAAATTTCTTTTGCTCCTTTATACTCGTACTCGAAAGCAACCCCAGTTGCTATATTCCTCTCTCTTCCTTTCTTTGTTTTGTTCAAGACTTTGATGGCCTCACAACCGGGAAGAATAGCACCATTGCCTGAACTTACTAAATCCACAAGCCATGTCTCGGAGGTGCCTTTCTTTTTCCCATCCTTGCAGCCAAGACAACACCAACCACAATAATGATCTGGTGGTGAATTTCGAGGAATGGTATTCACAGGATAACCCAATTCTTGACACCCTTTTCTAAGGATTGCGTTTTGGAATCCTTCATCTTGGAATTCAGACTGAACTCCCATTTTTTCGCAGACAACATCCATGGCTTCTTTATATAGTTCACTATCAAATATTTCTAGCTCATGGCACACACTCCAGTCCTTAATTACATGCTGAGGGGTTCGAACGGAGGCAGACCAGTTAATTGTAGAGCCTCCGCCGACTGTGGAGCCTGCAAGAATTAGCACACTCGTATCATCCGTTGCCAAAAAACCACTAGACAAATACATTTGATCCATGGTTGGGCCTTCAAGAAGTGAGAGATTTTTCCTGGCATAGTAATTTCCTTTCTCCAAGACAAGCACTTTGTAGCCAGCCTTGGCCAAAACACCAGCAACAACTCCCCCACCTGAGCCAGAACCAACCACAACTGCATCACATTTGATAGCTAAAGAATGATTAGATGAACCTGAAGGATTGGGCTTCCGAGAGGGAACTGAGACGACAGGAAACCCAAACCCTCGAAGCATGTCATCAGCCATGTCCCTTGGTTTCTTCAGATTAATGAGGCCTCTGTAAAGAGGTCCACAAAAGTCTTCTAATGTTTCTTCTGTAAAAATACACAAAATACATGCTAGAAATCAAAATCTAAGTAGCAATGATGAAAACGAAAATGGTGGAAAAATACCTGCGGAAGCCATGTTTGCAGAATGCATATAGGCAGATCTTCTCCTCCTTGCTCCTCACAAATTATCAGCTATCAATGGGGCAAGCCAATGGACATATGGAGAGGAGGAGGGACCTAGCCTCTTATAAATGAAAACTCATAAAGTCCACCCATTAAGGACTCAAATTAATATGGGTCTATAAAAATTCCATAAACAAGACCCTTGGTTTTCCAGGCCTACATACGTAATTATACCACAATATAAATAGGATATAATCCTATATCACTAAGGTGCAATAAACCCCAAATGATCACTCAACTTAGTGGGTTAAAACAAAATATCATTGTGAGCTATATATATATGTCTAACCCGTTTTATAAAAAATGCAATCAAATGAAGCCCATATTTAAAAATATTCTAACATTCTCCCACTTGGGCAAACATTGATTGCTATAAAATAAAACTTGTTTGAAAATGACTCTCGGGTTAGACTACATAGGTGGCCACACAAATACATAGCTCAAATGATAGCACCTTAGAAAACATGATCCGGTCCAACAAGAATATCAACATCGAACATGGAAATCGTTACACCACTTAAACGATGTAAGACCACTCCACAGCTACAAATGCTAATATACTTATCGACATGGATCCCCATCCTCCAACCAATGTGGTAGTATGTAGTATGAACTTAGCACCAATGTGATCAAGAGTTGTGCTAATTCATATCAGTCCTCATAATGCTCCAAAATGAAGCCATATGTCTCTAAAAGAGACTCATCTTATGTCTTTTGCACATATATCTCGAGATCATAGTGATATTATAATAAAAGACATAAGCCAAATGCATGCTCAAAATTAGTGTATGAATAGGGGAGATTTATTTTTATTGGAAAGAGGCTGCACCCTAAAACAAATGGGTTGCCTACGTACCCTGTAAAGGGATCAAGCCAAACCGTAGTTCCTTTTACATAAGTAACTCCCACTAACCAAAAACATCAAAAGTTTCCACAATACCCATATTAGTAACATGTGTTTTAAAAACTTTAGGAGCGAGTCCCTTAGTCAAAGGATCTGCAATCATCGCCTCTGTATTAATATGCTCTATCTTTGTCTGCCCTTCTTTGACTCTATCTCTGACCACCAAATACTTGATGTCAATGTGCTTGGATCCACTAGAACTTTTATTATTCTTTGAAAAGAATACCGCTGCACTATTATCACAATAAATAGTAATTGGCCTCGAGATGGAATCAACAACTTTCAGTTCAGAAATAAAGTTCCTTAACCAAACAGCTTGGATAGTAGCTCCATAACACGCCACAAATTCAGCTTGCATAGTAGAAGATGCCACCAGAGTTTGCTTAACACTCTTCCAAGAAATAGCACCCCCAGCTAGCATAAAAACATAACCTGAAGTCGATTTCAAATCATCTTGACATCCAGCAAAATCAGAATCTGAGTAGCCTACCACCTCAAGGTGATTTGAACGCTGGAATGTGAGCATGTAACCTTCAGTTTTCTTCAAGTATCTCATAACTTTCTTAGCTGCTTTCCAATGCTCTTGCCCTGGATTCGACTGAAACCTGCTAAGAACACTAACTGCATAGGCAATATCTGGTCTAGTGCAAACTTGAGCATACATCAAACTCCCCACAGCACTAGCATATGGTATGTTCTTTACAGATTCCCTTTCAAGTTCATTTCTGGGACATTGAGTTTTGTTAAACTTATCTCCTTTTATGATGGGTACATCACCAGGTGCACAGTTATGCATTTCAAATCTTTGCAGTACACGCCGTATATAAGCTTTCTGAGAAAGTCCCAACAAACCACGATCTCTATCACGACATATTTCAATGCCAAGCACAAAAGAAGCTTCTCCCAGATCTTTCATCTCAAAATTAGCAGATAACATTTTCTTTGTTTCATGAAGTAATCCCAAGTCACTGCTGGCAAGCAAAATGTCATCTACATACAGAATAAGAAAAATAAAGTTTCTCCCACTGGTCTTGCGATATATACACTGGTCAACTGCATTTTCAACAAAACCAAGTGAAGTTACAACCTCATCAAACTTCAAATACCACTGTCGAGATGCTTGCTTTAGGCCATATAAGGATTTATTTAACTTACAAACCAAGTTTTCTTTTCCCTTCTCAACAAAACCTTCAGGTTGTCTCATATAAACTTCTTCATAAAGATCTCCATTCAAAAATGCTGTCTTTACATCCATCTGATGAAGCTCCAAATCATAGTGTGCCACAAGTGCCAGGATAATTCTAAAAGAATCTTTAGACGAAACTGGTGAAAATGTTTCATTATAGTCAATGCCTTCCCGCTGAGTGAACCCTTTTGCAACTAATCTTGCCTTCTTTCGTTCAACATTTCCTTTCGAGTCTAATTTACTTTTGAAAATCCATTTGTTGTCAATGGCTTTAGCATCTGGAGGAAGTTCAACAAGTTCCCAAACTCTATTCTTTTCCATAGAATTCATTTCATCTTCCATAGCACTAAACCACTTATCTGACTCAGGACATGTCAAGGCTTGCTTAAAAGTAACAGGATCAACTACATGTCCAATATTAAAATCACTTTCTAACAAATAGACAATGTAATCATTAGGTAATGCAGACCTTCTTTCTCTTTGAGATCTTCTGACTTGTGGCTCAGAAACTGACTCTACCATTGTTGGAATTTCTTCTTGTTGTTCTGGTTCTTCACTAACAATCTCAATTGGCGGGAAAACAGCTCTTTCCTGTACAACAGGAACTGGAACAACAAATGGATTAGGATCAGCAAATAACTCCTTCAATACAGAATTCCCACTGACACCAACATCATTTTCCAAAAATTTTGCAGTAATGGACTCAACAATTCTGGTGCCACGATTAGGACAATAGAACTTATATCCTTTTGATCTATCTGGGTACCCAATAAAATAACCAGGAGTAGATTTTGGGTCTAGTTTCTTTTCAAGAGGATTATAAATCCTAACCTCAGCTGGACACCCCCAAACTCTGAAATGAGCCAAACTTGGCTTACGGCCCGTCCACAATTCAAAAGGAGTTTTTGAAACAGCTTTACTAGGAACCCTGTTTAAAATATACATAGCAGTTTTCAAAGCTTCACCCCATAGATATTCTGGCAAATTTGTTCTGCTCATCATACTCCTAACCATGTCCTTTAGAGTTCGATTTCGTCTTTCAGAGACACCATTCTGCTCAGGTGTTCCTGGCATGGTGTATTGAGGCACTATTCCACACCCTTGTAAAAATTTTGCAAAATCGCCCATGTTTTGACCAGACTCATCATATTTCCCATAATACTCGCCGCCTCGGTCAGATCTTACAACTTTAATACTTTTCCCACATTGATTTTCTACTTCCATTTTGAATATCTTAAATTTCTCAAGAGCTAGAGATTTATCATTAATCAGGTAAACATATCCATAGCGTGAGAAATCATCAATAAAAGTTATGAAGTACTTATTTCCACATATGGTAGAAGATAAAGGTCCACTAATGTCAGTATGTATTAAGTCCAAAATACCGTCACTTCTAGTAGAACCCTTTCTTGTGGATTTAGTCAACTTTCCTCTTATACAGTCCACACATGTGTTAAAATCTGAAAAATCAAGAGAGGGAAGTATCTCAACTTTTACCAATCTCTCCATTCTTTCCTTTGAAATATGTCCTAATCTCTTATGCCACAACATGGAAGATGATTCTCGGATTAAAGACCTTTTCTTCGCTACATTGGTAGCACAAGAGACTTCACCAAAAGAAGTCAAAGTCATTCTATATAAACCATCACACAAAAGACCATTTCCAACCAAACGAGAATCATAGAACAATTCAACTTTTCCATTGCCAAACTTAAAAGAAAAACCAGATTCATCAAGTTTTGATATAGAAATTAAATTTCGTCTCATTGACGGTACAAAAACTGTGTTCTCCAAAACAAGAGAAAAACCAGATTCCAAAGATAACTTTACTACTCCTATAAACTCGACCTTCACTTGAACTCCATTCCCAACGCATAAGCTCACTTCATTCTCACTTGGCCTCCGTTTGCTTACGAACCCCTGCAAGGAATTCGCAATATGAATACTTGCACCTGAGTCTATCCACCAAGAATTTAAAGGCACATCTACTAAAGAAGACTCAAAACAAACTAAGGCCAAGGAGGTACCTGCCGAGTTCTTCTTCTTCTTCTCCAACCAAATTTTAAATTTAAAACAATCCTTTTGCCAATGACCCTTCTTCTTACAAAACTTGCACTGATTATTTTTCTTCACAATTTCTTTAGGACCACCAGAAGTCTGACCTTCAAACCTTTTACTGTGCTGATTTCGATGTGACCTATTTTCCTTGTGGAACTTGGACTTATGATTATGAAAAGACCCATTGTTTTGTTGTGGCTGAAAAGCTAATTGCACAGTTTCAACAGTCTCACGACGCATCCTACACTCCTCTTGGGCACATACCACTATCAAATCATTTAAATCCCATTTATCTCGCTGAGCATTGTAAGCAACCTTTAGCTGATTAAATTGGCTAGGAAGACTATTAAGAACATGATAAACCAGAAAAGGCTCAGCAATGGGAATTTTGAGGGCTTCTAGCTTAGAGGATATATGTATCATTTTCATAATGTACTCCCTAACTCCACTAGAACCATCATATTTCATACTCATCAGTCTATCCATTAGGTCTCCAGTTTCAGCTTTATCGGATTCAACAAACCTTTGTCCTATGGCACCCAAAAATTACTTAGCACTATCATTGTCAGGAATAGCTCCCATAATGGAATCTGATATAGAACGTTTGATGATCTTTAAACAAAGTCTGTTTGCCCTATCCCACTTTTGATATTCAGCCACATATTCAGCAGTGCTCTTATCAGTAGGTTTTGAAAGTTCGTCTTCCAGGGCAAAATCCAATCCCAAAAGACCAAGAGCAATTTCTACGTCTCGTTTCCATCTCACATAATTATTCCCAGTCAAAGTTTCAATAGCAGATAATTGACTTGAAATAGAGGAGGCACTCAAAACTGTGGAAACATGAAATAGTACATTTCATTTAATTATCATCCAAACAGATAGCATGCAGTCAATAGATGATATCAAATCTTTCTAATTAATATGAGCTATTAATTAGACAATCCATAATTAAGCTCGGAACCATATGAGCTTCATTACAGTAAGAGCCTTGGTGCATCATTGTTAAGTCACCTTTGGGCAGACTAAAACAACATGCTATAAGGTACTCTTAAAACATATCACAAAACTAATTAATAAAATCACATCAGTTTCAAAATACCATCACCTTTAGGCAGAAGGAGATTTCTAGACTAATGTAATCTCATTAACTAATTTACACAATTTTCTAAAATGTCACACACAATAACACCTTTGGGCAAGATATTATGTGCAATAAATTAGAAAACAAAGATATCTTTTTTTTTTTTTTTTTTTTTTTTTTTTTTTTTTTTTATAAATATCAATGAGTGTGCCACTTTGGCGACTACCACCCACGAATATTTCAAAAATTTTATTTAAAGGAAAAATAAGGATAATCTAAATGCCCATGAATTACAATCACAAAATGATAATAATAATCATCAACTTGATACAATCAAAGTTAGAATTCAAATGTGATTGTGACACTAAAACAGTGTGAATAGATCAAACATATAAGACAATAGATATGTCTAAAATTAAATATGAATTTTGAAAGCATATATATACAAAATACTTATAACAAGTCACAAAAATAACATGCATCCAAAACATGTTAACAGAGAGAGTACACGTATGCACAAATCATATAAGATACTGACTATTCACCACAAAAAATATTATAATATTCAGTACACTGTAGCCCACAGAAAAATATGTAAATAATATTCAAAAATATAAAACAGTGTCTTATGATGTTACAAAAATTTTTCAAAAAATATATATATATTTAATAGGGCGAGTACATAAATACTGGAAAAAGAAAACCAGAAAAAACACTGTTCACTGTGCTACACGCGCCGCACGCGCCACCTGCTGCGCGTGGGTAACGTTCTGGCTGGAGGTGAATTCATCTTCAACCTCCAGCCGGGTCTGCAAGCGGGTCGTGGGTCTGAAAATCGGGTCTACGGGTTTTTAAACGGATTTTTCTCAATTTCTTGCAATTCTTGGATCAAAAACTAAAATTAATTTAGGGGAAACAATATATAGTGCCCGAAAATTACAAATATGATGTTTTAAAACAATGGGTATCTTTATTTAAGGAAGATTAATCAAATTTTGAAATCGGTATTAACCTTAGTTTTGTAAAAACTCAAAACCGAAACAAAAGATCGATTAAACATATCTAAAACAAGTAAATAGCATTCCAAAAAACCGATCTTGATATGAGTTTGATCAATCCATTATGCAATACGATTTTCTTGCCCAAAAATGGTTCCGAAAATTGAAACAAAAATATAAATGGTGAAACCATAACAGTAAAGTTGCGGAAGCAATGAAGAGAAAATAAAAACCCAACCAGATTGAAGATTTACAGCAAATAAATCCTACACATTTCATTTTGAGCGATCGATTTGCATAAAGAAAATAAAATCGAAAACAGAACAACGAAAACTACACATCGCATTCTTAGAGATTCTGATCCTAGCATGGTGGCTCTGATACCAAATGTAAAAATACACAAAATACATGCTAGAAATCAAAATCTAAGTAGCAATGATGAAAACGAAAATGGTGGAAAAATACCTGCGGAAGCCATGTTTGCAGAATGCATATAGGCAGATCTTCTCCTCCTTGCTCCTCACAAATTATCAGCTATCAATGGGGCAAGCCAATGGACATATGGAGAGGAGGAGGGACCTAGCCTCTTATAAATGAAAACTCATAAAGTCCACCCATTAAGGACTCAAATTAATATGGGTCTATAAAAATTCCATAAACAAGACCCTTGGTTTTCCAGGCCTACATACGTAATTATACCACAATATAAATAGGATATAATCTTATATCACTAAGGTGCAATAAACCCCAAATGATCACTCAACTTAGTGGGTTAAAACAAAATATCATTGTGAGCTATATATATATATGTCTAACCCGTTTTATAAAAAATGCAATCAAATGAAGCCCATATTTAAAAATATTCTAACATCTTCTTCTTGTTGATCATCACATTCTCTGAATCCAGTTTGTTTTAATGTCTTGGACTGCTGAGTTTGGGGTTTGAACTTTGAGTCTGGTCCAGTGTAGCCGATTGCTTTCCATGATAGGTTATCATCCTTCTCATCCACCTGAATAATAATAATTTTTGCGTTATTAAGGGCCAAAATGTTAAAACACCACAAGTTGTTGTCCCAGTTTGTAAAATATCATGTTCGTGGATGCATCGTGCCTACCAAATTAATCACCAACTTGATCATGATATTATTGACCATAATTATATATATACGATTTTGCAGCTATTTGTAGCATCGTTTTGTTTGATCCGTACGTAGTCGCAATTAACGTAGCCGAACATAAATTCGAATTTTTGTGATAAATATATTGAAGTGATAAAATCCATATTATTAAATTTGAAGAAAATAATATTGATTTAAATAAATCCTTTCGTCCACTTGGCATGCATGTAGTAATGTACATGAATAATTCTACATACGTGAAGTGCGTAATCGTCGCGTAATCGCTTTGAAAAAAAGTAAAGTCCACTATTAAAAAATTAATTTTTTTCATGTGAATCCCATGTTTTATTCATTTTTTTCAAAACGATTATGCGGCAATTACGCAATTCACGGTTGTAAATATTTGGGATTCGATCGAATCCCCCATCTCTGTTAACCAGGAACAAAAAAAACTTGTCGGAAGTAGCACTTGAAACTTTAATTTTATATATATATCCATTCCAGAGTTAAATTGTTGGGTGACATGAAAGGAATTATATTTGTCGGGGAAAATGATTCGTGCATGCAGCATGTTAATGTGCAAGAAGAATACATATTAATGATGAGCGAGTTCTAACCTGAGTGAAGAAAACATATAGAACGAGAAGCTTCATTGTCCTGAAGAGCATTCTTAGTTTATAGAAGAAACTGAGAGACCAGGAAATCACGATTTCTTCCCGTTTCTGCCTAGACACCTGAGAAAATCTTTGAAAGTATGGGAATTTGCTTGAAAGGCTTGCTCTCCCGCATAGTATGAAGGTCCCAATCCATGTTGATAAAAGGAACAGTGCCAATCGGATCATCCACTTCTTTGGGTGTCCCATTCTGTCGCTAAATAACCCCCCTACCTGTATATATGTGTGTGTATATATATATATATATATATATATATAAGCATGCATGTAATTATATCATTTTCTATAAAAAGAAAAATATACGAAAGAAGTGAAATATATTTTGCAAAGTTACATGAAGGAACGGCATGCATGCATCTTACAGCTAGCTGCTTAATTGTACATATGCTGCGAAAAATTAATTTGGAGGACAAATATTTATGTAAAAAATTATTGAAAATGGGGTTACTAGCTAGGGATAGTAATTCCTACACGTTCTGGAGTTCCGGCCATGGAAGCACAAGTGGCGTAGAACTTGACGATGGAGTCGTCGGCAGTAACGTCGGAGACATCAACGGACGGCAAGAAGGTGTCGCAGAGAGCTGTGACGGAGTCCATCTCCCAAGAGGAGAGAGAGTTGACGTAATTAGGCATGGCTCCAACACTACGAATATGATCATGATCTCCTCCAACATGAAGAAGCCCCTGAGTGTCGACGTAATCACCAATAGTATCAATCACCATGTGTTCTTCTTGCTTTCCGTTAAGTTTTGAGGGGAACCTAAGATCGATTCCTGCACCGTTTAGCTCCACATATATATATATATATATGTATGTATGTATATGTACTTGGGTTGAGAGAGAGAGAGAGAGATTGGAGTCTAGCTAGCTATAGCTTAATTTTGAGAATGACAAAGTGAACAAGCTTCCTACATGTATATATAATCGATATTATTCCAAACATAAATAAATAAATAAATGGACGTGGCAAGGGGATTTTTTTCTCTCAACTTTTGAGGGACGAGTAGGTTTTTTGCATGGTGTTAGCCCTCGGCCCACTGCCTCTGATGGCAGGGCAGGGCATTGGAGGGACCACAGAAGAGGGATGGAGTCAGGCTTGGGTGGAAGGGACGCACATGTTCCTTTGGTGGGACAGGGTGTGCGCGGATTCGTGGAGGTGGTCGCTACAAAGCCGCAGCTTTTGCCAAAGGTGGTTCTCCCTCTGCATGAACCTTGGTTTCAGGATGGCTAGATGTTTTTTCTATTTTTTAAGGCGGAGATCCAACAATCTGCTGAGCCATTTCAGTTCTTGGTGGTTCTAAAGTTCCTTCGTCGTCGGCCTTCATTGGATTATATTCATGCTTATATAAAAAATCGTTGGGGGCTCTAGTCGATTCCGGTTATTGGGCAATTGTGTAACCCATGTAATGTGCTGGTCCGAATGGCAAAGGAAGAGGATTTTATCAATGTGATGGCTCGAGGAAATTCTGAAATTCATGGTAGTCCCTTTCGAGTCTCTCATTGGACTCCGGATTATGTGGAAGACAAAGATTCTCCATGGGTTCCTATCTAGTTGACTTTGCCAGGTTTACCTCCCAATTATTTCCAGGAATCAATGTTACGTAGTATTGGGAATGGATTTGGTTGTTTCTTGAAGCGAGATAATGCTACGGCGTGTGTGACTCGCCCTAAGGCTACGCTCATATGCGTGGAAATTGACGTTTCCCAACCTTCGCGGAATTCTTTTTGGTTGGGTCCACCAGGGCTTGCGACGAGTCACTTTCAAGAGGTTGTATTCGATTCCATACCATCCTTCTATGTTTTTTGTAGGAAGCAAGGTCCCTAGAGGCAAGGTGTTCTAGATGTGAGTGTACAAAACCAAGGAAGAAAGAACAGATGGGGTTGGCTCATGGTGAAGGGAAGAAAATTAATGTGAAAAGTATGTGGAAGGAGGTGGGGCACTGGGAGCGTGAGAATGACATCCTTGTTATGACAAAAGAGGTGGGGGAGTCCTCGAAGTCTCATCGGGATATTATTTTGGAGTCTATATAGGAATGACGAGCGGAATTCAATGGAGTCCCTCATGGTATCTGGTTTGTCTTGCAGGATGGGATGGTGTTTGGTGCGTGTCTGGAAGATTGCAGAGTAGAGTCATCAAAGGTATTATGTGCAGAGGGGGATGTGGTTCTGGCTGGTGTGGGACCTTCGGATGTGTTATCCGAGGGGGTGGATACCCATGTTAAGGAAATGCCTTCGAAGAAACAAGAGAGTTAGTTTGAGATCACAGAGACGGATTCAAATAAGGATAACCTTTAATTGATTGAAAATTCAGAACCACAGAGTTCTTTGCGATTAGTGGATGAAGCGTTGGAATTTGAGTTAGGTGGTCTGGGTGACAAGGATTTTTTTGAGGGGGAGGAATTGAACAATGTGGGTGTGGGTTGCAAGACTGAGTTTGAGGGCGAGTCTGAGGAGGACTTGAATGAGTTAACGACAAAGTCCTTTGATTCTGATCCCGATATGCATGTTCCATTGAAAAAAGTAAAAGAGGTAAGAAAAGAAAATCTATGGTTATATTGGAGCGTCATACTTGCTCCAAAAAAAATTCCTTTAATTGTTTTTGTGTATATCCTTACTTGAAATATTAGGGGCATTCTTTCGTCGAGGAGTAGCCTTCAGTGTATTTTGAATAAAAGTCACCCTTCTGTGGTAGCCATTCTAGAACCGTTTTTGAATCAGAATGAATGTAGCAAATGGGCAAGATTGATGAAGTTTCCATTTTATTTAAATAATGCTGAGCTGGTGGAAAATTTTGGCTTTTTTGGGCGGAGGAATTAGAGTTTAAGTTCATTTCAATGTCGGATCAAGCTTTGAGTGGATGGTTTCTTCATGGGGATTGTCGGGTGCTTGCAATTTTTGTTTATGCTAGCTGTTTTCAAGTCAAAAGGTTGGAGCTTTGGGATTTTTTGAAGGGGCAAAACTCTTGTGGACTCCCTTGGTTCATTGGGAGGATTTCAATATAATTCGAAATGATAGTGAAAAGGTGGGTGGGCTATTGCAGGCCTCTCATGTGAAGAGGGAGTTCAATGATTGCATTCATGAGTGTGCTTGGTGAATCTACCTTCTCATGGTGTAATGGGAGGCTAGGTGGTAGACAAATTTGGGCTTAGTTGGACAGAGTACTAGTGAATTTGCATTTTTTGAGCTGCTTTGCGAATGTTTCAGTTTCATATTTGCCAAGAATCTCCTCGAATCATGCTATGATGCTGGTAAAGCTGGTTAGAGAGGTGGTATCGGTTGGCCGGCCTTTCAGCTTTCTTTGTATGTGGGGCTCCCATGAGGATTTTATTCCTCTAGTGCAGTCGGTTTGGAATTCTAATATTGAAGGTTATGCTATGTTCCGAATTAGTAGGAAGCTGAAGTTACTCAAATGTGCACTGAGATTGTGGAACCAGGTAGTGTTTGGTCGCGTTGATGTGGAATTAAAAAAATTGGAGCGTATTGTTGAGTTGGAGGTTGGTCTTTCTCGGAATGTTACGTCCCAGATGGAACTTGAGCTACTGAATTGCAAACAGGAGCATATTAAATGGCTTCACCGAGAGGAAATTCTAGCCTGTCAAAAATCAAGAGTTAAATGGCTTGCTAAAGGGGATTCTAATACAAGTTTCTTTCATGCTTCATTACGGGTCAAGAGAAAGAACAAAATAATTCGGAGGATGCAGCTTGATAATGGTGGAACGCTGGATTCGAGAGATGCGGTGCATGAGGGAGCAGTTTTATTTTTTCAACAGCTTCTTTCGGTGACGCCGATAGAAAGCAATCTGGGTGAGCTGGAGCTGATTCAACCAATGGTTTCTATGGAGGAGAATGAGGCATTATGTGCTGCCCCTTCTATTGAGGAGGTTAAGCAGGCTTTATGGTCTATTCCTACAGATGGTAGCTAGGTCCAGATGGATTCTCGACTAGTTTTTTCATGATGGCTTGGGATATTATTGAAAATGATCTTTAGGAGATGGCTAAGGATTTTTTTTAAGGGAAATCCCTTTCTACTTTCTTTGTGGTTACCAACTTGGTTTTAATTCCAAAGGTGGATGAACCTGTGGGCTTTGGCCAGTTTCGCCCAATCAGTCTTTGCTCAGTTGTTTATAAAATAATGTTGAAGATTATGGTTTGTCGTTTGGCGCCAATCTTTAATAAAATTATATCTCCGGAACAGGCAGCGTTTATTCCAAAGAAAAGTATTTTTGAGAATATTTCATTGGCCTAGGAATTGGTTCAAGGCATCAATAGGAAAGTGAGAGGGGGGAAATGTTATGTTGAAGATTGATATGGCCAAATCTTACGACCGTGTTAACAGGAACTTTCTCTTAGAAATCTTGCGTCGGTTGGATTTTTCAGAGAAGTGGAGAAGTATTGTTTTTAATGTTTCATCCCTTGTTTATTTAGTAATGCTCAATGGGTGTGTTAAAGGCTTTTTAAGGCGTCACGTGGGTTTCGACAAGGTGACCCCTTTCTCCTTATTTATTTATTTTATCTGAGGAGATTCTCTCTCGTATGCTTCACAAAGAGTACCATATGGGTCGTATTAAGCATTTTCATCCGGGCAGAGGAACCTTGATTTCCCATTTATTCTATGCAGACGATATTCTGATCTTTGCAAATGGAGGGAAAGCATGTATTCAAAACCTTATGGGAGTCTTGCATCGGTATGAATTGATGTTCGGACAAATGATGAATCCGAGTAAGTCTTTGATTCTTTTCTACATCTATATCGATTGATCGCAAAAACAGTTTGAAGTTAATCTTAGGTTTTGAGGAAGGTAGTTGGCCTTGTACGTATTTGGGTGTTCCTTTATTTGTGGGCCAGATGAAAATTTGAATGTTTGTCTCTCTTTTGGCAAAAATACAAAAAAAGTTGGCTGGGTGAAAGAGTAAGCATCTTTCTTTTGGTGGTAGAATTGTGCTTATCAAGCGTGTTTTGAATAGTATGTCTATTCATATGCTCTCAGTACTGAATTTGCCAAAAGGAGTGCTATCGGCAATCAAGAAAATGTTTTCAGATTTCCTATGGGGATCTTCAATGGATATTTAAAAAAAGAAGTTGGTATCTTGGCGGAAGATGTGTTTGACGATGGAAGAGGGTGAGTTGGGTATTCGGGACCTTCATGAAGTCCAAGAATCATTGCTTATGAAATTTGCGTGGAAATTAATTAAAGAAAAGTCGATGTGGTCAAATTTCTTTTCTACCAAATATGTGGAAACTCTCATATTTTTTCTATTATGCAGCTTCGAAAAAGGTCGAGATTCTGGAAGGGGCTCACGGAGAGAATGCCGAAAGTTATAGAGCACTCAAGATGGATTATTCGGGACGGGCATTCTAAGTTTTGGCTGGATAATTGGCTAGAGGAGGGACCGTTGATTGCATATCTTCCTTCGGTTGGCAATCTTGATCTGCATGTAGCGGAAGTTGTTACGGAAGCTGGACCGAATATGCATATATTAAGGAATTTAGTTCTAGAAGAGGTATGCAGTAAAATTTAGGATTCTGGTGTGCGTTTACGGTAGGGAGCTGATACTTGTGTTTGGCAGCCATCGATTGATGGTGAATTCAGTACCAAGTCAGCTTGGAATTTAATTAAAAAATATGGGAATGTATGTCCTTAGAAGAAATGGCTTTGGAAGAATTGGAATCCAAAAAAATTATCTTTCTTTATTTGGCGTGCTAAGAAGAGGGCAAGCCCGGTTGATGACATTATCCAGCTTTTAGGCATTCCTCTTGTTTCGAAATGTGAGTGTTGTGTCCAACCGAAATAGAAATCTTTTAAGAATATCTTATGTGAGGGCAGAGGAGCTAAGAAAGTGTGGCAATATTTTGCAGAGGCATGTTGTATGAGAATGCCACAGATCTGAAATTGGGATGGAATGATGAGTTTTTTATGGCAAAGAGCATCATTGTTAACGCAGGTTGGGTGGCTTCGAGGGGGTCTCGCTATTGTGATTTCTTGGGCGCTTTGGCGAGCTCGGTGCACGGCAAGAATGGAAGGTATTACTTTTAATCTGGATAATATTATTCGTATTGTTAAAAGTTTAATTAAAGATATTTCTAGTAAGATTAAAAGCTTCTGGGAAACGGGGCTCATGATCGGGCAATTTTAGAAGTGTTAGCTTGTCCGGTTGTCCCTCTTGTTGTCAAGCGAGTGAGACTAATTGCATGGCACCCTCCAGAGAGGGCGAGCAAAACTAAATGTAGATGGAGGATCTTGCGGGAATCCGGGGGATGCCGATGGGGGAGGTATTATTTGGAATCACCAGGGGGAGTAGTGGCGGGGTTCATGCATTCTTATGGTCATGCCACAAACAACATTGTAGAATGTAGAGCTCTTCTTGATGGGCTTTAGTTGTGTAGAGATTTGGGATTGCGGGATGTATTAGTAGAGACGGATTCATTAATCTTAGTACGTTGGTTGGCTTCGGGTGTGTGTAAATATTGGTTTCTTTGGAATTTCTGGGAGGAAATTAAAGCTATTGCTTTTGAGTTAAATGTTCACTTTCGGCATATTTTTAGATAAGCTAATATGGTGACTGATTGTTTGGCGGAGCAAGGAACTCGAGATATGATTTTAGATTTTTGTGACGTTGATCTCTTTTTAGGAACGATTTGGGGTTTGATTTGCATGGATAAACTTAGCATCCCTTCTCTTAGACGTTGAGAGGTTGCTGGTGTGGGTGGGGCATTTGGTGAGTGATTTTTGATGGATATTTTGGGCATCTGTGTAGTGTTATTTGTTTGGGAAAATTTTTTCAAGTCTTATTGGGATATTTTCTGTTTCACGGTATTCCTCCGTTATAAGTGAAGATTTTTTTAATAAAATTAGATAGGGATCATTCTTGAACATGTGACCTCAACTCTTTAAAAAAATATCAATAAATAATAAATAAAAATAGAGGTCATTGAGTGAGAACGCGTGGTCATGGAGATATCATGACGAACCAAACTGAATATTAACACACACAGGAGTACGTACGTACAAGTCAAGATGGAAATTGCTGTAGGCAGAAGCCATTGAAATAAACGTAACGCATAACGCTACCTCTCATATTGTATTAACTCGTTCAATCTGCCTTCATTAAATATGGTAGCTAGGGTTTGTCTTTAAATAAATTTTTGTCACCCGATGTGGTGATCTTGGCCATGATGACCTGCTACGAACCAGTTCTCGCTCCACCTAATTTTCGGCTTAGTCACTCTGCTCTCGTCGTTTGAGCGTATGTCGGGATTGAACAAGAAGAATTGGTACGTAATCGTCGGCCTTTAGTGCACTGGCCCTGGCGGCTGGCCCCGTAGGTTAGTCATTTCAATCAGTTTTCCCAGAGGCAATTAGGCTCTGTATACGTACCCCACATTACCTAGCCCACAGTTTTTTCCACCCTTTTCTGTGGGTTGTAATTATAATTAGCTGGTCCACCAAACTCATCAACGATAGGATTTAATTTATTATCTTACACCAAATTATTAAAATCTAATTAAAAAATATCTCCACAAGAAAAATAAATAATTATGACAAATTATTTATAATAAAAATAATTATTTGTAATGATAATAAACTCTTATTTACAAAAAAATAATTATTTTAATTGAAAATAATAAATAAATAATTTTTTTGTAATGTATGATCAAACACTACATCCATTAATGTCAAAGTGGAGATGTAATGAAAGATTGATATACAACATGACTTTGTTTGAACAACAGCTCTTTGGGAAAGTACTCATGGTGGGCTAGCTAACTAATTATAATTATTTATCATAACATTCACGTACAGTACTAGCTAAATAATGAAATATGAGATCTTTAAAATTTGTTTGTTTAAAGTCAGATCAAGTTTGCCTTGTTTAAAATGAGTGTTTAATGTCATCAAACCTGTGGTGGCATTAATGATGACAATTTGTTATAATTTATAAAATTTCGACTTGGACTACATATATATGCTCCTAGCTAGGGCTGTTACTCGCCTTATATGAACGCGAATAGTAGCGATCTCCTCCCCAGACCTCGTGTCAATCTGCCCATCAAAAGGCCGTATCATGTCCCCGTCATATGGGTGAAAGAAAAAATAAAGGTAGCTATTTGGAGGAAACTATTTTGATTGCGTTAACCAAAACGCGTAGGTTGTATTGACATTTATAGATTGTATTGGTGATGGGTATAGCTAGGCTGCCGCTAGCTTCGACTGGGTGTGCCGCCTACCACAAAAGTGGATTTTTAGTTTTAATTTTTAATTTTTTTAAAAATTTAAATATTTTTAAAAAATAAAAAAAATATATCAATACACTAAAGATTACTTTCTTAATTATTAAGTAAAAATAAATAAATTAAATACACAAGTTGACAAAGTGAGGGGACAAACTAGCATTTTCCATTGGTGATAAGGTACAAATAATACTATGCAACAAATATAGACGAAAGCTTGAATATTTACAACATATATGGATAGGACATCCTGACCGGTTAACCCCACTTGGGCCTAGGCCTTTGTTTAAGGCCTAAACTTTGCCCCATTATCAAAAAGTCCAATCAATACCGAGAGGGCCCAGCCCACTGCCAATACCAATTGGGTAACCACCCAGCGGCGATAGAAGATAAGAACGGTTATCATTTGAATTTTCCAAGGGATGAACCTTCATATCCATATTTAAATTCAAATATTGGATAACCATTATCACCAAAATAATGAGAACGGTTCAAAAACTCTATATTAGAGGAAAACCCAGGTACGTAAAATCTATCTGACTCTTTGGTATTAAAAATTTACTTCTCAATCACTGACTTAGGCATCAGAGGCGTTCCTTAGAACCCCTTAACCATCTTACTCTTTGGTTGCAGGTGGTCGTGAGATAGTGGCGATGAAACACGTTCATAACAGTTGGTGCCGTCTGTGGGATCTCAAAATCAGCATGCTTTTCACATGCCCATCACCACATGGTTTCAGGCAACATGTTATCTGTTGATCTTAGGTGATAAGGGGTAAGGTACATGTGTAACATGGTGAGACACATGTGCCGGACAGATTCACTATATGTAATGGGTAATTTGTCCTAAGCATAGTTACACAGTGCTTAAGCGTTAGAGTTGGCTTAAAACCATGTGGATTGTATGGATGAGAATGTAGATTAGTATGGGCTAAGATGCTTGAAGGTAGCGACGGGTGTATTGTCTAGGATTGGGATGCGTGATTCCATCGGTCGGAATCATGCATCGGAATATGGTTAGTGAGAAGAGTAAGACGAAGGTCCTAGTGTCTTAACCCTATGGTGAATCATGGGTTCACTTTAGTGGATAAGCACTCGAAGCAAGACCTTGAATGGGAAGATATGGTGACCGTAAGTGGTCATCGAAGGTCTTAGCATAATAAAGGATACATAAGAACACGAGATAGAATAAGAGTGTTTCAAGTGAAGTGTAGCTTATGTTTTCTAAACTTAAGTTGCTTAAGTACTAGATAGAGAATAACGTTAAGGTTATGTGTATGCATGTAGGTTGCCATTTGACACGCGCATGAATGGACAGCATGATATGCAAGTAGCATAGAGTCCAGGTAAGTGTTACATTCATACTCTTCTAGAGTTTTCTAAAATGTATGAAAATAAAAATGAAAGCTTTTACTTTATGATGCTTTACGCAAGAAAAGGAAACGCTTTCTCTTTACGATGCTTTAAGAAAGAAAATGCTAAGTGTTCAAAGGTATAAGTATGTACGGCCCCTCCTTGGCAGCCCCTGTTTACGCACCCAAAGTATTACTTGTATGCATGTGAATGGATGACTATAAGGTGTATCTATTGTACGTATTTTCTAAGAAAACCAACGAACTTATATTTTATGATCATAAAACGATGTTTTCTCATGAAACGATGTTTTCTCATGAAAAAAAAAGTTTTCTCACGAAAAGCAAAGAAAGACATGAGAACTGAGGCTTTCATAGATCCTACGAACTGATGCTTTTATGGATGCCATGAGGTGATGCTCATGGATGCCACGAAAGACGACGTTTAAGGTAATACTTATGGATGCCATGAAAGACGAAGTTTAAGCTCATGTTTTAAACGATGATTTTTAGGAAAATGAATGTTTTATCATGAAATGACATGTTAAATGAAAGATAAGAAAATAATGAAAGCTCCAGCTCTTTCGAGTTGGCATGAATGAAAGAACAAATGAAAGCATGAAATGTATGAAAATACGTAACGGCCACATGAATGAATGAAAAGGGGTACCCAATGAATGAATGGGTAGATTGCAATGCCCGGCAGTAGTACTGGTAGTGCACCCAGTGCTGCACCCTAACGGAATGGGATTCCAACTCTAGGCCACGGGCGAATCCATTAGCCATAGGGCCGCTAACCCTAACACATGGGGCGTAACAGTGTGTACTGACCTATGAAAGTGATAAGAAAGAATGTATGTATGCATAAATATATGAACGCATGAAAGCACGAACTCTTTAAGAAATGAAGGTACTGACGAGAGACACGTTTACAAAAAGAAAGCCCCTCTTTAAAAGCAAAACCCTGTGCAGTGACGTTTTCAAATGAACGCACGTATGCATGTATGTATTGTATGTATGGATGATAAATGCATGAATGAAAACCTATGTTGTTATATTTTAACTGTATGAAGTAATGCTTACAAGTCATCGACTCATTTTAATTTTTATGTATGCCCCTCCCCCCACAGGGACTGAATGAAGTACGTGTCAGGACGAACATGGCCCAAGGGGAAGAGCATGGAAGACTAGGCATGAGTTTTAAATGTACGAGAGGCCTTTTTATTGTTAAAATTGATATTTTCCACTGTGAACCTCTTTTATTGTCAAAGCACACTTTATTTTATAAACGTAGAGTCTTGCACCCTGGGTATGCAAGTAAAAAGTTTAAAATCGAACGGTAATTCCTGTCGTCCTTTCTAAAATCTTTTATAAAAAGTCCCACCACAAGGACGGACGTTACACTTGCGGTAGATGAAGTGTTAGTAAATGGCGTAACAGGAACGTGACGAGATGTCACGATGTGACCGGAGTACGTGAGGAACTGTACTCACGATGAGTTAGGAGTTGACGTAGTAGGATGTTGGGTGACGTGACACGGTCACGATGTAGCTTGGGAGTAGTCTCGAGCTATATGACGTGACGTAAGACGTAGTTGTGAATGGAGTCCTGTCATGTTAGGTGTTGGGATGAACTACCGAAAGGGACGGGTAGCATGAATAGTCATGCTTGCCAGGTTAAAAGAAGGTTGGTATCGGAATATGGCCCTTGTCCCTACGAGCAGGTGATCAATATGTTACTTGTTGGTCTCAGGTGATAAAGAGGGTAAGGTACATGTGTAATCTGGTTAGACACATGTGCCGGACGGGTTCACCATATGTAATGGGTAATCCGTCTTGAGCATAGTTGCACGGTGCTGAAGTCTCAGAGTTGGCTTAGAGTCGTGTGGCTTGTATGAATGGGAATGAGGATTAGTATGGGCTAAGGTGCATGAAGATAGTGACGGGTGTACTGTCTAAGGATGGGATGCGTGACTTAGTCAGTCTGAGTCATGGGTCGGAACATGGTTAATGAGAAGAATGAGACAAAAGTCTTAGTGTCTTAATCCTAAGATGAATCATGAGTTCGCCTTAGTGAATGAGCACTCGAAGTATAACGTCGAGTTTGAAAGAGGTAGTGACCGTAAGTAGACCCCAAAGGTCTTAGCACAGTAAAGGACACATAAGAGCATTGGATAGAAAGAGAGTGTTCCAAGTGAAGTGTAGCTTATGTTTTCTAAGTTTAATTTGCTTATGCATTAGATAGATAATGACGCTAACGTTGTATACATGTAGGTTGCCATCTGAAACGCACATGAATGGACTGCATGATATGCAAGCATGGAGTCCAGGTAAGTATTGCGTTCATACCCTTCTAGAGTTTTCTAAAATATACAAAAATGTAAATGAAAGCTTTTCCTTTATGATGCTTTACGAAAGAAAACGAAACGTTTTCTCTTTACGAGGCTTTACGAAAGAAAATGCTAAGTGTTGAAATGTATAAATATGTACGGCCCCTCCTTGGCTACCCCTGTTTACGCACCCAAGGTATTAATTGTACGCATGTGAATGGATGAGTATACGCAGTATCTATTGTATGTATTTTCCACGAAAACGCACGGCATGAAAGACGATTTTTTGGCTCGTGCCCCAAAACGATAATTTTCTCATAAAGCGATGTTTTCTCATAAAAACAAATGTTTTCTCACAAAAGGACATGTTAAATGAAAGAAAAGAAAAAAATGAAAGCTCCAACTCTTTCTAGCTGGCATGAATGAAAACACGAATGAAAAACATGCAATGTACGAAAATACGTAACGGCCACATGAATGAATGAAAAGGGGTATCCAATGAATGAATGGGCTGATTGCAATATCGGGCAGTAGTATTGGTAGTGCACCCAGTGCTACGCCTTGACGGAATGGGATTCCAACCTGCAGCCACGGGCGAATCCATTGGCCATAGGGCCGCTAACCCTAGCACGCGGGGCGTAACAGCATGCACTAGCCTATGAAAGTGATAAGAAAGAATGTATGCATGCACGAAAGCATGAACTGATATGAACCCGTGGGAATGGAATCCCTTAAACCCACAATCAATTTGAAAACTCCCCAAGAAAGCCAAAATCAAGTCAATGGATGGAGAACCTAGACCCAATGAGAACTCGTTTCAAGAACCTAGATTATTAGAATCTAGACCCGTTGAAAACCCGTCTCAAGAACCCAGATTACAAAGGAGGAATGCCACAAAGGTTGTGATTTACCTTTGATAAGTTCAAAAGTTCAATCAAGAACAAGAGGAGTAAAACTCAACGCATAATGAATAAATTCATCAAATTTCATAAAACTTCTTAACATGAGGCAACATAGAGTATTTAAAGCAAAACCTAATCAAACCCTAACCAAAATAAATCCCTAACTTCCAAAAATACCCTTGGATGAACAGTATCGTGGCTACAGTGTAGCTACAGTACTTGCTATAGTAAATAACTCTAGTTCAATAAAATAGTAACTTTCTCAACATGCCCTTGCATAGGCCGCCTTAAGTGCTTCCCATAATAAACCCAATTATTTTAAACTATAAAATAAGTCATTTAAATGAATTAAACAAGTTGAAAGTTTTCAAGTGCCCAAAGCCTTTAAGTCATGTTGTTGCTCTTTCCATAACTTATCAAATGAATAAAAACTGAATCTTCATCCTTTAAGCCCTTGAACTTGTAATTGGCCCATCTGGAACTTGCAACATATCTTTAAGACTAGGCCCACCTTGATTCCCATCATTCCCCCTCTCCTCCAAAGAATTCGACCTCGAATCCCACCTGGATCAAAGGGAAAAATGTTAGTAACATTATCATTAATTTCATATGCATTATCATTAATTTGTTCAATAATTTGAAAAAATCCATCCAAGCTACTCCTGTCATCAACAAGTAAAGGCATTAAATCTAAAGGAGTAAATAGATTAAGTCTATAACAAATTTCAAAAGGAGAATATAAAGTGGTAGTATGCATGGTCCTACTATATGCAAACTCTATAAATGTATCCACAACCACAAAAATAAAATCTCTACTTCTTTCTTTCCTAGGCAGCCCCAAAACAAAGTCCATAGATATGTCTACCCATGACTCACTAGGAACAGGTAAGGGTGTATACAATCCATGTGGCAAAAGCTTAAATTTGGCATTTCTGCATGTAATGCACCTGCCACAAATGCGATTGACATCTCTCTTTATCTTAGACCAACATAAATATTCATCCAAAATGTCTAAAATTTTCTTGACACCAGAATGACTACTCCAATTATATGCAAACTCAATGAAACACAAATGATACTCCCGCAAACGTTCATACAACAAGTCAATGTATGGCAAATGATACTCCCACAAACATTCATGAAACACACCTAAAGCTTTTCTTACATCAAAATGACCACTTCAATTATATGCAAACTCAATGAATGGCAAATGATACTCCCACAAACATTCATGCAACACATCAATGAATGACAATTGATATTTTCACAAACGTTTATGCAACACGTCTTTGAAAGGCAAATGATATTCCCACAAACGTTCATGCAACACAACAAAAGTCTTCCTTACACCAAGGTTACCCAACAAACCACCATGTCTATCACACACAAGCAACTTATGCATAAAACTAGTAGGCACACAAAGTCTATTATCTCTAAACAGGTACCAATCTAGTTTATGGAACTTACCAAATGATGTTTTCTCATATGTTGCATACACACTATCAAAGTCATCATCATTAGCATGCAATTCCTTATCACATTCAAGTCTCAACAATTTTGCATTTAAAATGAAGACAATGACATACCTTATTGCTAAAACATCAATCACAAAATTTTTCTTACCTTGTGTGTATTTGATTACATGAGGAAAGGTCTCAATACAGTCCTCCCACTTAGCATGCATTCTAGTCAACAACTTACTTTGTCCCTTGAATTGTGTCAAGAACTCATGTTCTTCAAACAAAGGTCGGGTAGGAATTGTTGCACCTGGCACAAAATCATTGTAGTGCTCTATCTCCCTAATTGGTGGCAATCCACTAAACATACCGCTAGGAAACACGACCTCATATCCCTGCATTAAAGAAACAATAATACTAGGCAAAGATACGTCAAGTTCGTTAGTATTAAGACTCGCCTTAGCATAAAAAGTCACTTTTCTCTTTATTTTTCTCTCACTTTCTTCACTCTCTCTTTTCTTTCCACACCCTTTTTCTTTTTCATTCTCTTTTTCCCTTTCACTCTCTTTTTTCTTTTCGCTCTCTTGTTTTCTGTCACTCTCTTTTCCTTCATCTCTTTTTGAACTCTCGACCTGACAATTGTTTTTCAACTCATTTTCTATTATTCTTGAGGTCATAGCCTCACCCTCATCTTTTTTCTCTCTCATTTTTTTTCTCTCTCTCTCCATTTTAACCTCACATTTTTTTTTCTCAAATTCACCTTCACTCTTGCTTTTTAGCTCAATCTCACTTTCACTCTTGCTTTTTAGCTCAATCTCTTTTTTACTTTTTTTTTTATCACTCTCACTCTCACTCTTTCTTTTTTGATCAGTCTCATTTTCACTCTTTTTTTTTGAGCAACCTCACTTTTTAGTTTCAATTGGTCCCCATGGACTTGTGTTGGATTTAAAGGAGCAAGTTTGATTGTTTTTCCATCATTTTCAAAACTATACATGTTCCTTAACCCATCATGGACCACCTTCCTATCATATTGCCATAGCTTCCCCAACAAAATATGACCAGCATGCATAGGCACTACATCACAAAGGACCATATCCTGGTATTTCCCAATTGAAAAAGAAACTAGTACTTGCTTATTTACCCTAACCTCCCCACAATCACTCAACCACTGCAACATGTATGGTCTAGGATGTTTCAAGGTACGTAAATTCAATTTCTCAACTAAAGTAGTGCTAGCCAAATTAATACAACTCTTCAAATCAATGATCATACTACATACCTTGTTGTTGATGTGGCATCTAGTATGAAAAATGTTCTTGCTCTGCTGCTCTGTATCATCCATCTTAATTTGTGTATTGAGTGCACGCCTGACAACAAGAGAATCACTATACTTTTCATTCTCATACCCATTTTCAACACTAGACTCACGTCGCCCCTATTTCTCCTACCTTCTAGATTTCTAATCACTGCTTCTTAATGATCCATACTTTCCCTCACTTCACCCAACACCAAGTTCAACCGCTCAAACTGTTGTTGCATGGCTTGCAACACAAAGGATGAGTTATCTGCCATCCCCTTTGATGAAGAGCCACTCCGGTGAGACATTGTAAAGTGCTGCATAAAAGAATGTTAGTGGAAAACCTCACACACTCGCTTACGTGTTTACACTCGAATAATTGCACTCCACTCGTGTTTCACTCTTAATTGGCTTTTTCTCGATAATAGTTTCACACTCTCTTGCCTTTTACCTTAATAGTTTTCTTACTCAAGTTCTTTAAGAACTAGTTATACTAAATCAAGATAATACAAGCTTGTATTATTCCAACCAGTAATATAGATCCAAGAAACAAGGAAGGAATAAAATGACATGGGACTCAAGGAATTTATACTAGGAAAAGAGTAATTATAAAACAAGATACCAACTAGAAAGATGTATTCAGCCCCTTTGATGATAAAACTCAATCAACAAATGTCTTTCTTTCTCTTTGTTGTAACTATGTAGCAGCTTTTGAATATGCTACATTTTCTTTTCTTCTTCCCCTTCTTTTTTTTTTTTTGGTTTTTGATTTTTTTTTCCTAATTTATTTTTCTTTTCTTTTCTTTTCCTTTCCTTCCTTTCTTTTCTTTTCTTTTCTTTTCCTTTCTTTTCTCTTCTTTTCTTTTCTCTAATTCAATCACTAACAACAAATTCAATTGTGAAAATCAAGCAATTGAATTCAAGCACACAAGAATTGACAATGAAATAGAAGAGAATCAATGGAACGACACTCCAAGCAATTGAAAAACTTAGAGATCCAGGAAACCCTAGAATTTTGAAACCCTAAGAGATGCAAATTTCAGCCAAACCAAAAAACCTTAAGAATTTCGGCAGCCTACATTTTGTTTCAAATTTCTTTTTTGGCAACCCTATAACAATGAAGCCCTAGAATCAAAATTAAAGATACAATAATTAAAAGATAGAATCAGACCTGATTGGAAACCTTGCTCTGAATACCAAATGATATGAACCCGTGGGAATAGAATCCCTTGAACCCACAATCAATTTGAAAACTCCCCAAGAAAGCCAATATCAAGTCAATGGATGGAGAACCTAGATCCGATGAGAACTTGTTTCAAGAACCTAGATTATATTAAAATCTAGACCCGTTGAAGAACCCGTCTCAAGAACCCAGATTACAAAGGAGGAACGCCACAAGGGTTGTGATTTACCTTTGATAAGTTCAAAAGTTCAATCAAGAACAAGAGGAGTAAAACTCAACTCACAATGAATAAATTCATCAAATTTCATAAAACTTCTTAACATGAGGCAACATAGAGTATTTAAAGCAAAATCTAATCAAACCCTAGCCAAAATAAATCCCCAACTTCCAAAAATACCCCTGGATGAACAGTGTCGCGGCTACAGTGCGGCTACAGTACTCGCTACAGTAAAACCCTAACCCTAGTTCAATAAAATAATAACTTTCCCAACATGCCCTTGCATAGGCCACCTTAAGTGCTTCCTATAATAAACCCAATTATTCTAAACTAATAAAATATGTCCTTTAAATGAATTAAACAAGTTGAAAGCCTTCAAGTGCCCAAAGCCTTTATGTCATATTATTGCCCTTTCCATAGCTTATCAAATGAATCAAAACTGAATCTTTATCCTTTAAACCCTTGAACTTGTAATTGACCCATCTGAAACTTGCAACATATCTTTAAGACTAGACCCACCTTAGTTCCCATCATGAACTCTTGAAGAAATGAAGGCACTGGCGAGAGAAACGTTTTACGAAAAGAAAGCCCATTTTAAAAAGTAAAATCCCATCCAGTGACGTTTTCAAATGAACGCACGTAAACACGTAAGCACATATGCATGCATGTATAGTATCTATGAATGATGAATGCATGAATGAAAAACTATGTTATTATATTTTAACTGTATGAAGTAATGCTTACGAGTCTTCGACTCATTTTAGTTTTTATGTATGCCCCTCCCCCCACAGGAACCGAACGGTCAGAACAGACACGACCCATGAGGAAGAGCACGGAAGTATAGGCATGAGTGTTAATTGTACGAGAGGCCTTTTTATTGTAAAAATCGATGTTTTCTGCTATAAACCTCTTTTATTGTCAAAACACTTTTTATTTTATAAACGTAGAGTTTTGCATCCTGGGTATGCAAGCAAAAAGTTTTAAATCGAACGGTAATTCCCGTCGTCCTTTCTAAAAATATTTTATAAAAAGTCCCACCACAAGGACGAGCGTTACATACTAAGCTTAGGAAATCTCATTAATGAGGAAAAATGATTTCAACTATTTAATATCATTATTAAAATGATTTCAACTATTTAAGATATTATGAGATTTAAATTATGTTGAAAGCTAAATAATTTAATGGTTTTATTCTCTTAAATATGTTAAATAAGACTTCATCATTTTATTAATGATGAAGGAATATTATTTTATAAACTCAAGTTAGTTTAAATAATATTCTATCTTTATTACTTTTAATTAAGTTAATGTTTTATGCATTTTAAATCAGTGTTTGAGATCTATCGTTAGATCGTTGCATAGATCCCTAGACGTTGGGTTTTAGAATAAAACCACAGCCCTCTCTCTTTCTTCCTCACTGTTCCCTCCTCTCTCTCTCTCTTCCCTCTCCCCAACGTATGTCATACGCAGCCCCCATGCCCGAACTGCTCCACCCCACAACCCGGCGTCGCCCCCACCAGCTCCTCCTCCCTCTGGTGAGTCTCCCCACACCGATCTCCCTCTCTCACGCTCCCTCTTCCTCTCCCTTGGCAGTGCACAACTCAAATGGACTTGATATTGTTGCATCGTCGTGCGCCGCCCAACGGTGCCACCACCTCCACAACAGCTTCTGCTCCTACTGGCCATGATCCTCCAACATGCTCGGCCTCCATCTCCCCACCGTCTGCTCCCTCGAAGTCCACCTCCTCCATACACGGGTTCTTACACACACGGTAGAGCTCCACCCTGATGGAATGGGATTCCACCCAATGTTGTTATATTTTGACTGTATAGCTTACGAGTCTTCGACTATTTTTAGTTTTTATATATGCCCCTCTCCCCACAGGAACCGAACGGACAGAACGGACACGGCCCAATGGGAAGAGCACAGAAGTCTAGGCATGAGTGTTAATTGTACAAGAGACCTTTTTATTGTAAAAATCTATGTTTTCTGTTGTAAACCTCTTTTATTGTCAAAACACTTTTTATTTTATAAACGTAGAGTCTTGCACCCTGGGTATGTAAGCAAAAAGTTTTAAATCGAACGGTAAATCTTGTCGTCATTTCTAAAAATATTTTATAAAAAGTCCCACCACAAAGATGGGCGTTACATACTAAGCTTAGGAAATCTCATTAATGAGGAAAAATTCAGAATCTACACTCTTAGAGTATTATTTACAAAATTGTCCCTTAACTCTTTGTAATTTATAAATAACCCCTAAACTTTCAATAATTATAATTAGCCCTCAAATTTCACCAAATTTAACAAACCTCATGTATTTTCTATTCTAAATCCATTTTTGAACTTATAAATTAGGAAATCATGCATCCACTGCTTGAAACTTACTATGACCAAAACCCTCATAACCCTAAATTTCACTAAGTGTTATTTTAGGCCTATTTGCATGCCATTGAAGACATAACTTAGAGAAACACAAAATAAAAGAGGAGAGGTTGAGAAAAAGTAAACTTACCATGCTAATTAGCAAGAGAAATGCCTAGCTTCACCTTGCTTCTCTCTCATCCTCTTGGTTTTGCTCTCAAAATGCTAAGTGTTTTGTGTGATCATGTGTGCAAGTGAGGAAGCTAAGTGAGGTAGAATGAGGTATGGCCGAGTGAAACAAATTACTAATGGTGAGGATATATGGTTTTCAGTCAAGCAAGGTGTGGGGATTGATGAGAGGGTTACTTGTTGAAGTGAACAAAATCCTTCGTGGTTGGTTGTTTAAATTTGGCCAATTGTGTGGGGAAGGGGATGGGTGATTTTGCTTTAGTGTGGGAGGATTTTTCGGGACTAACGTGGGAGGTACAAGGTAGGGCATGGAGCTGGGTTGGTGGTACAATGGGGGTGTATGGGTTGCTTGTAAAGAGGATCAAGTCAAGAGGGAATGAGAAAGTGCAAACCTATTGGGTGGAGAGCTAGGGTTGGATCAGTTTTAGGGTTTCAAGTTCAAATTTAAAGGGGCTGGTCTTGGGTTGTACAAGGGGGTAAGTGGAGGGCATGGTAAATTTAAAGAGGCTGGTCTTGGGTGGTACAAGGGGGTAAGTGGAGGGCATGGTGTGTGTAAAAGGTGTAAGGCTTTTGTAAGAAACTATGGGGTTCACTTTTTCCACAGTCAATCTTCTTACACATGTACTAAGAATGACATGTGTTAATAAGGTCCAAATGGAGGGTGGTGATGGTGCCATGTGTGCATGAGGTTCCCTAGTGTTCCTAGGCAAACTTGGATATCCTACATGGTGAAGTGACAAAGGGTTGATTACATGGCGCGCCAGATGCCAGGTAGCATCTAGCCGCTCTCCAATTGGCCCCTTCGGCACCCGAAAATTATGAAACTTTTTATTGCACCATACAAATCTAATGGTACAATCTGTTTTAGTTTAATTATGATACTAACTGCCTCAAAAAAATCCAAAAGGCATTCCATTCCTTTAGCGGATCATAAATCGTCTATACTAACAAACTGAAACCTAACTAGTTTTTAATCCATGAAGTTCTCCTAGGTTTTCATGGCATATGTAAAGTCTAAAGAAATTATTTCCATTGAATTGCATTCAAGACATTACATCCTCCCCCCTTAAATAAAGATTTCTTCCTTAAAATCTAAAGGTATGCACAACTTAATATCTTAAGCAGATAATAATAATAAGGAAGATACTCACATAACAAACGCTCATCATGGCCATGGAGTTGGTGGGTGATAAGGGTGGTGGTTTCTCCGATCCACCCAATGTGGTGTCCTGAGGGAGATAGTACAATGCGTCTTCCCCTGAAACGTAGTACATGTTGACGAGTAATGCGGTGTCAACCTTAGGTGCAACCTTGTTGCCCTCACTAGAAGACCTACCCTCTTCAAGATAGCGGCATTGGTGAGTGGATGACATCAACGACCAAGAAGTATCGGGCATCTGTATAGCTGCGCACTTCTCTGCAGCACGGTTGAACTCTGCCTACTCTCGCGATCTCTATGCACAATGTTGGTCCCATCCTTCTAAGTGGTGGGATGTTGTGGTGGGAACCACTCCTCATGGGGTAAAGCTCTCCTTTATATCCACGACGTGGGTCCTATGATGTTGCCACTTTTCCATGCCTTGCCAATAGGTCTCTACCTCACTATCTAATTCTATCATGTGTCTCCTATGTTATTCTCCCCACATTTGGTAGACTCGCTCTATTGAGAGTGTGGACTTTCGTGCCATGACTCTCTGATGCTCCATATATTGCTGCAAAATAGTGAAGTCAACAATAAGATAACCAATTCGGGCTTAACAATCCATGCAATTGAGTCATTTATATTTAAGGGGAAACTCTTTCTTTGATATTCATAAAAATCAAGTACAAAAGACCTGTTTGATGCATGCAATCATGCATGGTATACAAAACAAATAACACAATCTCGGCTAAGCTGGTTTCATAGTCAAGCACAAAAATGGCATCACCACCCAAACAAGTGAGGCTAGTTGACTTTCATGTCACTTTCTTTTTCCAAGTCACTTCTTGGACATTATGATTCTGCCAAAGTAATTTTACCAATGAAATCTTATGGTTCCTTAAATCCTCCTTGCAATCAATAATTTGCATGGATATTTCCTCATAAGTAAGGTTTGGTTGCAACAATATACTCTCTGGGTCAATAATCGTTGGGGTCAGATCTCTCCAAAATTCTTCTTTAAGGAAGACACATGGAACACATTGTGAATTTGACGGGACGCAGTTGGTAGATTTAGATGGTACACAAATGATCTAACTTTCTCTAATATCTCATATAGGCCCACATATCTTGGGCTCATTTTTCCCTTCTTGCTAGAATGAGTCACTCCCCCTCAAGGGAGATACCTTCACATAAACCCCGTCGCCAACTTCAAAATCCAAATTCCTCCTCCTATTGTCGGCATAACTCTTTTGCTGACTCTGAGTTATTTTTTATCATTTATTTGATTAATAGGACTTGGTCCTTTATTTCATGTAGAACCTTCGGGCCAATTACCTTGCCTATTCTGACTTCATACCAATAAAGTAGGGATCTGCACTTTCTTGCGTAGAAGGCTTCATGGACACTATTTGAATGGTGGCCTAGAAGCTGTTTTTATAAGCAAACTCTACTAGAGGTAGTTGCTTCTCCCAATTACCTCCAAGACACAGGCCCTAAGCATGTTCTCTAGAGTCTATATAGTCCGCCTCTTTTGTCCGTCTGTTTAAGGAGGTAGGCACTACGAAACTTCAAACTAGTGCCCATCACGCTCGGCAGACTTTGCCAAAATCGGGATGTAAAACGAGGGTCTTTATTTGACATAATCATTCTCGGCACTCCACACAGCTAGACTATGTTTGACACATAAATCATGGCCAATCTTTCCTAAGAGTTGGTGTTCTTGATGGGTATGAAGTGAGCGCACTTAGTCAAGTGGTTAACTATCGCCCAAATAGTATTATTTCCAGCAGCGGTTCTCGAAAATCACACTACGAAATCCATTGACATATCTTTCCACTTCCACTTTAGGATCACTATTGGTTGTAATACGCTTTCCGGCTCCTTATGTTCTGCTTTGAGCACCTTACACACCAAACACTTGTTTACGAATCCCGCCACGTCTCTTTTCATTCCTTCCCACCAAAGTGTCACTTAAAAGTTTGAATTTTGACATAGTTATGTTCAAATATTACTCGTTACATGTGCATGTTATTTTTTATGTTCACATATAACCTTGTATCCCAAACATAAATGACTCATGTTCGAACGTTAGTAAAAAGTTTTAACATTATCTGACATAGTTCCAACATACGTTCAAACGTTTTCATAACTTATCCAATCAGGTTATTAATTAGTACAACACATCCATACAACGAAATGAGTAATGAATTTATTTATGTTGTTTTTACATGTCTCATCAGTTCACAAGATGGAACGAGATAGGGAAGGAACCCTAGGTACGTCAAGAATTGGCATTCGAAAAGTTACGGCTGAACGCGAGATCAAGATCAATGAGTTTGGCTGAATGGCGTGGGAGGGGAGGAGTTTGAGGTCCTTCTTTGTCACCAAAAGATGGACCATCATTTGCGCACTAACGGGGAAGATATACCCATATGTGGTCCGTGAGTTTTACATTGTGGGACATGTCACAGTCCGCAGATACTCACATTGTATCTGTAAGGGGTGTTGAGTTCGAGGTTTTGATGGACATCTTTGCCAACCTACTCGGGATCCTGCCAGTATTAGAGTCCTCGACTTCAGTGGATAAGGTCGAGGATGCACCGGATGTTAGGACATTTAGATCTACAGGCCCTACCAAGGCCGATCTGACAAGCAGAGATGTAGACTTGTCAAATGGTGATGGGACTTAGCCTTAGGATGGTGACTATGATTAGGACTTCTTTAGTCTAGTGGGAGATACCTCACCCCATTATATACGAAGAACTTGTTCCAGTAGAACATGTTGCTAACAAGTTTCCAGATGTTGCACCTCATAGTTACAACAAACGTAGATCTAGTGGCACATAAGGCCACCTTCAGTTGGACTAGTGCACAGTTCTTTCTACGCATGGTACGTGGAGAACCTATTGACTTTCCATTGTAGATGTTTATGAGGATCTGCTACGAGGCCAGCGTCATCTCCACTAACAACCTTTCATATGGAGTGATCATTACTCGGTTGTACTACAACGGGGAGTGGCACCCCGAGCTAAGGAGTGGTTTGGTTGAACAGATGAGCTCGTTCAACATGACCTCATATCGACATAGGCTTTGATAGGCAAAGAGGCATGCTTCGCATGAGGCTAGGCCTCCACCAAATCTTGTGTCACCGACCTAGGCTAAGGCTGGTGATGCTCCCCACAACTGGAGTAGTAGTTGGGAGCTGATGGGTGGACCTATAGGGGATGTGCACCATGCTTGGGTCGATGCGATTGTGTCGGGCATCAGTAGAGGACAATATGTCCTTAATTGACCATTGTTTAGATATCCTAAATGAAAAGGACAACACTTTTGTCGGACCAATTTCATACTTATTTAATTTAAATAACAAGCACCGAGCACCACTTTTCCACTTTTGACTTTTGTACGTAGCATTTTATGTCATTTTTTTTACTCTGTGTAGTGGACAATATCAATTAATATATTTCTCGTTTATGTATTTTAGTTTTAAAAAATATTTGAATTTTCAGTTTCTTTTTTGTAATTATTTTCCTTCTTTTGGTTTGGATATTTAAATTTACAAATTTAAAGTCCAATATACATGCGTTCAAACTTTAAGCATATACATTTGCGCATTACTACATATCGTGTGCGCTAGAAGACATTACATTTGAACGATATATCAGTAACGTTCAGATGGCTCAAATAATGTTCGAACGTTACTTAGCCAAACAATATAATTATAATTTTAAAACACTACATTCGCATGTAAAACTGGTAACATTCGAACAAACTACAACACTGCTCATATCATGTATAAATATATGTTCGAATGTATTATCTACGTTTCCACGTTTAATGATATACGTTCGAAGGTACTGAACTAGAAAACGATAGCGTATTGTTAAAGTTCTAATGTATAACCTTTAAAGTTTGAACGTTGGTCAAATTATCTTCTAAAGTTATATATAACTTTAGTCACGGTTTTATGAAACCGTTACCAAAGATAAACTAAAGGTTATCTTTGGTGACAGTTTTTTGATTGTCATAAGTTATAAACCGACACAAAAAAGTCAAATCTATTGTAGTGTACCACTGGTCTTAAAAAATTAATATGATAGGAAGATATTAACTTAATTATTTATTTTGTATCTTAATGCTCTTCTTCACATTTGGATCCGAGTCTCTCTTGATAAGGAGTCCAATACGTGGAATATTTAAATTAAACGGGGGTGAAGTACTATAGAATCATTATTTGAATTCAAAATCTTTGATATGATACTATATTAAAACACCACTTATCTAAAAAACTTATGCTAATAGGAAGATGTTAATAAAATTATTTATCTCATATCTTATTAGAGGTGGCGTTTTTTGTTCCATGGACGTTGAGAGTATACGATCTTTCTTTGCCTTCTAACCTAGAAAATGAGAAAAGTAAAATGTTGGGTTCAAAACTTAAATGGTGATGTTGGGCTCACTGATTTGATCGCGGGGATATCGTTATAATTTGGCAAGTAGTACTGGGTGGTTTAGTGGTTCCGTATTGTATTCGATCGAGTTGTTCGATGCATGAGATCATCCCACCATGAGAGTGACGAGTTACTCTTTGAAATGGTGAAAACATCGTTCAACATTGTACAATCATATATACTTCCAACTTCAATCGCTCACATGAAGCCTTTTCATTAATTTTAACGTATTCGGTACGTACGTACTTAGTTAATATACCAAAGATGATGCATGATTTTCCAACCGCCAACTATCCTTGCTTGCCGTCTTATTAATATCAGCTGCTAATTGCAATATCCATGCACGCATGCATTATATATATAAATATATATGTGTTTATGCATCTATTCCCTTCTCTTCTTTATCTCTTATCCAGATGTCATTCTCACGAACAAAACATATTGTCCATAGAAATACTCAAGGGTCTAGAAACCACAAGGTTTCTGATCCAATGAAATTCAAGTCAATTGAATCACTAATTTGGCACACCACAATATTTCTTAATATAAATATCATCGATTTTACACACGTACGTACGAAGCTCATTCTACTCTTGCTTTCATTATTAATGCCCTCGCGGCCTTCATATTCATTTTTTCCAGCACAGGTACGGCCTAGCTAATTGCTCTGTCATGAATTGGTACAGACGCATGCATCCATACGTGGCTACACACATATATATAGCGTGAGTTGCAGTCGACTAGTATGTTTCAGTTAGAAAGTTATAGTCAACTCTCTTACATACACATTGCAGCATCTGCATTACAGAAGGCCACGTTGCAACTTATCTTATGATCATAATTAGGTCGACGATGAAATCAAAGAGCCACATATTACGCATGCAGCTTAATTTCTAGCAAATACCTACACTACAAGAAATCAGGTCTTTTTTAGCACTCAAATGTGTTCGAACAACAGTAAATAATAATTACTTGTTCAAACTGAATATTTTACTTTCGAATGGTAATCATGATACAATAAAACACAAATTTAAAATAAGAAAACTACATTTAAATATTATAATTAAAACATCATGATTGTTCAAATGTTAAATTACCGTAAAATAAATCAAAAGACATATAGTAAGAAAATAAGTTCTAAGTTGGTGGTGGCATAATGTTGTGAGCCGACATCATTAACTGCATTTGTTCGAACATCTGTTGAGATTGAATCTCCATCTTCTTTTGCGTGTTTTGTTCCAATCATGCCTTTATATCCGCTATCTGATGTAATAATTGAGTCTCCAACTGTTGTTGCTTGGACCACAACTGTTCGATCTGGAACCTTGCATCTTCTAACTCCCGAGAATTATTATTCAATCTAGCTTGAAAAGAGGATGATATTGAGGAAGGCTTCACACAATGTCTTAAACCTCTCAAATATCCAGAACGAGGTCCAAGAACCTGAAAAAAGATCTCTACATGGTTAAGAGAAGATTCATCAGATGCAACAGTAGCATTTTTCAAAAGTGAAACTAAATTCTCCTACAAAAAATAAAAATAAAAAAACATTAAAGATAGTATAAATAACATAAATATTATTAGGCAATACAAATAAAAAATTAAACTTATATAATTTAATTCTGCTTCGGGATTGGTCCAAACTCCATCACGATTTGTATGCAATTTAGCGTATAATTTGGTCAAATTATATTTAGTATGACTATCTTGTTCTTGCAAAAGGAAAATCGATATTAATACAACTTCAATCAATGTTGATACGTTAATATTTAATGACGAGTAATATAACATTACCAATTTTTTATAATCGATGAAATGATCTAGAACTCGCATTATGGTGTATCGTTAAATTTGTTCTATTTACTTTATTGACAGTACTCCGTTGCTACAAGTAAAGAAACAAAGTTATTACTATATTTTTTTAATGAATCTAACATATAGAATAAAAAAAGATAGCAATAAAATTACTACATATGCTGAATGTTAAAACACATCACAAAAATTCTCTCATATATTTGGTGGCATGTTTTGAAACGGATTAATGCCCTCGCGGCCTTCACATTCATTTTGTCCAGCACGGGTACGGCCTAGCTAGTAGCTCTGTCATGAATTGCTACAAACGCATGCATCCATACGTGGCTACACACATATATATAGCATGAGTTGCAGTCGACTAGTTTGTTTCAGTTAGAAAGTTATAGTCAACTCTCTTACATACACATTGCAGCATCTGCATTACAGAAGGCCACGTTGCAACTTATCTTATGATTATAAGGTCGACGATGAAATCAAACAGCCACATATTACGCATGCAGCTTTCTAGCAAATACCTAGCTATCTGGCCTGTCATAACATATAATAATAATTGTTGAGGAAACATTTAGTTGATTGGCATATTCTTGTGAAAACTTATGTAAATTTAAGTTGTAACAAGGGTTGAAGCGGTGTAACATGAAAAAGATTGAAGTGTGCTCAACACAGCTCTTCTGGCACTCGAGCGGAACCTTCCAGAGAGGTTCGCTCGACTTGCGCTCGACTCAATGCTCGAGCGAAACCATCCAGAGAGGTTTGCTCGATGTCCGCTCGACTCAGCGCTCGAGCGGAATCCATACAGAGAGGTTCGCTCGAAATGCACTCGAGCAAAACTCTTCCAGAGAGGTTCACTCGATGTGCGCTCGACTCAGCGCTCGAGCGGAACCCATACAGAGAGGTTCGCTCGACGTGGCACTTGAGCAGAACTCTTCCGAGAGGTTCGCTCGACTTGCGCTCGACATCTCGCTCGAACCAATGTTCAAGACAACGTGCGCTCGACTTGCGCTCAACACCTCGCTCGAGCCAATGTTCAAGACATCTTAAAATTCTGGGTTTTGAGCGCCGCGACTTGTAGGGACTATAAATAGAACAGCTTATTTCTATTCTTTGGTGTGGAGAAATAGAGCAAAAATCCTAAGTGCTTCAAGAGCCATAGAGAGAGACCTTTCCTCACCTTGTGAATCTCTCTTGGACAAACAGATATCCACCACACCACACTCAAGATCAAATTTTATTCAAAGTCTATTGAAGTGGATGTGTTGACTGTCCGGAAGGTTTCCAGAGCTGTTGTTGCTGCAGAGGTCGAGAGGTTCTCGTGGAAAGCTACAGAAGGTCAGAGTTTCGACACTACATGCGTGTAGAGATCATGTGGGTCACTCGTGATGTTACAAGCCAAGTTTAAGAACTATAAAGGTTTTGTGAGTGTCTCTAAATTGGTTGTAATAAATTTTTTCTATAGTGGATTTTAGGTGGTGCCTTACACCCGGAGTAGTTTTAGAATTTGAAGAAGTTATTTAAATGAGTTTCCACTTCGTGACCAAATCTCTGTGTTGATTATTTGCATGATTTGGTTAATCTTTTAATTGCTTACTTGTCTTATATTTTATTAGACCAGAAAATTGAACTGCATTTATTCACCCCCCTCTAGGTGTTGTATGGGATAGAACCACTGCTTTTCAATAATAATACTTTAAATGGTTATGAATAATATATTGTTTCTGAATTATTCGAAGAACTAATGGATCGACTGTGATTAATCATTTACCTTATGGATTAAGAATTTCTTGGAAATCTCTAGTACTAGTACGGCCGTGTGATTTTTATTGATCATGTTGAAAATTTATGTGCCTGTTTGTTAAAAGTAATGGCGTATATAATTTATATACATGGAGAGTGCATGGGCATCTATTCCTCATTAAATTATTTTTGCTAAGTAGTAATACATCATGATCTCATGCACATGCTTATAATTAGTGTTAAACTACGTACTCAGAAATCACTTAATAAATTAATGTACGTAACATGACATTAAATGACATTTTGATCTACTTCCACGTACACATGATATTCGCTAAAGTCACTACACTACAATAGAATGGGTTTTATGGGATGAACAATTTGGTCCCAAAAAATACCGTTTTCATCCGAGAAGACTTTTAAAGATGAAGAAATTTCTTCTCAAAAAGTTTTTGGAGAAGAAATTTTTTTTCATCTAAAAAAAACTCTTGTTCGAACAATCGGCTATCTGTTCGAACTTCAAAAAAAATTAATTCGAACGACACGAATTTATTTGATCATGTTCAAATGAAGAAAGTGTTCGAATGCTTTACGTTTGTTCGAACAACTCGGTTAGTGTTCGAACATAAATAATCCGATTGAACCTGCTTGAGAAACGTTCGAATTAAAAAGTCTGTTCAAATGTTTACTTCAACAATCTTTGTTTGAACGGTTCATTTTTCATTCGAATTTGTTCGAACATAACAGCAAGTGTTCGAATGATAAAAAAATGCGGAGTGTTCAAACCTACTATTAATCTATTTGAACCAGAGTAATGATTTTCAGTTTTATTCAAATGGTTTTGGGTTTCTCGTTCAAATGGTGGCAAAAATGTGTTCGAACGATAGTAAATAATAATTGCCTGTTTGAACTGAATATTTTACGTTCGAATGCTAATCATGATACAAGTAAACCAAAAATTTAAAATAAGAAAACTACGTTTAAATATTATAATTAAAACATCACAATTGTTCACATGCTAAATTACGGCAAAATAAATCAAAAGACTTAAAGTAAGAAAATAAGTTCTAAGTTGGGGGTGGCATAAAGTTGTGAGCCGACATCATTAACTGCATTTGTTCGAACATCTGTTGAGATTGAATCTCCATCTTCTTTTGCATGTTTTGTTCCAATCGCACCTCTATATCAGTTGTCTGATGTAATAATTGAGCCTCCAACTATCGTTGATTGGACCTCAATTGTTCGATCTAGAACCTTGCATCTTTTAACTCCCTAGAGTTATTATTGAATCTAGCTTGAGAAGAGGATGATACTGAGGAAAGCTTCACGCAATGTCCTAAACCCCTCAAATATCCAGAACGAGGTCCAAGAACCTGAAAAAAGATCTCTACATCTTTAAGAGAAGATTCATCAGATGCAACAGTAGCCTTTTTCAAAAGTGAAACTAAATTCTCCTACCCAAAAAAATAACAAATTCATTAGAGATAGTATAAATAACATAAATATTATTAGGCGATAGAAATAAAAAATTAAACTTACATAATTTAGTTCTACTTCGAGACTGGTCCAAACCCCATCCCGATTTGTATGCAATTTACAAAAATATGTTTCCTTCGAGGGTCATTAGTTTTTGTCACAAGGTTATTAGTTTTTTTGCGTCGATAAAATGTCGCCGCAAATAGTCTTACAGAATTATTTCCCCTGTGGCGCCCCCGACCCCCATGTAAAGAAACACGAGAATCGAGACGTCCGGATGATGACAACACGGTTGCGCATCCCAACGAAAGTGCTAAGTGTGTGTACATGCAACGGTGTACAAAAACAACGAAGCGGATTAGTAAACTAAGTACCAAAGTTTAAATACAATCTAAACATCAGTAAAGGTTTAAAAAGTAGTTATACAATCAACCAAAATAAATATATTACAAGTCCAAACCAAAACGAGTGATCCCAGATCACTCCACGGGCGGAGCTGAATCCTCAGGCTCACCCTCAGCCTCTTCCGCATCGAAATCTGCATTACCATAAAATGGTACCGTAAGTAAGTATAAACCAAACAACCCTCAGGAATAAAAATGCATTAATGCGACCAACATGCATGCATATGATGAAATATGCATTATTCTCAAAACATCATTTTCTCCGAAAATGAATATTTTCCAACACACGCCAAAATCTCATTTGGCCCAAAATATCTGTAAAACATTTTTCCAGAAAATTATTCACATAAAATCCATATACAACGCACACTATTTTTCCAGAAAATAGTCCATTAATCCATTATTACCATATGCACCATGATATCCCATAGGGACCATCTGCACCTCCTGGCTTCGTAGCGATGCTCAGTTCCGTATCCAGCACGTACGTGGTCAGACATCCTCTAGTTCCCACCAGCAGAAGGACCACGGAGTCGGCACGAGACCATCTCGTCCGATCCCATTGTCGCCCGGCGACAATCCAGGGGACGTCACTCAGTATATTACGCTCCTGAGTGACCAGAGGAGCTCCACCAAGATAATGCCCCATCTCGGCTTGGGGTCGTGATACACACGCACCCAAAAATATTCTCACACACGAAACCCAGTTTCATTAAACACATGAACATGAATGCAATACACGAAAACCCAGTTTTCCTTTACAAACATTATCATGCGTGCAATTATGCAATGTACATGTACCACACAAATCTCAACCAACAATTACCAACCCAAACAAACCATACAAACAACTCCATTCACCAATCCATCCGACCCCTGTACTCCTCGGACTTAGTCCGGCAAAACCAAACAACAGTTCAATATAGTGAAATGAGTTAGTGCAAAAATACATTTAAATCACAAGAGTTCTTTGGAAAAATACTTGCAGCGCTATATAGCAATTTTCGGAGGATCACGGAGGTGCAAGAAGTGAAAATGCAGCTACAAAACAGTGCTAAATGCACTGTGGCCGTGGGTCTCAAAGACTCACTTTTGAACGGGTGCGACTGAAGACCCGAGATTGATAGGGTAGGGCCTAGGGATGTCGGTGAAGCTAGTGATAGTGGTGGTTGGCCATGGGTGGCGGCGTAAATGGTCCTTGAAAATCAAAAATACTCAAAACAAAAATGGAGTTGGATGTTCTTCACCGGTGACGGATCGGAGCTGGAGTTGGGTCCATTCGGTTGCTAGGAGGTCGATGATGAAGTGGTGAAGAAATGGTGGATGGAGGTGGCACGACGGCGACGCGCAAGCATAAAGAACGTCGCGGCTTTGAGAAGCTCGTGATGGTTAACGGCGGAGCGAGAAGGGTTGGAAATGGAGGAGTGGGGACGCCGGCCGGTGGGGGAGCTGATGGGAGGGGCGGTGTCGGTCACCGGTGGCTCACGGCGACGGGCTGGGGGAGAGGTGATTCGCGCGCGGGAGAAGCCAGGGAGAAAGGAAAAAAAGAAAGGAAAAGAAGAAAAGAAGAAAAATAAAAGAGGAAAGAGAAAATGTAGAGAAAGAAATAAGGTCTAATCCTCACATCTTGGGTCACAAAAATGCTCCAACGGAAACGATTTTAAAACAGCAAGTGAAATAAAATAATTCAAACGTAGTGATTAAAATGAAAATAAATAATTAAACCCAACAATAAGTTAATTTAATTTGAGAAGAAATTTAAACGCATAACAATAATTAATTTAGAGAAAGCACTTCAAAAATAATTTTTGTAAACAAAAAATCATAAAAATAACCCAACTAAAAATCCAACAATTTAAAACAAGAGAATAAATTTTTGAATCAACAAAAATAATTCCTTCATTAAAAATACACTAAAATACGGGGTGTTACATCCTCCCCACTTAAAATAAAATTTCGTCCTCGAAATTGGCAAGGTCAAACATTAAACTAAGATAGGAATAAGATTCGACTGAGAAGACATAAGGACGCCAGAGTCAATCAAACAAATACGGATATTGTTCCATCATGTCAGCTTCTCTCTCCCAAGAGAAATCTAGTGCCAACGGATCGACCCATGACACTTTCACCAATGGTATTGTCTTGGACCTTAACCTTTGCTCTTTCCAATCCACAATCTGCGTCGAAGCAACTTCATAAGTAAGGTTAGGTTGAAGTTGAATGCGTCCAACGTCAACAAAACGTGGCTCTGCTATCCAAAACTCTTCTTCAACGATGACACATGCAACACATCATGAACATCCCCAAAATAGTCTGGCAAGGCAACTCTATAAGCAACAAGCCCAACCTGATCTGAAAAGGGCCAACATATCTTGGACTAAGCTCTCCCTTTTTACCAAAGCGCTTAACGCCTTTTATAGGAGAGACTTTTAGATAAACCCAATCACCTACTTAAAATGATAAGTCTCTTCTTCTTGTATCTGCATAACTCTTCTGGCGACTTTGTGCTTCCGCCATTTTCTTCCTTATAAACTGAACTTGATCCTTCATTTCTTGAATTATCTCAGGCACAATTACTTTACTCTCGCCCACTTCATCCCAACACAAGGGCAATCTACACTTCCTTCCATACAAAACTTCATACGGAGCTATCTGGATGGAGGAATGAAAGTTGTTATTATAAGCAAACTCAAATAGCGACAGATGATTCTCCCAACTCCCCTGAAATTCCATGACACAAGACCTTAACATATCCTCAAAAGTCTGAATAGTACGCTCTGATTGACCGTCTCTTTGAGGGTGATATGCAGTACTAAACTTCAACTTAGTGCCTAAAGCTGCTTACAAACTTTTCCAACTGCGGGTCCGAATCCAACACAAAACTCTTAGATACTCTGTGCAAATGCACTATCTCTTTAACATACAACCGAGTCAACTTACCCAAAGAGTCAGTTGTATTGATAGGCAAGAAATGGGCACTCTTGGTCAACCGATCAACAATCACCCAAACTGAGTTCTTTCCACTAGGGGTCCTCGACAAACCCACTACAACATCCATAGAAATATCATCCCACTTCCACTCTGGAATAGGGAGAGATTGAAGTCTACCAGCAAGTCTTTGATGCTCAGCCTTAACTTGATGGCACGTGGCACATTTCTCAATAAACATGGCGATATCCAACATACTCGTATTAGTCCCCCAAGTGGCACATCATGACCAGTATTCCCAGGGTGGCTTTCACCAGAACCTTAATACAACATCCAATAAATTCCAATGATTAGTAGCCCTTACAATACTATGTGCCAACCTCAATCAACTCCTATACTACAACTTCTAAACCTCCATTGAATTCTACCTTTGGTAACCTAATAGCCACTTCCAAATTTAACCATCTCTAACAATTTTTTTGCACAACCAAAAGATTAATCTCCAATTACAAGTATCTTCTCAAAATTCAAGTCACCAATAATTCCTTAAAATTAGCACAATCTGAACTCCTGACTACAACCCAAAATATCACGCTTCTACTTTGCACTCTGATATTCGCCACATGCATAAAATTTATGTCCTCATAAAACTAACACCATCGAGTACTAGGTGACTCCATACCTACTAACCAAAAACTCTTATCAATTTGGTAGAAAAAATACTCTCTTTCCCAAAAACGCGAGTTATAACTCAAATTCCTCAATTAACTCCTGCTGCCTTGATCAAAATCAAATTCCATAAAATACATCCATGATCATAGACAGAAACCCAATATCAAACAACCTTAGCATCCCTAATTGAAAATAAACAACCTCAGCCCAAAATACATCTACCTCATCTACAATAAGGAGCATACCTTAAAAGACTCGATTCCAACCCGACCAACCAATAAAAGCGCCTATAAACTTCTACCTGACAACCTAAACCCAAAAGCTCAACGCCTACATTTAGAAAAACATCTAATCTAGCAGTTACTAAACTCACAACGAATCACCATTGACTTCACCAAAACATTATCAAAACTTTCTTGGTAACTCGCCAACCTATTTCTACTCCTATAAGTTAGCAATAACACGACTAGTTCCTTCAATAGCACATCACTATTAAACCTTAAGGCAAGCCATACTGCTCGAATCTTCAATCCACCAAAAGCCATTGCAAAGCACCCAAGGATCCTAGTGCTTTATTAACCCACAAACTTGATTATATTATCCACCGTTGAAGCCTAAACTTCAACTTCCAAGATCTTATCAAGTACCATACATGACATCCCATCAATCTCTCTTCAAGTTAAATAACAATGTCCTTAATTCAACCAACTGGATGCTCAATCTCCAAAAAGAAAGTATAGCCTCAAAAATTTAAAATCCTAGGTAACATCAAGTCATAATTAATTCCTATAGATAATCACAACATTTATTGCCAACCATCATTCCATTGGGTAACCCACTTCAACTGTACACACTAATCAACTCATCAAAAACTCAAAGCTAAGGTCTCTTGAATTACTACTATTGTATTCGCTCCTCTTCAACGCCTACCCAAGCCACTTCCTCCAAGCCAAAAATGAAACTAGGACCTGCACACTCAAAAATGCATACGCACTCACCATTACTATACATCAATCTCATGCACCCTTAGCCAAAACCAATAATCCTCCCAACGTGCAAGTGATCATCATTACCATTTCCATCACTAGACCTATATCCTCAAAATCAACAAGAATCATTTCCTAAATCCGCACCATCTATTATCCTTAAAATTGATATGGATTAAATCCTCAACCTATCACTGAAACATCGAGCTAAAAAAAATAATCATTTTTTGAACTAGATCAACATCTTCAATCTTCAAAAAATACACAAACCAGAACATTACCTTCCATCTCCAAAGAAATTCTTTCCTGAAAAAAATCTCATATCAGTAACTCAACTCTCATCAATCCTATTTTAATTCAGCCCTTCAACTCTGCAATTCTAAAACCTTAAACCAGATAAAAATCATTTTCCGAAATCTTGAAGATCAGTGACCTTAAATTTAAAACATTAACCCTATAAAACTTGTAAATTCTAAAACCTCAAATATTATCAAATTGCTTATCAAGGTCGGCAAGATCAAAAACTTCTAATCTAAGTAATCCCTTAATTGCTTGTTGAACCTACCACCTTAAAATCCCAAAAACTTATTTCCTAAAAACTATGGGGCCTCAAACCTTAGATGAACTTCTCATAAATCTAACCTTGAGGTTCATTGAACTTACTACCTCCTACCCCAAGAACTCATTACATAAATTCTACGGAACCTAAAACCTCAATTATCCTAAGCAATTTAAAACTATTCCCCTCCTTAGTAGCAACTTAAGTTCCTACACCCAAGAGTTCACCCAAACCATGATGTTCAAGTCTCGATATTAAAACAAGAGTTCAGGCCTACTACACTAAATGTTCAAGCCTAACAATGGAATTCACAGTTGTACCATCTTCCTGCCATAGCACAACCCTTAACCCGCATTTCAACTCCGAACAAAATAAAACAAAATAAAATAAAATAAAATTTCATAAATAAAATAACATACGACAAAATGAATAAAACCAATGAAGTAGTTCACAATAAAATAATTAAAACAATAAAATAACTTACCATAAAATAAAGTAATAAAATACATAACAAACACTTAGTATACAATAAACTAATTAAAACCAATAAAAACCACATACTTTAAATTAAGTAATTTCAAATCACAACTTTAAAACTTTCTGGTACTGCACCTATAGGACATGTGATTTTACATAAATCCGAACTGCTCTGAAACCACCTGTGGCGCCCCCGACCCCCATGTAAAGAAATACGGGAATCGAGACGCCCGGATGATGACAACACAATCACGCATCCCAACAAAAGTGCCAAGTGTGTGTACATGCAACGGTGTAAAAAAACAACACAGCGGATTAGTCAACTAAGTACTAGAATTTAAATACAATCTAAACATTAATAAAGGTTTAAAAAGTAGTTATACAGTCATCCAAAATAAATATATTACAAGTCCAAACCAAAACGAGTGATCCTAGATCACTCCTTGGGCGGGGCCGAATCCTCAGGCTCACCCTCAGCCTCATCTGCATCGAAATCTGCATTACCATGAAATGGTACCGCAGGTAAGTATAAACCAAACAACCCACAGGAATAAAAATGCATTAATGCGACCAACATGCATGCATATGATGAAATATGCATTATTCTCAAAACATTATTTTTCTCGAAAATGAATATTTTCCAACACAGGCCAAAATCTCATTTGGCCCAAAATATCCGTAAAACATTTTTTCAGAAAATGATTCACATAAAATCCATATCCAACGCACACTATTTTTCCAGAAAATAGTCCATTAATCCATTATTACCATATGCACCATGATCTCCCCTAGGGACCATCCGTACATCCTAGCTTCGTAGCGATGCTCAGTTTCGTGCCCAGCGTGTTCGTGGCCAAGCATCCACACTACGCAACGAGCGATGCCCAGTTCCGCGCCCAGCGCGTACGTGGCCAGACATCCTCTAGTCCCCGCCAGCAGAAGGACCACGGAGTCAGCATGGGACCATCTCGTCCGATCCCATTGTCGCCCGGCGACATCCCAGGGGACGTCACTCAGTAGATTACGCTCCTGAGTGACCAGAGGAGCTCCACCGAGATAATGCCCCATCTCGGCTTGGGGTCGTGATACACACACCCAAAAATATTCTCACACATGAAACCTAGTTTCATTAAACACATGAACATGAATGCAATGCACGAAAACCCAGTTTTCCTTTACAAACATGATCATGCGTGCAATTATGCAATGTACATGTACCACACAAATCTCAACCAACAATTACCAACCCAAACAAGCCACACAAACAACTCCATTCACCAATCCATCCGACCCTCGTACTCCTCGGACTCAGTCCGGCAAAACCAAACAATAGTTCAATATAGTGAAATGAGTTAGTGCAAAAATACATTTAAATCACAAGAGTTCTTTGAAAAAATACTTACAGCGCTATATAGCAATTTCCGGAGGATCATGGAGGTGCAAGAAGTGGAAATGTAGCTACAGAACAGTGTCAAATGCACTGTGGCCGTGGGTCTCAAAGACTCACTTTTGAACGGGTGCGAACGAAGACTAAAGATTGATAGGGTAGGGCTAAGGGATGTCAGTGAAGCTAGTGGTGGTGATGGTTGGCCGTGGGTGGCAGCGATGGTTGGCCGTGGGTGGCGGCGCAAATGGTGGTTGAAGACCAAAAATACCCAAAACGAAAATGGAATTGGATGTGCTTCACCGGGGACGGATCGGAGCTGGGGTTGGGTCCATTGGGTTGCTAGGAGGTCGAGGATGAAGTGGTGAAGAAATGGTGGCCGTAGGTGGCACGATGGCGGCACGCAAACACAAAGAACGTTGTAGCTTGAAGAAGCTCATGGTGGTTAACGGCAACGCGAGAAGGGCTGGAAATGGAGGGGTGGGGTCACCGGCCGGTGGGGGAGCTGATGGGAGGGGCGATGTCGGTCCTCGGTGGCTCACGGCAGCGGGCTGGGGGAGAGGTGATCGATGCACGGGAGAGAAGGGAGAGAGCGTCGCACGCGAGAGAAGCCAGGGAGAAAGGAAAAAAAGAAAGAAAGGAAAAGAAGAAAAAGAAGAGAGGAAAGAGAAAATGTAGGGAAAGAAATGAGGTTCAATCCTTACATCTTGGGTCACAAAAATGCTCCAACGGAAACGATTTCAAAACAGCAAGTGAAATAAAATAATTCAAACGTAGTGATTAAAATGAAAATAAATAATTAAACCCAACAATAAGTTAATTTAATTTGAGAAGAAATTTAAACGCATAACAATAATTAATTTAGGGAAAGCACTTCAAAAATAATTTTCGTAAACTAAAAATCATAAAAATAACCCAACTAAAAATCCAACAATTTAAAACAAGAGAATAAATTTTTGAATCAACAAAAATAATTCCTTCATTAAAATACACTAAAATACGGGGTGTTACGTCCCCTCTCGTGGGTTGTTAGTTTTTGCGACAAGATTATTATATTTTGCGACGACGTTTTTCCCCACAAATAGACTAAGCTGTGGGTTATCAGTATTTTCGGTGGCAATATTAGTTTTTGCAGCGATAACAACCTGCCGCAAATAGTAATAAAATTAAATCCCCCGCTCCTTTCTCCCCCCCCCCCCAAAAAAAAAACATAACACCCGCGCGATACTCTCCCATTTCTCTCTCTCCCTCCTCTCCTTGCGACTATCGAGCCTCTCCTCCCTGTTGCACCACCGCTAATGGCTGCCCTTGCCATCGAGCCATCGTGGGTCTTCCCCCTCAGCCCTCGCCTTCTCGCCGACTCTCACTCTCCCCCTCTCCCTCTCGGATCCTAGCAGATCCGTGCACCTCCTCCGTCTCCAGCCATGGCCATGGCCATCCTCAGCCGCCCTAAGGTTCCACTAGTCACCAACCGTCGCTCCACCCCAGCTCCTGCATCTCTCTCCCTCGCACGGTGTCTCTCGCGGGTCTCCACCGCACACCGCCCATGGTTTTCTGATTAGAGTGGCATTCCCCGCTGCTATGAGCCACCATCGACGACTCCAGCCAAGATGCAGCACCACCACGAGCAACCCATGGACGCTGCAGCACCTCCTGCACGTCTCCTTCGCTGTCCAGCCCTTAAGCATGGTAACAATCCTACCTTTGTGTCTCAAGTGCATTATTTTAGTTTATATATACGTGTATGGTGTGGTGTTGAGGGCTTAGGTAGATTTGTATCTATGTAAATTTACTATTTCAAATATTTTCAACTACTCAATTGCACCTCACAGGGTTTTGAGTCTGCTCTGAAAATGGTTTTGAGCTAGTTGTGGATGAAATCACTTTTAACAGAAAGCCTTAAATAATTGTGCTGGCATGGAGCGCCGTAACTAAATTAGCTCCATGCCTTGTTTGCCTTGGATTTATGTTATCTAAGATTTTTGAAAGGATTTGAAGTTTCATGTGTACTGAAATAAATTTGAAGTTTTTGGGTTCTCTGTTGCTACTCTACTCAGGGATGAGTCCCTATATCTGTGAGACACTGACAAGATGTGTGTGATAGCACCTTGTGAGCCCTAATTGTTTATGTTGTTGCTTTATATATTGATGATGTCGCTTGTATATCCAAATATCAACATTTTAATCCACACATTGTATACCCTATAGTATGGAATGCTAATTCCACTTGTAATCATATTTTTTCGCGAAGAACTCAGTTCTTTTACCCATATGCTGCTATACGCTTTGGAGTATGTTGGATCGATTGATTGCAGTGAACCATCGTTTTTCTTCCTAATTATGTCTTTCCACATGCTTGATTCTCTTGTTGGTTTGTTGCAGTCAATTTCAAGTCTTGCTTGAGACGCAGTTGTGGTCCTTGTGAACTGGTGCGGACTATTAACCATTATAGCAGTGAGCGTAATCAGTTGGACTCTACTTCAATATCTTCCCTATAATCGATTCCTAAATTGCTTGGATTACATTACTTATTTTTTTAAATTTATTTTTACTTTATAGTGCTGATGGACTTAGAGCACAAAAGGTCTCGTCCTAACGATGAGAATGTGGAAAGTTTCCCAGTTCCACTAGGTTTTCTATCTCTTACATCCTTCACATCGAGGAGGGTGGAAAGAAGTGAGGAAACCAATAATTCCATGTCCTTCGAGAGTGCATCTATACTAGAGCCAATCAAGACGGACAACATGTTTGAAGTGACCGATATTGCAGAGTTGAAGAGATCTTGCAAACGCAGACCATGGACACTTTTTGGCAAAAACAATCACAGCCTAGAGGAATCTGAATCAGACATGGTCATAGATCTTCTTCTTGTTTTTATAATGCTTTAGTTTGGTGCTTTGAATGTTAGCATATTTGTACATGTTTTTTTTTAAATTCATATAAGCATCAATTTGGATCTCCAAGGTTCGGATATATTTATTTTAGCTTATATTAGACTATTTATTATGATTATTTTTGGTTCTGAATCATTTTTTTTTATTTTATGATTTTTTTTTCTGAAATCTCTTAGCATTTGCCGTGAATGCAACTCGTGCCAATTACTTTTTTTTTTTTGCTGTAAATAATTATTTCCTGCGATAAGATTTATTCGTAAATAAGTATTTCCGATCAAATTTTTTGTGAAAAATATATATTTCCCAAGAAAATATTTTATCGAAAATACTACAGACAACTTTTTCCACTAAGATATGTTATGGGTAAATATTTTTTGCCACAACCTCTTTTCATGGGAAATAGTGTTATTGCCCACCACATTATACCAGATGAAACCTTATTTGCCACGAAAAAAAAAAAGTTTTAACCACCATGGTAGTTCATCGGAAAAAGAAGGTTTTCCCATGAACTTGTGGTTTGGTGGAAAAAGACTCTTTCTCCACCCATTATATGCCACGAGTCTCCCACGGAAAAAATTGGTGGGAAATTTTTTTTTTCCGACTAATGATATATTTTTTCCCACGACAGTCACTCTCTGGAAAAATCAATATTTGTTGTAGTGGGATACAATTTGGTCAGATTATATTTAGTATGACTATCTTGTTCCTGCAAAAGGAAAATCGATATTAATACAACATCAATCAATGTTGATACATTAATATTTAACGACGACTAGTATAACGCTATCAATTTTTTGATAGTCAATGAAATGATCTAGAACCCGCATGATAGTGTATCGTTAAATTTGCTCTATTTACTCTATTGACAGTACTCCGTTGCTACAAGAAAAGAAACAGAGTTATTACTATATTTTTTTAATAAATCTAACATATAGAAGAAAGAAAGATAGCAGCAAAATTACCACATATGCTAGATGTTCAAACACATCACAAAAATTCTCTCATTCATTTGGTGGCATGTTTTGAAACGGGTTTTGACGTGCCTCTGTTGTACTATTAAACTTTTGATACTGTGCATGACATCTACCTTTGTACTACACATTCAAACATAAAGAACTGAGTCAAATATTCGTTCGAATCAATTTTACTTAGTTCAAGCAGATAAACATTTGTTCGAACGGTATCTCATAGTTGTTCAAATGAGTACAATTGTTCAAATAGGCTAACTGGTAGTTCGAACTGCATACTTTCTATTGGAATAGTACTCAGTATAACATAATTACAACTTCTTTTTTTATTTATATTCGCTGTTTTTTTGTTTTATGAACTGTGAATTAATGACATATGTTGAAAGAAAATGTGGGAGGGAGGGGTAACCTAACGGTGAAGGTAGTGAGCTGAGGAGGCCAATAATGGTTGAGCAAGATATTATTATAGAGGACTTCCGCAATTTTGTCAGGGATGGAAGGAGCCTGTTTTCTATAATCAGCAATAGAGGATGGGGCTCGATCTGTGAACAAAGGGGGGGCAGTCTATCCTGATTTGGTCTGTGAGTTTTATTGGGCCATAGCAATGGTCGGGGCTGATGTGGACTCATTGTCGTTCGTTATTCGAGGAGTCAGTATTATATCTCAGTGGACATTGTCGCTGAGTTTCTTGGGATCGCCCGTGTGGTGGGTGCATACCTTGCACATCAACCGGCTGTAGTGATAGATGGTGCAGACGCCATCGAGGATGAGGCTCCAGTAGACGACTGTCCAACGCATGATGAGGTTCATCTGTTGATGCATGAAGATTCGGCTCCTTCATATGATGGCAGCAAGGTCATCAAACAAGTAGATTGTCTCGCATTTTTTCGCATGCTGCATTTGATTGTCACATCACATCACATCACTATTAATAAGTTGAGAAGCAGAATTAATTAATTAAATGTCATACAATCTTAATCTGGCGCGCCATTTTAATGTTTTATGGAACAAATGCATCCATCCATTGGTCTTTGCATCGCTACCTATTTTTAAACGAATCCTAGTTCTAAATATGGATACGAATCACACTGGTCCAGCTTTCATGACAACAATATTTAATGATGCCGTGGCACTTACGTCAAAAATAATCTCAACGTCCTAGTTTCAAAATTTTATATTAGAAAAGAAATTATTAAAACAAACTTAAATTAAAACTAAACTCAGGAGAAAAGGTAATAGAATTAAATTAAATTAAATTAAAACAATTAAACATATATAGTAATTAATATAAAAATTTTAAACTTGAAAAAGTGAAATTAAAAACTAAAGTGAACCACCTTTGTGGGATGTGGCCTTGACTGATCAGGGCTATATAGTACCACTGTTTGTCAGTATTTTTTGAAATAGATCAACTTGCTAGCTGGAATTTAACAGCTAGATCAGGGACCGGCCAGTTTGAAATTCGATATATACTAGAAGAAAAAAAGGAACCCTATGAAACCATGTGAATCGGAAAAATCACTATGGACGTCCATGCATGGATGAACTTATACCTGAAAACATGAAACGATAAAAGAAAAAAGAATAAATGAGAGAAGAAAAAAAGAAAGAGAAAAATGAATTGATAATAGAAAAAGAAACAGAATATATGAAGAAAAAAATGAAAATAATCAATCAATTTCTGTCTTTCTAATTGGTGTTGCTTGAACTAATTGTTACCTACTTTGGTGTTATTCAGATTGGATATATATACATGCAGCTTGCTGCTCAAGTACTTGACCTAGCACGTCATTTCACTCCCACAGTGGATTGTACCCTCTCCATAACCCCCCCCCCACACACTCTCTTTCATCATTTTCAGTTTCGGATGGAGCTCATTCGTCGACATTGTTGAACGACGGTAAGTTTCCTCTCTATTTCTCTCCCTTGTTTCTCTGTTTTGAATTGATTGTAATTTCCCTTTTGACTATGCCATAGCAAATCCTATGGGTTCGCTCTCTCATCTCCGTCCGATTCCAGCCGCCGTACACCAACGCCCATTGTCGCAATGGTAAGCATCTCTCTCTCACAAAACCCATCCATAATAATAGAGCCCAAAAGCTCAATTATAGTACCTAGGTCATGAAGGGCCCAAGATTCCAATAAGGCCCAACAACTAATGAGCCTTAGCCCCCAATGTAAGTGCTTAGCATAATCAAACCTATAGAAGCCTAGTAGAATAAACAAAGATTAATGAAGCCGAAGTCCATGAAGAGAACCCATAAAATAGACCAAGGACCTAATGGGCCTAAGGCCCAAACAAAGTCTGCAACAAAGCTAACCACATGGGCTGAATACTCACTAAGGCCCAAAATCCCTTTCTAATCCAAGCCATCATCCAAGATCTAAGACTAAGCAAATTTCCAATTTAGGACATCAAATTAGAAGAACAAGAAATTATGAAAATGCCATTCCTAGGAAGTTTCCTAGAAGGCGACTAGAAAAAAGATTCCTTTAGAATTCCTTATTCCACAAAACTTCCAAATTTACCCTGACTTAGTCGGCCAAAGAAGTCAATTCCACCAAGGCACTCCACTTAAGTTGTGTAATCCTTAAGCTCTACATTAATTGGAATTAGTTAGGATTAAACCAAGAACAAAACGGACATGACTTATCCCACATGCCATGTATGGTCAAACCTCACCTTCCCTTTGTATTAGTCAAAATAACATAAATGAATGTGTCTTTTATAGAACAACACCTAAACTACCTAGTAACTAAAAGTCAAAACAAAATCACATGTTAAGTACATGACTCTCACCCATAAAGCCATTCTAGATACCACATATCCATTTTGGGTAACACATGTCCACAATGACAAAGTTTCGCCTACATATTATTTTGTCCAAATTAGACTAGGAGGATGTGATACCAACATAGTATAACACCTGATCACATAAAGACTTGTGGCTAGTAAAAAGACAAAGGTCAAAGAACACATGACACTCCCATGTGACATGCCCCACAAGCCTTACTTGATCAACATACAAAGCCAATGGTTAATGAAAACTCTTCCCCATGCTATAGACGTTGGCCCCAAGCAAATAATAGGAAGTTTCCTAAACCCGTCCCAAACCAGATTTGGCCCCACACTACAAGAAAAAGGCCCATTTCCAGTGATGTAAATATGGTCGCAATAAGCCCAAATTACTGTTTGCGTATAAATTGTGTTAAACAAATGAATCGTCGGAAAAAATGTTATTTGCGGTGATTTTTACTCGTTGTAAATAATATGGTCGCAAATACTACTGAAATCAAAAGTCATGTGTTGTCTTTACAAGAGAGTCGCCGCTACAGTTACTTTTTACGGCGGATATTTGTTGCCGCAATTAGTATCGACGCAAAAGAGCAAGTATTTTAGTGATTTTTTTTTTTTAAACGGGGAACTATAGTTCGCTGTAAAAAATAGATACAGTAAAAAATTTCAATATTTCCCCTGCACCTTATTTTTCCCACCCTTCCCAATACTCCCTCCCTCTTTGATCTCCTTCTCTCTCTCTTTTGTTCTCCACTGCAAGTTGTGATTGTCGACTCCGATGAGTTTCTTGTCGTCTTCTCACCGCCATCTTGCTGCCTCACCGATGCCAGTGAGTTTGTATTTCAATATTTTAGTCTCCATCCATCTCTCTCTCTCTCCTCTCTCTCTCTCTCTATCTCTCTAACTCATGTCATGATGTCTCTCGGTCATAACCCCCCTCTGATTTTTGCTTGTCCTTCGATTTGTGCTTGTGTATTCCTTGTATAAACAATTGAGTTTTCAAAGTAACCATAAAATCTGAATGTCCACTTCGATTTGTCCTTTGATTTAGTGGTTCCATTATTCTCCACTCTATACACCAAGTCACTCCCGTTTGGCCATGCATCTATGTAAACAGTAGAGTTTTCAATAACAATCAAAACTAGCTAGGGTTTTACAGACATTGTAGCAACGAATTGGGGAAGAGTTTTGGTAAAAGAGTTTGAAAAAGTAGAGTCTTTAATTGAGTTCTATTAAAAAGCTTAATTTACTACTATTAAAAAGTTTTTTATTATTTGGTAAGCATGCCTAAGAGCTTTTAAAGCAATTAGTTACAATAGATTTTTAAAAATGTAGTGTTATCTGCAGGAAATTATCAACAAAAGTTTTAATTAGATTTTGTGGACATTCAGATTTTTTTGCACCATACTACATTGAATCAGATTAAAGATCAGCTTTAATTTGTGTGTGCGTGTGGCATGCAGTTGTGGGTTCCATAGCCAAGAATGATTGATGATCATGAGTAATTGCCTGTAACTGCATGCTTGCATGAGGTTTCAAGGTAATATTGTTAGTTTGGCATTAATTAATGTCTAAAAATTGATTGCTATCTAGCTGATGATCCAAATTAAGCATTATGCATGCTGGTGGCCTTGGCTTAACTAACTACTACAACCTCTCTTTAAGTTTCCAATATTCCATATTAAGCCTAGCTAGGCCTCCCTCTGCCTCTAGCGGGGTAACTAGAAGGGATATTTGAGTCCCACAAGTTTGGCTAAGAGATAAAGTCAAGGGGATGACTCAAACTCCTAATAATAGATAGACACATACTCATAATAAAAGATGGACTCACACTTTTAACAGGAGATTGACTCACACTCCTAGAAAGAAAAATTTTCACAATGCAAATTGGACTCCATCATTCTAAATAAATAACCTCTATAAATAGTCTACAAGAGGTGACAAATTCTACACTTGAACTTGATTCATTTCTTCTTTATATACATTTACTCTAATATTGCTATACTGACTTTGGCATTGGAGATTCCACAGGGTAACCAGTGCCACCCCTTTATTCATTGCAGGTGATACGGGTGGTTGGTGGTGTGAAACACGTTTTTAACAGTGGCGCCGTCTGCGGGATCTTTATAGACTTCAACATGATTTTCATATGCCAACTACCATACGATCACATTCAAACTGTGATTTTTTATTTATTATTATTATTATGCTGGAAAGCAGAGTAGGGGAATTCTACAATTCACAAGATCTTTTCTAAAAACCATATAAGATCTCTTCAACTTTGTTATTTCCTATTATTTATTTTCCTAATGCTGTAGTGAATGGTATAAAAAAAAAAAAAAAAGTGACGGCACTGCTTTGAAGAACTTATCCCATTATCTTTGTTTTAGTTGCATATTGCATTATAATTACCATATATCTATGATGATCCATTGATATATAAGAAAACTAAACTAGGTCGGAAATATGAAGATGATCATGATAAGGAAAAATAGATAAATAATAGTAAACATACATGAATATATGCAATTGAAAGCTAGCAGCATCCTTAATTACACATCACATATACGATCCATTTGAGTTCCCAAGCTTATACGTATGTGTTGCTTTCTCATATATATATATATATTGTCAAAGAACTTATCAAAATAAATGTGTGTTCTAGGTTAAACTAAAAAACTTTGAATACCCAATAAAGATCAATACCATGAATGTGATAGGGATAAGATTAGAATGATGGTCAGTACTGCTAGCTCTAGCATGAAGATCATTGTAAGTGAGGATAACAGCAAAAACTATTTCATAATTGGGTCAATCTTCACTCTCAAGCTTTTACTTTGAGTAAAAAAGCTAAAATGTGTAGTTGTCCAAACGTATATGTATGATTGCATATATATATATATATATATATATATATATATATATATATATATTATAGTATGTGTGTTCTTTGATCAAAAACATATATGATTGCATATCTATTATAAATTGCTTGGAATCCAAGTGACTACACGCCCTGAGAAGATACTTCATTGGAAATCACCCGCAAGGCGTGGAGCACCGGCTACAAACACCTTCCAAGCACCGCGCAGGGTTCTTAATCTGTTTGCATTAGAATAGACAGTCCGGCTAATATCATAGGCATCTCAGGCTTTCCTCAAAGCCAAGGCATGGTTGTGCGCAGGCATCACTCATGCGTCACTAGCCTTCACCACACTTTAGCAGGATGGCTTAGGTTTACAAATCTCAAACTTGTAACTTGTATGACACTTACCTATTTTGTATTAGGACGCGGTGCAATCAAGAAAGGCGTGGAGGTCAGAGAACCCCACGACCCGCTTAGCAATTAAGAAGGGCATGGAGGTCAAAGAACCCCACGATCCGCTCAACAATCAAGAACGGCATGGAGGTCAAAGGAGGTCAAAGAACCCCATGGCACACTCAGCAACCAAAAGGGTATGGAGGTCGAAGAACCCCACGACCCACTTAGCAATAAGATTCGCGCCTCTTGGCAAGCAACAAAATAGACATCTCCACCATGCAACCAGACCAAGGTCTCCATGGAAAGCATGTGGTTCTGTCACTACTCGTGCCAAGGCAAGGCTAACCACGAGCATCACCCATGTATCACAAGCCTTCACCACACTTTAGCGAGGTGGCCCAGGTTACCTCCGTCATGGTTGACTTGAAGATTCCCAAGACAACCAAAAAGTCGAGCCTCATTCACGGTGCGACCAATTGTTAGCTAACCAAAATGAAGTGAAGACACCCACACGCATTAACTAGCATGGATCCTCCGTGGGGTAGGAAAAAACAAAAGCAAGCAGGCACCTATGAGCAAACGGGGTGAAAGGCAGGTATAGAGAATGCAAAGTATTTAATTTCCCATTGTGCCAGCATTAAGAAAATTAACAGAGTAATTGGAAGGGATATTTGTCCCATAATTTTAGCTAAGAGATAAAGTCAATGAGATGACTCAGACTCCTAATAAGAGATAGACACAGACTCCTAATAGGAGATGGACTCACACTCCTAATAGGAGATGGACTCACACTCCTTAAAGGAAAATGTTTCACAATTCAAATTGGGCTCATCATTCCAAAGAAATAATCTATATAAATATCCTACAAGAGGTAACAAAGTCTACACTTGAACTTGATTCACTTCTTCTTTACATACATTTACTATCATTTTGCTATACTGATTTTGGCATCGGAGACTCCACAGAGAAACAAGTGCCGCCTCTTTGTTCTTTGCAGGTGGTCTGGGTGGTTGGTGGTGTGAAACATGTCCTTAACAAGAATCTTTGAGCCAAAAATATTTCATTCGTCCAAAGTCACTATAAAACAATTATTTTTTTTTATAAATAGAAATATAATATATATTTATATTTATTTATAGACACATGTAAGTAGTGGAGAAGATGCATTCTAACTTTCAACTACGGCCACAAGATTAAAGTTCCAAAAAAATTCGGGCGATCTAAAGTCTAACAAAGCCAACATTTGACCTTTGGGCTCCTTGGGAGTGACTTTGATCGTTGAGATGAGAAATATCTAAATATTAGTGAGATGATTTGTGAATAGTAGTAAAATAATTTGAGTTAAAATTCTTATTATTTTGAAAAATGAGAGAAAAAAATTTGAATAGAAACATTATAAAGTTAAAATATGGTCATAATATATATAGTTTTTTAATAATTTTTTTTGGGTATTAATTATTTTTGGTATTTGATAAGGAAGTTTGGAAAATGTGTAATAATTAAAAATAATTCGATGAAAAAGTATGAAGGAAAATTGAAAAGTGTTTATGTTTGAGTACGTAGTATATCAATGTTGAGATGAGATAAAATGGGATAAAATGAAATTATATGAGATGAGATAAAATAGGATAAGTTGAAATGATATGAGATGAGGTAAAATTGTTTTTAATTTTTTGTTTGAAAATTTGGAAAATTTGTAATGATTAGTTTGAAGAGGATATAATGACTAGTGTAACACTCCAATGGAAGACCCAAATCACATGACCTATACTCCAAAATGACTAGTCAATTATATAATTAGAGTGTCATTAGAACCTTATAAAGAGTAAGAACTTCTTATTCCCAATAAATGTGGAATCTCATTCCCCACCCACCATTATCCTTCTCATATGGGGTATTACAATTTATTTGTAACGCTCCAATAGGATGCCTAAACCACATGGTCTATTCTCTAAAAGGAATAGTCAATAATACAATTGGAGTGTCATTGGAGTGTCAAGAACTTCTCATTTCCAAGGAATATGTGAAATCTTATTCACCACCTACCCTTATCCTTCTCATATGGGGTATCACAATCCCCCCTTTTAAATTCCCGACGTCCTCGTATTGTTGGTGGCATGGCTCAAGTCTCACATTTCTTGTTAGGATAGACTTTCATACCATTTTGATTAAAGCCTATGTACTAAACTTCATATCTGATAATCTCAAACTTGACATCAAGACCCACTTACATTCTTGATCAGAATCTAAACCCCATATTTGGTCAATTCATACATTAGAGCCTACCAAGTTTGAAGCCTAGTATTTGTTCAAGCGTATGTACATTTCTAAAATCTAAATACAGAATTCTTATCTAAAATCTCAAATGTCACGAAACCAGTTCTCAAAATCCACAAAATCTAAGACCTCAAATTTCATAATACATATTGCCTGAAATCCGCAATACTCGGGTCCAGCAACAAGTCGTTCTATAAAAGTTATGTTTTTAGACTTATACATATGAAGAGCTTAGTTACTTTTTTTTTAAGTATTTTTTTTATTAGACTGCAGGCTTAAAATCTTTGTTTTAGCAGATTATGATTTTATTCGGTTTGATAATTAGGTTGTTTTTTTTCTAAAGGGCCAAGGTGAGAATTTAGCCGAGAAATTTCTAGAGCAAGTTGGATTATTTTAGAAATTGAGTTGAGACCCATGACTCAAGAAAAAGCTCAAACCTTGTACACCCAAAAACCCAAAGCCCACACCCACTTGTTTTAAACCATGAAAACCATCTATCAGCAGTTTATGATTAGTTTTCCCCACCCCGCACAACTCTACTCCCATGCACGTGTACGTCGTCTCTTTTCCATTTCCTCAATCACATATATAAATACACCTTATACGCTTTCATGCACAGTCGCCTTCTTCAAGTTCTAGGGTTACAATAGCCCCTGCTTTAACTTCAGCAAGCCGCAGCCCCCATGGAATCCCATGCACGACAACGTAGCCCGTCCCACCTCCAAACCAACCCTCCACGTCTTGGTAAGCCTGCGCCACAGCCTCCACCCCACGTAAACTTCTACCTAGACCCGCACCACTACACGCCTATACCGGAAGTAAGCTTGCCGCAGCTGCTGAAGCAGTCGTAACAGCCCAAACAGTTGCCACCATCACCAACTTCCGTGGGAAGCGGAAACTGCAGTTGCTCTATTTTGAAGCCATGGAGATAGACCATCCTCGTCCAAACCGAGAGCCATGCCTTGCCACAGTTGGGCAGCGACGTCACAGTTAACAGCAACAGATGACACTGGAGATGAAGCCTCCACCGCCCAGTTATGTCCAGTGCCACTATCCGAAGCCCCATACACGCCACCTGATGCGTACAACTCTCTCTAACACTCCGTGCTCTCTCACTCATCACCCTCTCTCTCTCTCATTAGTTGGTCTCTCTCTATAACCAGTGTTCTACTGTTGTTCCCCACCACCATAAACAACCGCCCAGCTTGCCACCTTCGTGCACTCCATCTCTTGGTGAGTATGGTTCCTTTATAAGGTTCTAATGGGGCTCCAATTGTATCATTGATTAGTCCTTTTGGAGTATAGGCCATGTGGTTTGGGTCTTCCATTGTGGGCGTTACAAATGGTATCAGAGCCTATCCCAACCAGAAATGTGGGACTTGAGCCGTGCCACCTACAATGGACAGGCCCGACGAGGACGTCGGGAATTTAAGGGGGGTAGATTGTGATACCCCATATGATATGGATAAGGGTAGGTGGTGTATGGGATCCCACATTTCTTGGGAAGGAGAAGTTCTTGCTCTTTATAAGGTTCCAATAGGGCTCCAATTGTATCATTAACTAGTCATTTTAGAGTATAGGTCATGTGGTTTGGGCCTTCCATTGGGGTGTTACACATCTTAGGCATGTGGGGGTATGTATGCAAATTATATCGGGCTCACGTATTGTAATACCCCGCTTAATTAACCATTAGATCAACCCTTAAGCATTCTAAATTAGGCTTTTAATTTTAGGTTATTACTTACATTAAGGTTGATAGTGAGGTTAGCCTTAATCTTGGCACTTAGTGTCGTTAAGATAATAATTAGAAAATCAAGTCCATTAGTGAATTTAGTGAAGCTTTTAGGACCTTTGAACATTCATGGGCCTAGCTCAAGAGCCCTTAAGCCATGAACTCACACACTTGGCCCTTTTAATTGGGTTTATTTCACTATTCAACTTGAAAGTCCAATACACCATACTATTGTTTTCTTAAACCCAAATCATACCCAAAGTACTCAAATTAAGTTTTGAAAGTTGGCTAAGACAATTAACCCTGATACTTGAGGTTAATGAGCCTTAAGCTATGCTTTGAAGCTTAATTTTGTTTAATCTTGTCTTAAACCTTCTAATTCGAATTTTTTGTAATTATTTCTTCACTACATCATAATTAGACCTTTCTAATATCCTAACTAAACCTCCCCACATGTCATTAAGGAAAATGACATATCAAACCCAAACCTTGCATCAATCAGATTTATGTGTTGTCTTTTGTATACTTGGACTGTTTTGCCCTTAGGCCCAGCATTTTTGTGGTTTTTTTCCAAGGGTAATATGGTCTTTAAACACCTCATGAGACCCCTTCAAGCTCAGTTTGAGCCTTGGATGAAATTGGTTACACAAACCAACTCAAATGAGCAAAACAAGTGCACATTGGTCTAGTTTGTGTAGGAACCGATTGGCTTGGAATTTACCAACCATTTGCCATGGTTGAGCCACCACCCCACGCCACCTCCTTCACCACCTAATCCCCAAGGGGCCCCATCACCATCATGAGAAATTTGACTCAGACTTTCCCACCCAAAACCATCCAAAAACAGAAGCTCAAATCTGCCAAGTAGAAGCCACTTGAACCCACCGGTTAGCATAGGTGGTTTGCTTGACTTTTTATCAACTAAACCATGCCCCACGACCTAGCCACCACTGTAGGACCATTGTAGCCATAGTAAGGAACAAATCATGGTGGTTTCAGGCCACTATTTCCCTTGCACAAGAGGACAATTGCATCATCTTTTTTGAACTGCACCTCCATGATCAATTGGCAGCCAACCCTCCACCGTCTACCACCAGCAAAAGTCTTCAGGAAGTGACCTTGCACATGCACAAATCAGCCATGATGATGAGTCAAGACAATGAGCAAAACCATCCAAAGAAAATCACTTTGAACCTGTCAGCCCCATAGTTGGTTTTGTTGGCTTTCCTTCTATTTCTTCTGCACCACGACTTGACCAGCCCTCATAGGAGTAATGTAGCAACTATTGAAGTGAAATCATGGTGGTTTAGGCCACTGTTTTGGTTTGCACAAGATGACACAAGTGATGGAGTGCAAATCTGGAAATTTCAGCTTCTTACACCACCTTCCACCAATCACCTTGGACCAAGGCCAACGTCCCCTCCCTTTGGCTGCCTATAAAAGGCCCTTTCACCTCCTCATTTTCTCCACACACCTCAACTCCAAGCTTTCTCTTGAGTTTTGAGAGCACTTCTCCCCCTTAGAGAGCAATAGAGTGAAACCAAGTAGATTTTTGGTGAGTTCTTGAGTGTTCTTGAGCAAAGCTGCCTTGAGTGCTTGGAAGGCTACGAAATTTGGAAGACTTCTTGCTATTTATCTTAGTTAGAATTTCAAGCTTTGTTCCAAGTGTTGGTACGAAATTTCGTTGAGTTTTGGGAAGGTTATCAAGCTTAGTTCAAAATCGGGTCATTAAAGGTTGGTTTGAATGATTAAATAATTTTAAGTGAAAATTTAGCTATGGCATGTCTTAAGCTTTATTTTATATGATTTATTATTATCTTTGAATAATTATAGTAGGTTTGATTTGTGATTCAAAGCATGCCATGATAGGTTTTAAATCTATCTTGGTTTGATCATCAAAATGAATCAGTTTTGAATAAATTGGAGATTTAGGATATTTTAGCCATGATTAAATATCAGGATGAACTTAATTACCCAAGAATTAGCTTTCAATATATCATTAAAGATGTTAGTGATCATTTTTTATTAAATAAAATCTCATATGCATGCATTCATTGGGATCAATAATTGAAAATACACTTAGGCATCAACTAGAATGCATGCCACGGGTTGGGACTGTTTGGGCAAGTTCCACTTTGATTTTTGAAAATACAAGGGTATATATGGTTTTAGAATGCCAAAAATATGAATTAAATGAATTTTGGTTAAATTTGGAGTTCGTTTGCAATTAGTGAAAATTTAGGGCCATAACGGTAATTTTTTAGAGTCTAGGGGTATTTTTGTAAATTTTCATTTTTGAAGCCTTTGATTTTGAACCTCAACCATAGAAGTATTAATCCTAACTTAGCACGCACTTGATTTTAGCTGCTACAACATTTTTTCGATTACTCAGGAAGTTTGTAAGACGACCTCTAATTTACACCTTGACAAATTATTTATGATTTATTGATAAATGTCTCATTCATGTTTCAATTGTCACTTTGAGCATAAAATATGATATTATATTATACATTGAGTGTATATTTACATGACATGTGATATTTCTACCATTTTAGCATATTGCATCTATAAATGTTATTTCACATAAAAAGCTTGTTATATATGCACATGTCATAGAATTCTTTATTTTTAACTTAGTAGGAAAATAATTTTTGTCACGACCTCAAAGGCTAGGATGATGAATTATCCTAGTAGAACTCTTCTGTCCACTCTGGAGTGTTTAAGAATTGAGTGGTAATCCCTGAGTTGATAAAGAACAGTCAACGGGTTTTGAATGAGTTCTTTTAACGAACGTCGAAGCGAAGTCAATATGTTATGACACCTAATGCTGGTGGGTATACACGTTATGATGTTATGTTATATTACCAATGCATTGAGAAAGAGTCTGCAGACAACATAGTTTCAACATGAGTTGTACTATGGTCACTGAATTGTACTCACAGTGCACATGAGGAACTGTGACGATACTACACGTTATGATTAATTTATTAATTGCTAAAAATGATAAAATGTTATGATGAAAATATTATCTTTTAACGATTAAAGTAAAAATGTTCTCTGAACGAAAATATGTGTCTCCGTTTTTCTGAAAATGTTGAGGAATCTAGATGGAGACACACACACATTTTTCTGCATTTTATGCATTTCATATTTATCATTCTTCATGCATAATTTATCTTTGTACAAGTTGGTTGTTAACTTAATGATATTTCATGTAAATCTCACCCTTTGTGAACCCACTATCATTTCATTTGGAATTATAGTAGTTGTGTTAGGATACGAGGAGGACGGATTAGATGGAGTACTGAATCCGACTGATTGAGGAGGAGCCTGACCTCGAGAGGAGACTAGATTTTATCATCATGTTTATAGTTCTAGTCTTTTATGCTCTAGAACTCATAAAACGATTAATTTAACTTTAAAGACTTTAATATTTAGTTGTATTAAGTTATGTTACGATTTGACTTTGAACTTATGATGATCAGTACTGCATTGAGATGTTTTAGTTATTCTGACATAAGTTCTGTTTTCACCCTTCTATCCGCTGCTATTATTACATACTGCTAGTTATATATTAGGATGCATTGCATATTAACTATCACGAACGGGTGTACGTAATCTTGTGTTATATGTCCCGATGTTCTAAGTCTTCATTCATTCCTAAGCGGAGGTTGGGAGCATCATCTGTATAACTAAATATTTTATAATACAAATCAACTTATCGTACTGATCATCTATATATAAAGACGACAACTCATAAAAGGGTTTATAGCTAGCTTGCTATATATGATAATACTTTAAGTATTGCACTCCTCCATATATATATATATATATATATATATATATATATATATATATATAGATCAGTCTTGAGTTAACCTCGAGTTTGACATGTGTGTTTGGGCATTTGGAATATCTTAAAATTTTGTAATTGATTGTAAAATAATTTGGATGAAGATGTTTTATTGGATTATAAAATTAAAAAATTATTTGAATATAATGTTTTTTTTTTTTTTTGAACATAAAACAACTTTCATTAACCACAAGAGTCAGTCATTATACAATTTTTCCTTCATAATATCACTAGCTATTACTACAGGACAGTCCTCCATCCAAACCTTCTCCTCTCCAACGTTGAATATAATGTTGAATATAAATTTTGAATATAATTCTTGTTTTAAAGTTTGTAAAAGTTGTATTGATTTTTCTATTTAAAAAATGATTAACTAATGATTAGATAAAAAAATTAAAAATTTGAAATTGAAAAATATTTTCTATTTGAGTGATGTTAATTTGTATATGAAATTATAAGAAAATTTAGGAATTGTAAAAATTTTCATAATATCCGAACATGCCTTTAGTTCAGTTGAGTCAAGTTCCGAACTGGATTTGAACTCACTTTCAATATAAATGAATCGAACCCAAATAAATACAACTCAACTCGGTTACATCTTTCCTTTGTCTCTCTTTTTCTTTTCCTCTTCTCATAATTAGAAGCTTTATCTTTAAGAAATATGCTATTTAGAGGGAACAAAAGGAATTCCTCAGGTAGCAGGTAGGACATGCCTCATGAGCATCAATGGAGAAGGTGAAAGACGCGCATTACAGTAGCTGTTGTGGTCGTGGCTTCCAACTAACCACACACAACAAGTACAGCAACCTCCCTTTTCATTTCGTTTCTTCCAACATTAATTTTCGTTCAACATAAATCTTTATCACCATGGCCGGTCCCACAATAATTGAAGAAAGATTATAAATGCACGTCATTTTTTATAATATTTTACACAAGTATTTTAAAAGCTGTAAGGTTATTTTTTAAGAGAAGAAAAATTACAGTCGTGAATGTACAAGTACCGTACAATCACTTTAAAAAAAATGAATAAATATGAGACCCACGTGAAAAGTAAATTAATTTTTAAACAGTAAATTCCACTCTTTTTCAAAATGACTATACTACGCTTGCGCACTCTACGACTATATGTAACATTACTCTTTTTTAAAGTAACTTGTAAAAGTAACACAATTTTACCAAAATATCCTTATTTTACAATATCTATTGTGAAAGGAAAAATTTGATTATAAGCGGATTTGCGCACCAATACGGGCACAAATGTTAAGGTAGAAATGTAGACTTTAATGAAAGAGAAATGATAATTGTAGTTGTGAATGCACAAGCGCCATACAATCACTTAAAAAAATAAATAAATACGAGATCTACTTGAAAAATAATAATTTTTCTATCATGGATTTTATTCTTTTTTAAAGCGACTGTACGACGTTTACGCACTCTATAATTATATGTAATATTATTCTTAATGAAACAGTGCGGATTTAAAAATGAACATTTAATAAAATAATCCATGTCAATATTGATATATTGATTGGTCCACGAATTCGGAACTCATTATGAAATATATTGCAAAATATTTTGGGTGGAAAAGATTACTTTAGTAGAAATTAATGCATCGGTGGGTCATTCTTGTGAAATCAGAGGATGGCAAAGAGTACGGCCTGCTGGCATAACTGACTGACTGGAATCTGTTATGTACAAGACGAACTATAACTAAGTCGAGAAAGTTTTTCATTTTCATTATTTTTTCACAGTTGAATGGGACAAAGATATTTTAACAATAGTAGCATGAAACGCCCGCTCAGTAGTTATATATTTGTATATAGAGGGGTAATTTTTATAAATAGTTTGATTATTTTTTTCTTTAATCTATTGGTTTGTGGTTCTGTTTATAGTAGATAATTGATTGGATTTATATATCTCAAACCATGTAAATAAAGATATATTAGTCTGTATTTTTTCTAAATCCTCATAATATTTTTCATGAATATAATCTCTTTCTAATTTTGTAAAAGTTGAGAAAAATATTATTCTTTTGTGACTATTTTCCTCTTTCATATAATCTTGTTTAAGGTATTCTTTATTGATTTTAAAGTCTTCTCTATTCAGGGTATATATTTGAACATCATCTCCAACTACTTGTGAGTACGTTGGGAAGAAGGTTCAAGTTCTTTTTCAGGATTACGAGAGATGGATGCTTTATCAGGATGACTAACAGTATATACTGGTGTATCTATAATATTTCCAGAAATAATTCCCCGAATCTGTGTATCAAGATTTTGGGATCTAGTATCAAAATTTTAAGATTTATTCCGAGAGATTGATGTAAATGTAGATCTGGGTGTCTGATAACTAGAGGGTATTGGAGAAAAATAATGTGAAAATGATCTTCTAAAGGGTTGAAAAGCTATTTGAACTGTTCCGTCTGTTTTTTGTTCTATATATTCAAGATCATATTTAGAATTATTTTCTATCTTAGGTAATGTGATAATATTTTATAAATGCCATTTGTTTGGAAGTGCAATTTGATTCCAATTGATTTGTTTAGGAATTTGTATACTAGAGTTTTGTGTACTAGATTGTAATAGTAATATATAACCTTTTGGACTGGTAATAAGAGCTTGTGGCTCTAATATTGTTTTCATTAATTTATAGTGGAGCCTATAAACTACTGTTAAAGGGTGTGATCCTTTCATCATATGATAACCATTTGTCTTAATATTTAATATTAAAGAATGTAAGATATTGGTATCAAATAATGAAAGGGAATAATTGGGATAACAATTAAAATAAACCGGTCCTTCAAACAGACTTGATTCTACCATTCCCAGTAAAGAATCATGAAAATTATAGTGCCTTCCATCTCTTAAACAGAGTAATACTGATGTGTTTAATCCATTTCTAGTAAGTGGTTTTATAGCCACTTGTACTAAACCAATATGTATGAAAGAGTATTTTTGTTCTTTGTGACGATTAATTGTTTCCTTTGTTAATAAGTGTAACGATTCATAATCATTATTTAAACTAATAGTTTTTTCTACTGTTTTGATTGTATAATTCGTAAGAAATGATATTTTAGAAAAAGTAGATTGTTTGTATATATGATGATTTGGAACATTAGGAATTGTCCAGTCTTGTAAGTTGTTCTTTTTTAAAATACAGTTAGCATTTCTCTTATGTGCATATATTAGTATTTGCAATTGATTTGGAAGAAAAACAAAGAACATCAATTAATTAAGAGTAATGGTAGGTACAAGTCCTAAATAAACAAGTCTCATACAAATTTTTCTTAAAAAAGTGGATTCCACTAATAAAGAATAATTTTTTCTTTTTACACTTTCTTAAAGTAAGATCCATTATTTTATAAGAGCTTACATAAAACTTGTCTATATAAAATTTGTACAAAATATTTCTCATTAATTAAGCATCTAATTTTTACCTGACAATCGATGGTAAGACAATGACATGTGTATGCAAACATTACCTAGAATAATCTTGGGGCCTCATGTCTCGTGGGTTGTGTAAAAAACGTATCCTCGTGATTCTTGTGATTCCAGGAAACTTATATATATATATATATATATATATATATATACAATTCTTCTAGGTACAGGCAAATTCGCATATCGATCGCGAACTGAAAGGTGACATGGCAGGCAGGCACGGGCATTTGTGTAACTATCAAAAGTCAAAAAGAAAACTCGCATCCGTCTCCCCAAATCGAATATCCCGCTTCCCTCTGTCTCTCCAAATCGAATAGCCCGCTTCCCTCCGTCTGCCCCAATCTTTTCCTCAACGAGCCAACTCCCCCAAATGTCTTCCTTAATGCAGGTATCTACTTTGCGCGTGACGGTGAGGTTGATGCGAAGTGTACTCTGCGCACGACGACCTTCTCTTTAGTTGAAAAAAGGGAAAGACAGAGAGTGGAGGTACCGTTGCACAACCGAAGAATCAACTGACGGTCTCCTCTGCCCGCAACGGTCCTCTCTTCAATTGATTCTTCTCTTCGATTTGTTTGAAGCTTTTCACCTGCACTGATTCTTCTCTTTGATACATTTCTCCATCTAGACCTTTTGTTTGTAAAAACACACAAACTTGCAAATTCAGTTCATATGGCATGTAATGGGTAATATTTGCATCAACATTTTGCATTTACTGTTTGCTTTTGACATGTATCAACCACATTCTAAATGGTAAGATTAAACATGTTGATGTGTGTGATTTGCTTGTACATGTACAAGCATATTTTCTTTTCTTTGATCCCGTGCATGTACTCTATTGGAACTTTCAGACTCAACACAGGTATACTCAAGGTTTTGCCTTGGCTAGCTTAACCACGTTGTTCTGTTCTTTGTCCGTCCAAAACTTGTGTTGCAGTGAATTACATGTGCAAGTAGAAAAAAAAATAGAGAGGAAAAATGCCAAAACAAATAAAGATTTGTTTCGTCCTAGACTGCTCACTGCTATTGTGATCCTAATTAAGATACTCTTTCTTTATATTCATTATGAATTCTTGTTTTTGGTTTGTTGAGCATGCAAGGATAGAGCATTTGAAGTTCTTTTCTAGTAATTTTAGTATTAGGATTTCAATTTGCCTGTGCAAGAATTTGTTATTCTGTCTCATCTTAAATAGGAATGGTTTTATTTGTGGATTTAACTGCATGCATATATTTTGCTATGAGATGGCCATGTGACCTACCAATGTGCTTAGCTTATCTACCAATTAAAGGAACAGAATATTGTAGCTTGCTAAATAAATATATTCTATTCTCCAACTCTCTAATCTTATCTACCAATTAATGAAATAGAATACTTATCTGATTTGAAATCTAATCAGCTTAGCAAAACAAAAAAAAATTATAAAAGAAAAAATTGTTTGGAACTCTCCACCGGCTCTTATCCTCTTGTTTTTTTCTGAAATGTACCAAGAGCTTCCTAAAGCTTACATATGCTGTGGATGTACATAAAACTGATTCATTTTTGCTTTGTTGCAAAGTTTTGGTAATATTCAATGTTTTGAAAAGTTTTGGTAATATGCAAAGTTTTACAACTTAAGTGACTTCAAAGGCTGCTAGATAATTATTTATTGTTATACTATTGGTAAATATTCTATAGACGGAGAAAGGGAAAGAGCACGCATCTCTTATCACACCTCCTACCACAGATCCATCAACAAATCAGATGATACCAAGACCATTTTATACATATTTGTCAATACCTCCGAGCATAGATCCATCTATCAATCGAGCAACCCATGTATTTTGAATATTAATTCGACATCATAGTTATATTAATGACTATATTTATTACTACATCTTTGGTTAATTGTCATTTTTTATCTATATGTTAGGTGATACCAATGTCTTTTTTTCCGGATTTCTCAAGCTATATGCATGAGGGCCATGTACCAATGCCACATGCTTGGTTCCCACCATTCCTACATCATCCTAATGCCAACCCATCTCCATGGACTTGTCAGGTGGTGAGCTAATTTTTTAAGTAGCGTGTGTATTTTTCAAAATGCTTAAATTGATTTAAATATTGACTTTTATTTTTGTAAACTAAATGTAAATCTAATGTCGGGATTTCAGTCATCAGCCCCCTCTCTGATTGGTTTAAACTCTGCAAGCTCAAGCCATGTGGAGGAAATTCAGGAGCCGACACCATACTCGAGGGAGGTTGAAACTTTGTCTACACCCTCTGAATCCAAAGATGACAATGAGTCCGAACACAAATTACAGTGCATATTGAGGGGGCCGATATCATTGAGGAGCCAAAGTTGGGAATGCTGTATAAATCTGAAGAAGAGTTAGTTTCTTACTATAAAAACTATGAGAAATAATGCAGTTTTGGGATAATGACACAAATAAGTTATAGGTTTGAGGATGAGAGGTTTAGATATGTCACATTGGGTTGTGCTCGTGGTGGGAAGGCACGAAACCAGACCACAAATGTTGGGAGACCATGTTCAAAATCAAAGATAGGCTATAATGCAAGGATAAATGCTACATTTATTAAAGGGGTGTTCAAGTTGTTGAATATTCACAATACCCACAATCATGGACTAAGTCCACAAAAGTAAAGGTTCTTTCGCTGTAATAAAGAAGTGAGTGAGTCTGTTAAGAGAATGTTAGATACAAATGATTAGGCTGGTATCAGAATGAACAAGAGCTCTGCCGCTCTTGTGCAAGAAGAATGTGGGTTTGAGAACATGTCATTCAATGAAAAAGTCTGTCGTAACTACATTGACAAGGCATGCCACCTTCGACTTGAGAAAGGTGGTGTTGGAGCCCTCCATGAGTAGTTTGCTAGGATGCAATACAAGAATAATTTATTTTTTTCACTAATGGATATGGATGATGATGGAAGGTTGAAAAATGTCTTCTGGGCAGATGCACGGAGTAGGGCATCATACCAATATTTTGGTGATGTTGTCACGTTCAACACCACATATTTGACAAATAGGTATGGGATGTCTTTTGCATCGTTTGTTGGTGTAAACCACCATGGTTAGTCAATCCTTTTGGGGGCAAGATTAATTTCTAATGAGGATACAGAAACATTCACATGGTTGTTTCAGAGTTGGTTGAACTGTATGGATGGTGAAGCTCCAAAGACTATTATCATAGATCATGATAGAGCCATGAAAAATACGATTGCGCTTGTCTTTCTGAATACCCGACACCTGTTTTGCTTATTGCACATACTGAAGAAAGTACCTGAAAAACTCGGTTCATATGGTGCGTACAAAGATGGGTTGAAAAGTCAGTTGCTAAAGTGTGTGTATGACTCTCAAACAATAGAGGAGTTTGAGAAATGTTGCGAAGTGATGATTACAACATAAAACTTGCAGGAGAATGCTTGGTTGCAGAGTTTATACACTGAACACAGCTATTGGGCACAAGTATTCCTGAAAGAAATTTTCTAGTCTGGAATGAGTACAACCCAACGAAGCGAAAGCATGAATGCTTTCTTTAACGAGTATGTTCATGCTTGGAGAAACTTAAAAGAGTTTGTTGATCAATTCGATAATGCGTTGAGGAAGAAGATTGAGATTGAAAATTGGGTGGACTTTCAATCATTCAACGTCATCCTGTTGTCTATATTTCTCCACTTGAGAAGATATTTCAAGCCACATACACTAACTCTAAATTTAGAGAAGTTTAGAAAGAAGTAATGAGAATGCTTGGTGTTCTTCCAACTCTACACTGGAAAGATGGTGTAATTGCAATGTACCCTGTAGAAGATGAACTCTATGTTGATGATTTCATCAAGGAGGTGACCCAAACAATGTACTTTAATGAGGCTGAAGTTGATGTGAAGTGTTCATGCACACTGTTCAAAATGAGAGGGATATTGTGTTGATATGTATTAGCCATTATGATAGTTAACAAAGTGAAAAAGGTGTCAGAAAAGTACATATTAGATCGATGGAGGAAGGACATACACTCTTATACGAAGTACTTATGACTCAGTTGATGCAAGGCGAGAAGTGAGCAAATATTCACGTATATTGAAGGTATGCTATGATGTTGCCACAAATGCAGTGTCATGTGATGAACATGCTGATGATATGATAGAAAAGTTACATGCAATGATCATCGGCTACCACACCAACAAGTCGCCCCATCGACCCTTGGAACATGTTCCAGTTACGACTGTCGATGGTTGTGAGTTCAAAGAAAGTCTTGAGTCCCCTGGTAGTAAGAGGCAAAAGAAGACCACCATGCCTCAGAAAAAAATGAATGATTGAGAGAGCCAAACCCATGATGAAGAATACTACTTAGAAGGGAAAACGTAAACAGGTCAACTTAGTGTTCCATTATGAATATTTGATATTTTTATCTTGTGTAATTGTTTGTTAAATGTAATCTGGTTTTTTTATTGATTTGTAGCCGCATGGAAGAGATATCGACAAGCTTGACACATGCAGGAATTTATTTGGGCAAACAATTGTTGGGACTCAAGAGAGTGTTGTCATTCAGGTTACATATGATTCTATTGTCTTACTTTTTGCTCTGTTCACAATATGATTTTGACTTTTTTATCTATTGTTAGCCTCCCCAAAACACTACCGAAGTGTTTGACTTTGGTGGAACCCAACTTGGGGATGGGACACAACCCGACTTCATAAAGCTCTAGATGGGGAATCTAAATCTAATCCACTTCCATGCACGTACATTTCATCTTCTTCTTCGCTAGGGTTTTCATTGGTCTATATATAGAGGCTTATTACGTCCAGTCCGAGCGATTATTTCCAACATGAACAACCAGCCTCTTCCTCAAGCCGAAACCAAACCCAACAACCCACGCCTTCTTTCCCATGTCGTACTCTGATTCCCTCCATGCCAACCCAAACAGCAAGCCCCTCGTCGCTGCCCTCCACCACTGTCACTCAGCCAAGCCTTCACATGCGCTGCTGCCAGCCCACACCCCTTAAGCCACGAACGCACAACCTCCACCACCTCCCCTCAGTTCACCACCTGTCCTCACTAACATTCACCCTCCAACAACCCTAGCTCACGTCTCCTCCCTCTGCCATAGCACCAAGAACCACCAGTTTTCTCACACACAGCAACTATCACACGGCAAATAAAGTTTTTCCGCGGCCCACGTAAACGACGGCACCCACCGAAAGGTATAGGGAGGGTGCTCTGTTTTCACCATCAAAAAGAGGGGAATTTTATACCCCACCGTGAGCCAAAAACAACTGCACCTTGCCAGCCCCTCCACCTCGTCACCACCTGTACAGAAAGGGCTATCAGGCACCTCAAGCCACCCCAAATCGTCGAACGCCTCCTCTTCGTCTCACGGTAAGTTTCTGTTTTCCCCCACAGCGTGCCCTTCCTCTCTCGTTCATCTCGTCCCTCTCACCTGGTCTCTCTCACTCTCTCTCTCTCTCTCAAGCTTTCGGTTTCTCTCTATCTCTCCAGCCTTGAGCCACCGTGGAACCACCCAGCTCCTCCGTTCCGCACCACCAAGCTCGAAAGACTCACGCCTAGCTCTCGGTAAGCCCCTGCCCTATGCTTCACGCGTAAAACCTAACCCGAATGCATGCAACCCGTAAAAATTAATTTTAGGTGGGTTAGTTAAATTACAAAAATGCCCTTTGTATTGCTTTCCAAAAATACCAATGCCTATTTAGGATTAAAAGATAAGAATATTTTAGTGCTAGGAAGAATCTAGGTTTATGAAATATAGATTAATTTAGTATTTTAGGTTTTAAATAAAATCACATGTTTAATTAGAAATTTATGCAAATTATGTGTTTATTTTTATAGGCGACCGATTACGTGCCGAAAATAGTGGATTAGCATTGCAAGGTAAGTAGCATGATCATATTCTTACACGCATGTATGGAAAACTGCTTGTCTTTTTATAAAATATATTATGCATGTATGCCTTTCATTGGAAGCCCTTTTTACGTACCATTATGCATGATTTTATGTGAGAGTTATTTCATAAAATTATTTATAAAATGCATGATTTTATGTGAGAGTTATGCATAAAATTATCTATGAAAAGTCATGAATTTATGTAAGAAAACATGTATCACGACATTTATGAAAGAATGCGATTTCATTTGAAATCTATAATATGATATGACAAGTATGTATGTGATTTCTTTTGAAATCTATGATATGAACAAGTATGTATGCAATTTCTTTTGAAATCTATGGAATGACAAGTATGCAAGTATGATTATGATAAGATATGTAACGGCCTATGTTATGATATGAAGACGGTATCTATGTTATGGGCATATTGCATTGTCAGGTCATGCATGCTGGTAGTACACCCAGTATGTCTTCCTTATGTATGGATTTCACAACCAGCGGCTACGGGCGGAATCAGAATCTACTTAGATTCGCTAACCCTAACTCACGGGGGTCAACAGTGGGTAACGATCTATGACAAGTGAAAGATAAGTTTATGTTATTTATGTATGTATTTATGAATATGCAAGTTTTTCAAGAAATCTTATTTTTATTATGTTTACTATATGATGTGTTGCTTATTGAGTATTTGATTCATTTTTGTATATTTTTTATGTTTTAAACCACCTAGGTGATGACATTTATAAGGACGAGACTGCAGGACAGGACCTGACCCTGAGAAGCGAGGCAAAGGCCTAGACAGATTATGCTATGACTATTTTTATGGTTTATAGTTTAAATAAGTTATTCTAATAAGCACATGAGACTTCTGTATTTTCTTTAATAAGTGCTTCCGCCGACTTTATTTTGGATTTTAAGTATTTATTAAATTTTGTTTTACTTATGGAATCTTTCGCATCTGGCTCATTATTGAAAAGAAAAGTTTTTTAAGTTCAAGTTTAGTAGTAGCCCACCCGCTCCCCGAAATTTCTAAAATGTTTTTTTGGGAAGCAAGGTGTTATAGAGAGAGAGAGAGAGAGAGAGAGAGACCGGTGGTAGCAACTGTGTTCGTGGGAAGAAGTGCAACGAAGGCACGCGAAGAAGATTAGGGCTCGGACCAAAAAATAGGGGTTCAACTAGAGAAGAGATTCGGAACGAAAAATGGGAGATTTCGACGGCTTGAAGGGAGAAGAGAATCGACGGCTGAGGGGCTCAAACCAGAGAAGAAGAGGGGCTCAAAATTGTGCATTTTGTCAACTTTTTTCATTTAACTTCAGATCCTGCCCAATTCTTTCAGCTCATTCAAGTAAAATCCCCAAACGGGTCATTTTATTAAACTCTTCCTTGTCAGCACTTCGGTGTGCATCAATACGCAACATCGATTGTCTTAAGAGTTTTCCATATATATATATATATATATATATCTGGCATGCCAGGTGTGCTCTCAGTGTAAATTGAAACTTTTTTTCTTTCAATCATTTTTTAAAAGAAATTCATAAATTTATTATTTTTTAACTATTAAATAAAAATATATATATACGTGCAATGAACATGAGACTCGAGAGATAAAGCCATGGGAAAAGTTAGCATTTTCGAAGGAAACAAAGAGAAAAGAAAAATTCTGGAGCAAAGTGATTTAACCATGCATGCACGGACTAATAGAGCACTAGGTGTTTGACTGAAAACCACAGATCAGGAAAGAATAAATTCAAAAGAAGCGTTTATGCTATCGTATTCATTCCATATCACAAGTCTCAGTATTACATCAGTATTTATAGAAACTATAGACCATTTTAAGACAAATTAAAAGATTCTATCTAGAATCATCTTTTACATGTTGGTTATCACTGCTTGGTGATGTGGCAGGTGTTGACCGTTTCTCACGGAGGCTGCTCGTGAGAACGAGTCTTTAGCTTCCTTAAGTTCAGGAGCCCTTGAAGTGGTCCACTCTGACTTATTCATCATGTAGAAACTGATCCCATGATAAACTGAGCACGTGGAACACGTAGCACCGAAACTTGATGGAGGCTTCAGCTATAAATACTGTGTTTGGTCCTCAGACTCACTCATTCAATTCCCTTCAGTCTTACACCATCTAATAGAGTGGAGTAGAGTTTGGAAGTGCCAAACACCAGTGACAAACGCAGCAGAACAGTGAAGAGCATCAATGGTTGGAGGTACTGTTCTTGGTATTAAAATCTGTCGATTCTTGTTTTAAAATATTATTTCGCATTATAGAATTGTCCTCAAGCTTTCATTTGGTATCAAAGCCCGTTTTATCTCTGCCTTGGTGCTTAAAATCATTGATCTGTTCATCTCTGTTTTTGGCCGAAAATTTTGAAAAAATTTTAAGTTTTGATTTTTGGATGTTTTTTATTTGAAAGAAGTTTAGAAATTGTTTAGAAATAGTTTTTCTAAACTTTCTTTGATTAAAAACATGTTTTTTTACATGAAAATGGTCATAGAAATCCTGTTCTGCGAGCTGTCTAGAGGTTGAAGACGACCAAAATGACATGTAGTTTTTAGCCTTATTGAAAACGACATGTCGTTTAGTGGGGGAAATCTGTCATTCAGTGTTGGTAAATGACACGACGTTTTCAGTTTGGTGAAAATGACATGTCGTTTACTTCGCAGGCATACTCAGTATGAGATAAACAACATGTAGTTTTCAGTTTTATTGAAAACGACATGTAATTAAATGTTATGTATAATATTATAGTTTTGATTGTGCAATATTATGCTTATATTATGAATATTTTGTGCATAATAATAACATGTTAGTATTAGTTAAAATTATGTAATTCATAATATTAAGCTAGTCTTATGCAATTTAATGTCTAGTGATCCATATAATTTTAATGAATTAGAGAATATCCACAACATCTTTAATTAAGTAAAATTATTATGATTGATTAGGATCACATAAAGAATATTAGACATTTATTGTAATTAATTATACTTAATATAATAAATTTTATCTCACAAGAATTTTTATTATATTTATATTATTAATTAGGATAAATATCAAGTTATTCATAAATTACCGACAAGAATTATGAATTTAGTAAATAATTTGATAGTTTTATCATAAAAGTTTAATCTAAGATAGAATATACATCAAATCATAATATACCCTTTAGAATTATGAATTAAGTAAATAATTTGATAAAATTCTATCATAAAGATTAATTGAATCTACTTGAATTAAAAATTTAGCCCACAAGCAATTTTATGTCATTATATTCAGAGTCGTGCTATATACAGTCCTCTTAAGAGGACTGTATTGCAGTCCTAGTGCTGAATTTACAATTTTATCCCCATTTTAATCCGTGAATTGACTATATTACCATTTTCTCTAAAACCTAAATCTGAACAAAAAACCAAATTTAAATCACACGCCTCCACCTTGCTCCCACATTTTTCCCTCTTCTGGGTTTTCTCCGTGCATGCCCGAACGAATCGCAGCCTCCACCATCGAGAAGAGCACCTTCAACCCACCATCGACGGACGCCAAGGCCTTCTTCACCATCGACTGCCGACGATTTCCTTGGTATCTTCTGAATTTTGCTGCACTTTATTATTTTCTGCACTTGTTTATTTTGCAGGAGGTCGCATGCTTGTATAGTCAACTGCATGGACTGATCAGATTCTATAGATGGTTCTTAATTTATTTCTTGCATTATTCTTCTTTTTTTGGGAAGGAATATTTTCTGGATCTAAACAACTAGCTATATATATATATATATATATATATATATAATTGTTTGTAAATTTGAAATGAGCATATATATATAATCATCAACCTGAATAATATATCAATTAATGAACCAGCCAGTACTAGTTTTCACCTTATTATCCTTGGAATATATCAACTAAAGCCTGCTTATTGATTTTACTGCAAATATAGAATCGTGCTGTACCTCTGTTCTGCTTGCTTCGATTGTTTGAGAATTGCTGCTGAAAGTTTTGAGCGCAGAGGATTTTTTCTGATTAGAGAATTTCGGTGGGAGTCTCTAGGTATTTTGCTTGAACTTCCTATTTGGTCCACCATTCTTCTGATTGAAGAAAGCAACTTGACCCACTTCAAGAGCTATGGATTGAGTTTGATGTTGACTTATCCTAGTGGAAAGATTAAAAGAAGCAACAATGGGATGATAAGCAACATTTGATCCACCAATAACCTTAGATAGATGGTCTTCTTTGTCAACTTTAAATCCAAGTGTTCACCACATTTTTTTGATCCCTGAGTTAAATTCTGCAACTTTCACTTCAAGGAGGACATTCTGGATCATGAGTGAGACATATTGATCAAAGAATGGGATGGTTTTACGGGCTGGGCTGGGCAAGGATAATTGATCAAAGAAAAATGGGAATAGACTACATGCCACAATTATCTACTCTCAATTTTTGTCAACTATCTACATGCCACAATTATAAAAACAGACTATCTAATCCCCATTACTTCCACTATCTACATGCCATTTTTTGTCAACTATCTTGTTTATCTACTCTCATTCATAAATAGAGCCCAGTCCGAATGGGGGGTTGGATAATTGTGGTATGTAGATAGTGGAAGTAATGGGGAGTTGGATATGGGAGTGTTAATGATTTTACCTATTTCATTTGCTTCTACTAACATATGGGAGTGTTAATTTCTTGTGCTTTAAATATATATATATATATATATTTATATTTTTTATTCTCATGTTGTGCTTCAAAAATATATGAAGATTGTTCTTGATGGAGAAAGGCGAAGAATGCACATCTACTAGGCGACCACTGTTTTTTTCAGAAAGCAGTAATTATATGGATACCCCAAATGTGAGAGATGATGAGGTAGTGAATGATAATCATGTTGTATTGATGGGGAATGATGATGATGATGTGGTTTTAGAGCTAACGCCGGGAAATGATGATGATGGGGTGCCGGGAAATGATGATGATGGGGTTTCAGATCCAACGTCGAGAAATGATGATGATGGGGTTTCAGAACCAACACCAGGAAATGATGCTGATGGGGTTTCAGAACCAACGCCGGTGATGTTTTTTAAAACTGAGAAAGAACTCATATACTACTACAAGCAATATGGGAGACAGGCTGGATTCAGCATAATGACCCAAAGAAGTAAAAGGGAAGATGATGGGAGTGTTAGATATGTAACACTTGGGTGTGCTCGTGGTGGTAAGGCAAGGAAACGTATTACCAACATTTCTAAACCACGCCCGACAACGAAAACTGATTGTAAGGCGAGAATTAATACAGTTTTGGCTGATAGTGTCTTACGTATAACTACTGTCTGCAATGCACATAACCATGGGTTAAGTCCACAAAAGGCAAGATTTTTTAGATGTAATCGAGCAATTGATGGGTCTGGGGCGAAGGGGCGATGGGTCTGGGGCGACTGCAGCGTTTCATTTCATCTGGAACAGACGAGGCACGGCGACGGCGCTCTGCGATGGGCTTGGTGTGCTCGATCAGTCCTAGTACGATGAAGGGACTCAGGGGCGAAGGGGCGATGGGCGAAGGGGCGACTGCAGGGTTCCATTTCGTCTGGAACAAACGCAGCGCCTCAACTCTTCTTATGGGTTTGAGGATTAATGAAACGCAGTGTTTCATTTCCTTTATTGAAATGCTGCGTTTCATTAAAGGACTGTATTGCAGTCCCCCATTCGGGGACTACAATAAGAATTATTCTTGAATATAAGAATAATTACAACTATATACAAAATGCCCAGACTATGGTCTTTTTTCCCTTTTTTTCAAAACACTCAGTGCTGGTGTGCATAAAGATTCACACTCTTTTCATTCAACCATGGGTCATTATTCAAGCACTCTTCATTCTTCTATATATCATGTGTTTTAATATATCTAATTTTTTATCTGATGTTTAGAATCTAGAGTTTTGCGCATCTAATATATTTGATATGCAATGTCTTCATCGCATTCTTCATCTTCTTCGAATCATACTCCAAAATGTCTATGCGGAGAGATGGCACGTTTAAAATTATCGAGAACAACAAAAAATCCAAGCCGACCTTTTTATTCTTGTCCAAATTACAATAGAGAGGTAACATTAAAATAATTTGTGATTTCATACTAATTTATGGGCAGATACTGTTGTTTGTTGCAGGGAAGGCCATACTATGAGTACTTTTTATGGGCAGATATTGAAGTAGAAAATGAAGGAAAAGTTGTGTGTGAAAGAGAACGTCGACTCCAAAAAAGAGAGGAAGAACTCAAAAAATGGGAGGAAGAACTCCAAGCGAGAGAGAAAGAGCTTCAACGTGCAAGGGTACAAATGCATAAATCGGAAGATGACATCCGAAATGATCGGGATGAGCTTCAGGGTGTAATGAAAGATATTAACCATATAAGCATGCGACCCTGCGTGTATTGGGGACTTGCAATTCTAATATTTTGTTGTTGGATAGGATCAAGAACAGTGTAAAATTAGTATAAGTGTATATCAAATTGTGTAATGTTGTTAAGTAGGTTGTAATAGATAAGTTTACAACCTTATCAATATTGTATTATTCAAACTCATCAGCCTTGTGAACATTATGAATGGTTATGAGAAGTATTTTCCTTGCACTATATTTCATGTGTTTTGTTCTACATTGAATAAAACCAATGAGATTATTACTTTGAACTAACACTTTAATATAACCATTCAACACTTTGATCAATCCTCATTCCGAACAATAATAACATATCTCATACCCATAACACTTCAACCAAGTGAAATGGTATAAATATCCAATGTTACAAAAATACACCAAGTTTACAAGAATACAAAGTAGAGTTATACAGATGAAGTTATGATCTTTTCTCAACATAACAGTCTACAGCGTTTTCAATTCACAAATACTTTGATGGGGGCAGCAATCTACGATGTCTTTCATCAATCATCGAGAGGGCCAGGGCATGCAAAGTTCACCTGCAAATAGTTTGAAATATTTTGTAAAACATTATGCAATAGTCAACATTATTTGTTCAAAATATAGACAAAAAGGAATGTTATTTACCATTTACCTAAGAAATAATGCTTTGTTGTGTACCAGGCAACTGCGAAACAACAGCTTCTGGTGTGTTGTGCAGTATTACCGATTCTGTGGGGTTTAATACGTCTTCCATCCGTGATTGGGGCTACATTTGAATACATAAACAAATGACATAACTTATGTATAAATTTGTTAAAACTATATCAAAATCACATTATTTAAATATTCCGTACATTCTTTCTTTGTCGCTTGCCACCAGCTTTTTTATTTTTGGTTTGTAACTTCTCTATTGTAGGTTGTCTCCTCTTTGATGGAGGCCTGCCCTTGCCTCTGACAACACGAGGTCTCAACACTTTCTTCGAACTTCCAGTTTCGGCATCAATGGAAGCATGAGTGCTTGCAACTGTGGCCTGGGGCTTCGATTTAGTGTAAATGTCATTCATTGCCTTCAACTTCTGTGTCATGTCCAGAGAATTATCTTCGTTTTCACATGCATTTGTGGCTACTTGGTAACATAATTTTATCAAACCAGAGTATCGACTAGCAGTTGGTTTACCACTCAAGTCATCGTAACTGCTTCGAATGAGACCATATCTACGTTTAATGTCGTTCCTCCACCTCTCCATAATGTACTTTTCCGGCAACACTTGGACATCCCTTGCGGCAAAAATTGAAAGAATGTGCCTACATATAATCCCTCTCATCTCAAATAGTCCACACATGCACTTTGCCTCACACTCATCTTCATTGAAGTACGCCTGCAAAGTTGACTTCTTGATGCCGTCTTCAATTACCCTTTGGTCATTAACTTGATACGTGGTAATTGCCCCTTCTGTTTTTATGACAACACAATGAGAGTAGATAATCCCCATTACTTCTGACTGCACTTCTTTAAATTTAGAATTCGTGTACACAGCTTGGAATTTTTTCTCTACGGGTAAATGAGATATACAAGGGACTGTGCAATTGAATGAGTGGAAATCCGCTGCCATCTCATTCTCTACTTTCTTCCTCAGTGCATTGTCGAATTGATCAACGAATTCTTTCAACGTAGTCCCTGAATGTACATATCCATCAAAAAAGGCATTCATGCTCTCACTCCTCTGAGTTGTGCTCATCCCAGCCCAAAATGTATTTTTCAGGTATACGGGAACCCAATACATTCGCTCACTATAGAGACTTTGAAGCCATGCATTTTCCTTCAAATTGTAAGTGTCAATAAACACCTCCCAAGACTTCTCGAACTCGTCAGAAGTTTGAGAATCATAAACACATCTCTGCAATGCACTTTTCAACCCACACTTAAATTCAGCATGTGAGCCCAACTTCTCTGGTAGTTTTCTCATTATGTGCTACAAACAGTATCTATGCCGGGTATTTGGAAAGACTATTGCAATAGCATTTTTCATGGCCCTGTCTTGATCAGTGATAATAGCTTTTGGCGCCCTCTCATCCATACATTTCAACCAAGTGTCAAGTAAACAAACAAATGTTTCAGTATTTTCACTTGATATCAAACCTGCTCCTAGCAGTATTGACTGTCCATGGTGGTTAACACCAACAAACGGAGCAAATGGCATGCCATATCTATTTGTTAGATATGTTGTATCAAATGTCACAACATCCCCAAAATAATCATATGCTGCTCTGCTGCGTGCATCGGCCCAAAATACATTTTTTAATCGACTCTCATCATCCAAATCCATTGATGAGTAAAACCCATCATTCTTATACTGCATCCTCTCAAAATAACCACGAAGTGCATCAGCACCTCCTTTGCCAAGTCTAAGGTGTCGAGCCTTATCTATATAATTCCTTGCATCTTTTTCAATAAATGGAAGTTTCTCAAAACCACCAGCCTCGACAACCAATTCGTGAAAACTTTTGGCCATACCTATGCCTGCCTTGTCGTTAATATCTAACTGCCTCTTCACAGAATCATCAATTGCTCGATTACATCTAAAAAATCTTGCCTTTTGTGGACTTAACCCATGGTTATGTGCATTGCAGACAGTAGTTATACGTAGGACACCATCAGCCAAAACTGCATTAATTCTCGCCTTACAATCAGTCTTCGTTGTCGGGCGTGGTTTAGAAATGTTGGTAATACGTTTCCTTGCCTTACCGCCACGAGCACACCCAAGTGTTACATATCTAACACTCCCATCATCTTCCCTTTTACTTCTTTGGGTCATTATGCCGAATCCAGCCTGTCTCCCATATTGCTTGTAGTAGTAAATGAGTTCTTTCTCAGTTTTAAAAAACATCCCCGGCATTGGTTCTGAAACCCCATCAGCATCATTTCCTGGTGTTGGTTCTGAAACCCCATCATCATCATTTCCCGACGTTGGATCTGAAACCCCATCATCATCATTTCCCGGCACCCCATCATCATCATTTCCCGGCGTTAGCTCTAAAACCACATCATCATCATCATTCCCCATCAATACAACATGATTATCATTCACTACCTCATCATCTCTCACATTTGGGGTATCCATATAATTACTACTTTCTGAAAAAAAACAGTGGTCGCCTAGTAGATGTGCATTCTTCGCCTTTCTCCATCAAGAACAATCTTCATATATTTTTGAAGCACAACATGAGAATAAAAAATATATATATATATATATTTAAAGCACAACAAATTAACACTCCCATATGTTAGTAGAAGCAAATGAAATAGGTAAAATCATTTATACTGTTTCTAGAAATAATCTAGTTAAATCTTGTTTATCTACTCTCATTTACTTCTAGTAGAAGCAAATGAAATAGGTAAAATCATTAACACTCCCATATCCAACTCCCCATTACTTCCACTATCTACATACCACAATTATCCAACCCCCCATTCGGACTGGGCTCTATTTATGAATGAGAGTAGATAAACAAGATAGTTGACAAAAAATGGCATGTAGATAGTGGAAGTAATGGGGATTAGATAGTCTGTTTTTATAATTGTGGCATGTAGATAGTTGACAAAAATTGAGAGTAGATAATTGTGGTATGTAGTCTATTCCCATTTTTCTTTGATCAATTATCCTTCCCCAGCCCAGCCCGTAAAACCATCCCATTCTTTGATCAATATGTCTCACTCATGATCCAGAATGTCCTCCTTGAAGTGAAAGTTGCAGAATTTAACTCAAGGATCAAAAAAATGTGCTGAACACTTGGATTTGAAGTTGACAAAGATGACCATCTATCTAAGGTTATTGGTGGATCAAATGTTGCTTCTCATACCTTTGTTGCTTCTTTTAATCTTTCTACTAGGATAAGTCAACATCAAACTCAATCCATAGCTCTTGAAGTGGGTCAAGTTGCTTTCTTCAATCAGAAGAATGGTGGACCAAATAGGAAGTTCAAGCAAAATACCTAGAGACTCCCACCGAAATTCTCTAATCAGAAAAAATCCTCTGCACTCAAAACTTTCAGCAGCAATTCTCAAACAATCGAAGCAAGCAGAACAGAGGTATAGCACGATTCTAGATTTGCAGTAAAATCAATAAGCAGGCTTTAGTTGATATATTCCAAGGATAATAAGGTGAAAACTAGTACTGGTTGGTTCATTAATTGATATATTATTCAGGTTGATGATTATATATATATGCTCATTTCAAATTTACAAACAATTATATATATATATATATAGCTAGCTGTTTAGATCCAGAAAATATTCCTTCTTAAAAAAAGCAGAATAATGCAAGAAATAAATTAAGAACCATATATAGAATCTGATCAGTGCATGCAGTTGACTATACAAGCATGCGACCTCCTGCAAAATAAACAAGTGCAGCAAAATTCAGAAGATACCAAGGAAATCGTCGGCAGTCGATGGTGGAGAAGGCCTTGGCGTCCGTCGATGGTGGGTTGAAGGTGCTCTTCTCGATGGTGGAGGCTGCGATTCGTTCGGGCATGCACGGAGAAAACCCAGAAGAGGGAAAAACGTGGGAGCAAGGTGGAGGCGTGTGATTTAAATTTGGTTTTTGGTTTAGATTTAGGTTTTAAAGAAAAGGGTAATTTAGTAAATTCACGGTTTAAAATGGGGATAAAATTGTAAATTCAGCACTAGGACTGCAATACAGTCCTCTTAAGAGGACTGTATATAGCACGACTCTATATTCAATTTTTTAAAGCATGATTTATATTGGTAAAATATGAATATTTATTTTGGCCTCAATTTTAACATAAGCATGTAATCTACAATTTTATGCAGTTGCACAATCTGCAAATTTCTCTGATATTCGTTATGATATTCCTGAACTTAAGGGAGATAACTATAAGGTCTGGAAGGAGAGAGTTCTTCTTCATTTAGGGTAGATGGACACAGACTATGCTATTAGGAAAGATGAACCACCAGCACTCATTGATACTAGCAAGGCAGCAACCATTGCACTTTATGAGCGATGGGAGCGATCTAATCGCCTTAGCATTATGTTCATTAAAACTAGAATTTCTGCTGGTACTCGTTGTTCTGTCGATCAGCATGAAAAGGTTCGAGACTTGGTAAAAGCTATTGATAAACAATTTGTCACTTCTTACAAGGCACTAGCAAGCACCCTAATCATGAAGTTCTCATCCCTAAAGCTCACCAGTGTGAAAGGTGTGCGTGAGCATATCATGCAAATGAGGGACAATGTGGCTCAATTGAAGAAACTCGAGTTTGAAATGTCGGAATCCTTCCTGGTGCACTACATCCTGAACACCCTCCCGCATCAACATGGACCCTTCAAAATCTCATACAACACACATAAGGATAAACGGTCAATTAATGAACTCATGACCATGTGTGTTCAAGAGGAAGGGAGACTCATGATGGAACAGGGTGAAAGTGTAATGCTGGCAACGAGTGGAAAGGGCAAATCTCAAGCCAATTAGAAAGGGAAAGGCAAAATACCTCCCCGAGGTGGTATTAAGAAAGCTTTCAGGTGTTTTTCTATAAAAAGAAGGGACACATGAAGAAGGAATGCGCCAAATTCCAGAAATGACTTGCAGACAAAGGTAATCTAACCTCACTTGTTTGTTATGAATCTAATATGGTTAATGTCAATATTAATACATTGTGGATTGATTCTGAATCAACAATCTACATTTCAAATTCCTTGCAGGGTTTGTAAAACCTAAGCAAACCAGTGGGAAGTGAGCAAAACATCTTATAAGGAAATAAGATGGGCGCGCATGTGGAAGCTGTAGGAACTTACTATTTAATTTTATCTAGTGATTTTGTTTTGAAGTTGGAAAAGACCTTTATGTTCCAAGTTTCTCTAGAAACTTTATTTTAGTTTCAAGACTAGTACCTTTTGAATATTTCTTTAATTTTTCAAATTCATCATTCAGTTTATTTTATAAATCTAATTGTGTTGGGAATGGTACTTTGTCTGATGATCTTTACTGCATTAATTTACAAAACATTACCACTTATGATTCAATACATGTTCACACTGGCACTAAAAGATGTGTTATTAATGAGAATTTCTCTAAATTATGGCACCGAAAATTAGGTTATATCTCCATAGATAGAATTAAAATATTAGTAAATGAAGGGGTGCTTAATAGTCTAGATTTTATTGATTTTGGGACTTGTGTGGACTGCATAAAGGGAAAGCAGACCAACAAGTTAAAGAAATGTGCCAATAGGAGTTCAGACATATTAGAGATCATATATACTGATATATGTAGTCCACACATGGACTCACATGGTCAGAAATACTTCCTCTCTTTTATAGATGATTACTCATGATATATGTATCTCTACATACTTTATAACAAGAACGAAACATTAGATGCCTTTAAAATCTTTAAGGCTGAAGTAGAAAAATAATGTGATAAGCAAATTAAGATCGTGAGATCAGATAGAGGTGGAGAATATTATGGTAGATACACAGAGAATGGACAAGCACCTGAGTCATTTGCAAAGTTTCTTCAAGAGCATGAGATTGTTGCCCAATACACCAAGCCTGGTTCACCGAACTAGAATGATGTAGCAGAAAGAAGAAATTGAACATTATTGGACATAGTGTGGAATATGCTTAGCCGCTCCAATCTTTCTAAATCCTTACTGGCAGAAACACTTAAGACAACAGTGTATATATTAAACTGAGTTCCAACCAAGACTGTTCCTAAAACTCCATTTGAATATGGAAAGGTTGGAAACCGAGTTTGCGACATATGCAAGTTTGGGGATGCCCATCTGAAGTGAGAATTTAGAATCCACAAGAGAAGAAATTAGACCCAAGGACCATTAGTGGGTATTTAATTGGATATGCTGAAAGGTCTAAGGGTTATAGATTTTACTGTCCATCTCACAATATCAGGATTGTGGAATCAAGAAATGTAAAGTTTCTTGAAAATGACTTGATCAGTGGGAGCGATCAAACCAGGAACATAGTTTCTGAGAATGATTATTCAGAATCTCAATCTTCTACCTCAAGTGATAGATTGGTTATTGTTTACAGCACCCCAAAAGTACAAACTGGTGTTGAACATCCAATCATTGAAGTTCCACAAGCTACTGATGACATTTCAGTAGATCAGGTAGTTCAAGAGTTGTCAACAACTGTTGAACAACAAGTTGAACCACATACTTCTCAAGAAGATGATGGTACAATATTAAGAAGATCTATTAGAGCAAGGAGATAAGCAATTCCTAGTGATTATGTTGTGTATCTGCAAGAATCTGACTATAATATTGAAGCCGAAAATGATCCCGAACTCTTTTCACAAGCCATGAGTGGTAAAGAATCATAATTATGGTACAATGCCATGAAGGAAGAAATGAATTCTATGAAGAGTAACGAAGTCTGGGATCTTGTTGAGTTGCCTAATGGTGTAAAAGCCATTGGATGTAAATGAGTCTTTAAAACTACGAAAGACTCATTAGGCAACATTGAGAGATACAAGGCAAGACTCGTTGCTAAGGGATTCACTCAGAAAGAAGGAATCGATTACATAGAGACTTTCTCTCCTGTATCAAAAAAAGATTCATTGTGTATTATTTTGGCATTAATAGCCCATTTTGACTTAGAGTTGCAACAAATGGATGTGAAAACAACATTTCTTAATGGAGATCTAGAGGAGGAGGTTTACATGAAACAGTCTGAAGGATTCCCCTCTAGTGATGGTGAGCAATTGGTTTCAAGCTCAAGAAATCCATATAAGGTTTAAAACAAGTATCCTGCTAATGGTATTTGAAATTCCATAATGTAATTTCTTCATTCGGTTTTGTAAGAAAACGTTATGGATCAATGTATATACCAAAAGGTCAGTGGGGGTAAAATCTATTTTCTGGTTTTATATGTGGATGACATTTTGCTAGCAACCAATGATAAGGGTTTGCTGCATGAGGTGAAACAATTCCTCTCTAAAAATTTTGATATGAAGAATATGGGTGAGACATCTTATGTCATTGGCATTAAGATCCATAGAGACAGATTTCGAGCTATCTTGAGTCTGTCTCAGGAAACCTATATTAATAAAGTTTTAGAGAGATTCCGGATGAAGGATTGCTCACCAAGTGTAGCTCCCATTGTGAAGGGAGATAGGTTCAATTTGAACCAATGCCCAAAGAACGACCTTAAAAGGGAACAAATGAAGAACATTTCATATGCTTCTGCTGTCGGAAGCCTAATGTATGCTCAGGTCTGTACAAGACCTGACATTGCATTTGCTGTGGGAATGTTGGGAAAATATCAGAGTGATCCAGGTTTAGACCACTGGAGAGCTGCAAAGAAAGTAATGAGGTACATTCAAGAAACCAAAGAATATATATTTATGTATAGACGAACGGACAATCTAGAAGTAATTAGCTGCTCAGATTCTGACTTTGCTGGCTGTATTGATTCACGCAAATCAACATCTGGATACATATTTTTTATGGCTGGTGGAGCTGTATCATGGAGGAGTGCCAAGCAGACTTTGACTACCACTTCCACTATGGAAGCCGAGTTTGTCTTTTGTTTTGAGCATACTTCACATGGTGTATGGCTTAAGAGTTTCATTTCTGGGCTTAGAATTATGGATTCTATCTCTAGGCCATTGAGAATGTATTGCGACAAATCAGTTACTATTTTTATGGCTAAGAACAACAAAAGTGGGAGTCGAAATAAACACATCAACATTAAATATTTAGCCATAAGAGAACGTGTGAAAGAAAAGAAAGTGGTCATCGAGCACGTAAGCACTTAACTAATGATCATTGATCCTTTGACTAAGGGCATGCCACCATTGAAATTCAAGGATCATGTAGTGAATATGAGACTTGGTTTCATTATGTAATTTTTCATTGTATGAACAATGTTATTTTAATGAAATTCTTAAATATTTTGATTTTTTCTCATATTGATGTTCACTTTAATTTAATTTTTGAGAAAAATTGTAACCCCCGTACCCGGAAGGGTCGGAGAATTACTACCTATCACTTACAAACCTGTCTCTCCAAGCACCTAAAACTCCAAAGATTTCATAAATAACACACAATCTCATATTTCTAAATAACCATAATACAAACTCCAAAATCATCATTACAAAATAGCATAAACCAAAGGGGTCCACAATTTTTCAAAAATCTCAACGAAATAAAATGATACATCTTTAAATCTCAATAGGTCCAAACAACTCAAAGTACTTCAAATACTCAAGTTATACCCTTGTACTAACAATGAGACTCGACTTTCTATCCATATCTAGTCAAGCTCCAATTTCTAATCCAGGCCCCCAGCTGGGAAATCAATGTCATCTGAAAATATATGAAGATAAGGGGGTGAGTTATTCACAACTTAGTATGCAGAGAACATATATTAGTATGTAAACATGAGCCTTTTCGGAAAGTTCAGTATACAGAAACAAAACCTTTTATTTTTTTATACAGATCTCAGAAAAACATGTTATCAGAAGATCAGAGCGACTTTTTCAATCTTTTTATACTCAAAATCAACTATTCATATTTAAAGATCCGTTTCATATTCTAAAACGCTTTGGCATAACATAACTAACTATCTTCATCTTATCATATCATATACTATCTTTAACCCCCGTGATAAGGTTGTGCTATCCCCGGTGGCCAAACCAGGCAGTGTCATACGGTGAACTTCCCCACTATGTTTCCAAAGTGGATGCACTCATATCATAACATATCATATCATGTTGGTACCAACCATATCACGTGAACCAGTATCATCATATCAGAACCATATTCAGAATCGATTTCAGAACAGATAAGTATGCCAAAGTTTTATCATATCCATATCATATTAAAACACGTGCAAAACATATTTATATCATTTCCATTTGATCAAAAACAGATCCAAATTATTTCATATCACATGCATAAAAATCTCAATGATATCATATTCGCTCTTTTGCATATTTCAGAAACATGTCAAATATTGCTCATGTCAAAAACATCTATTTTCTCTTTCATACGTATCTCATGAGTGAATGCAAAACATATACTGAGATTGTTTTTCACTTTCTTTTTTAAAACATGCACATTTTTACAAATCAACCTCAGTTCATTTATTTTTATGCAAATCTAGCATAGGAACCCCGCTTACCTGAACTTCTTAGCTTTTCAAAAATTTCTTCAAAAAAATGTCGAGTCGACTATAAATCGTCACCTATAAAAATAATCATGTAATTTCTGTAAGTTTCCAATCAATCACGTATTTCGATATTTAAGCTTAAACTTCTAAAATAACCTATTTTAAATCCTCAAAACTTAAAACCCTCATAATTCCAAAATATATCATCACTTTCTAAAATCATCAATATCTACCATAACCAACATCAACCTCAAAACACCAATATTTAAACCCAAAACAGCCAACAAATCTCACATCATAAACCAGTCACACGAACAACTTCATAATCCAATCCAACCGACCCCCTTACTCCTCGGACTCAGTCCGGCACAACCAATCAATTCACAGTAAATATGAGTTAGCACAACAATACATTTAAATCTCAAAAGTTCTTTGGGAAAATACTTACAATGCTATAATATAATTCTTAAAAGATCATGGAGGTGCTAGAAGTGGCGGCACAGCAACAAAATAGTGCAAAATGCACTGTGGCCGTGGTTCTCAAAAACCTACCTTGGAACGAGGACCAACCTAGACCCGAGATTGATAAGGAAGGGCTTAGGGATGTCGGTGAAACCAAAGGTGGTGGTGGTTGGCATAGAGGGTGGGGGCGTTGAGGGTGGTTAAAGACTAAAATCTCCAAAACAGAAATGTTGATGAATGTGCTTCACCGGTGGCAGATCGGGGTTGAGGATGGGTGAATTAGGTTGCTAGGAGGTCGAGGATGAAGTGGTGAATAAATGGTGGCCGGAGGTGGCACGATGGCGGCGCTGGAGCGAAGAGAAGGCTGCGGCTTCAAGCTGTGCATGGAGGTTTATGGTGGCGCGAGAGGGGCTTGAAATCGGAGGGTGAGGTCGCCGGCCGGAGAGGAAGCAAATGGGAGGGGCGGTGACAGCCACGACAATGCACTGTGGCATAGAAAATTCACAACCCGAATGGGTTCTACACGGCAAGCAGAGAGAGAGAGAGAGAGAGAGAGAGAGAGCGTGGGGAAGGGAAGTTGGGATGGGGGAGGTCGCCGGAGGGTGGTGGAGCTAGTGGGTTGAGCGGTGACGCTAGACGGCGGTACACGGCGTTGGGTTGGGGGAGAGACACACGGAGAGAAACAGAGGGAGGGGGGTCGCACGGGCTGGGAGGCAGGGGAGAGAAATGATGAAAAAGAAAGAAGAAAAGAGGGGAAAAAGAAAAGATGAAAAAGAAAAAAAAAATGAAGGGAAAGAAATGAGATACAGTCTTTCAACTCGAGATCTTGAAACTGGTCCAATGAAAATGATTTCAAAACAACAATTTAAATAAACTAATTTAAACACAGTGATTAAATAAAAATAAAATAATTAAATCCAACAATAAACTAATTTTGAAATAAGAAGCAATTTAAATAATGAACAATAATTAATAACAAGAAAATACATTGAATTAACAATTAAAAATTTTAAAATAATATCACATAAATCATTTAAAATTTAAAACAAGAAAGTCCATAATCTTAGTAAATGTAATAATTTATTTAGTCAAAATACACGTAAATACAGGGTATCACATCCTCCCCCCTTAAAATAAAATTTCGTCCACAAAATTTGTAAGGTCAAACATTAACGCCAAAGCAGGATACAAGAGAACATGCTTGAGAAAAACATACCATCAACAACTTCCAAACAAGCATGAGTAATGCTCTCCCAAGTTTACTCCTATAGGCGATTCCATCATACTCGCATTAGTCCCCCAGTGGCACATCACGCCTAGTATTCCTAGGGTGGCTATGATATCCAAAATCTCATTTTCCACAAAAGCCTTAATACAACACCCAAGGAATCCCAATGATTAATAGCTTCATTCAATAATCTGTACTAACCTCAAACGACTCCTACGGTATACCTTCCAAACCTTCATTGTAGTCTACCTTTGATAACCTAATGGCCACTTCCAAAGTTAACCATCAATAACATAATTGGTAAAACTGAGTGATTAAACTCTAACTACAAGTATCGTCTCAAAAATTCAAGTCACCAATAATTCCTCAAAATCAACACAAAATTTGAACTCCTAATTATAACCAAAATATCATGCTCCTGCTGCGCACTCTAATAATTCGCCACATGCATAAAATTTATGTCCTCATGAAAACAACACCATTGACCACAAGGTGGCTCCATAACTACTAACCAGAAAACTCTTATCACATTTTGGTAGAAAATACTATTTTTCCCACAACCATGAGTTATCACTCATATACCTCAATTAACTCTCGCTGCTTTAATCAAAATCAATATTCCGCAAAATACATCCATGATCATTGACATAAAAACAGTATCAATAAACTTCAGCATCCCAAATTGTAAACAAGTAAGATCATCCCAAATTGTAAACAAGGTATACACAACAATCATTGCCAACCATCATTCCATTGAGTAACCCTCTTCGACTGTACAATTCGATCATCTCATAAAAAACTCAAAGCCAAGGTCCCTTGAATTTAATACTATTGTATCGACTAGGACCTGTATTCTCTGAAATCCATGTTATCTCACCACTACTATGCATCGATCTCATGCACCCCATATGATATGGTAAGGGTAGGTGATGTATGGGATCTCACATTGCTTGGGTAGGAGAAGTTCTTGCTCTTTATAAGGTTCCAATGTGGCTCCAATTGTATCATTGACTACTCCTTTTAGAGTGTAGATCATGTGGTTTGGGCCTTCCATTGAGGTCTTACAAAAATTCATCTGTGTTGGACCAAGAATTAATATAGGGTTTATTCATTAAGAAATTGTTGCCACATAAATTATAATGTTTAAAAAAATAAATATATACATGGTAATACATGGAATGTAATACTCGTCATTAGAGGATATATCGCCATGATTCATGTATTTATTACTTAAATACAGATTATCGATGAGTTTAAGATGAAATATAAGATTAGAAGTGTGGACCAAGTGGGAAAATGTTGACCGTTTCTCACGGAGGCCGTTCGTGAGAACGTGTCTTTAGCTTCCAAAGGTATACCGTTAGGTTACGTACCATTGAAGTGGTCCACTCTGACTTATTCGTCACGTAGAAACTGATCCCATGATAAACTGAGCACGTGGGACACATAGTACCGAAACTTGATGGAGGCTTCGACTATAAATACTGTGTTTGGTCCCCAGACTCACTCACTCAATTCCCTTCAGTCTTACACTATCTAAATAGAGTGGAGTAGAGTTTGGAAGTGTCAAACACCAGTGAGAAACACAGCAAACCAATGAAGAGCATCAATGGTTAGAGGTACTGTTCTTCAATTCTTGTTCTAAAGTGTTATTCTGCATTATAGAATCGTCCTTAAAATTTCAGCAGATGCTCCACTCGTGCTTGAAGGAATATTGGCAGAGTCTGTTGCAAGCAATTCCTCTAGTGTAACAGATTGAATATATGCCTTATTAATACGGACCCACCACACGAACTCAACCCCGGGGCTATTTAAACGTATGCCTGAAATCCATCCCGAGACAACTCACAAGTCCTCAAGCACGCAAGGAGATCAAACGTTCTGCTATTACAAGTAAAACCTGAGACTCCATTTTTGTTCTTTCAGGTTTAGAGTTATTATTTTTACTTTTTTGTATCATGTGATTATGTAGTTTCATCTGCTTAATATACTGTCTGTTGCATGTGGGACAGCATCGGCTATAAAAAGAACAAAAAATCAAAAGATAATTAATTTTTGTAGTAACTCATGATGTGATAGAGTGCGTCTATACTAGTAATGTGTTTTGTATGACAGTTGACTAGTTTAGAAACTTACTTTTACTACAAGAGAAGCCATGCATGCATTTAATTAATCGACCAGATAGCTAGAGGCATTAGTCATTGCAGTGAAGGAACAGTAGTACTATATATATTTTGATAGAGGTTGTTAAATAGTTTCACTTCGATAGCTTTGATGTTGTGTGTATATGCTTCATCTGTGTACAAGATTACAACACACTGCAATAATACTTTCAATCTCTTCACTTCTCTCTACATTCTTTCTCTCTCTCAGGCCTGTCTCTAAAGATTAAAGTGCGGTTTGGATAGTGAAATGAGATGATATGGTTTTAGATGAAAGTTAAAAATTGAATAAAATATTATTTTTTAATATTATTATTCTTTTAAAATTTCAAAAAGTTGAATTGTTTGTTATATTTTTTGTGAAAATTTAGAAAAATTGTAATGATAAGATTAGATGGGATGAAACACTTTCACTATCCACACGGGGCCTAATTCGTCAACCAAAGAACTGAACAGGGGAAAATACTTCATTTGCCTAATAACTTTCCTAAGAGTAGCTACCATAGTCATTTGTTTCTACATTTGCAAGCTTAATATTAATAATGGGTCAATCCTTTCACTCCCGAAGCTAGCTATCACTCCTTTTGGAATGGATCCAAGTCATTCGACGATTTTGAGTGATGCTGCTCAACATGGAAACATCCCTGCATTGTACTTGGCAATAAAGACGGATCCGGAAGTTTTGGACAAGATTGATAAGATTCCATTTGCTGAGACTCCTTTACACACGGCCGCATCAGTAGGACAGACAGAGTTTGCCATGGAGATAATGATGTTGAAGCCAACATTTGCTAGGAAGCTTAATCAAGATGGCTTCACCCCCATGCACCTTGCTTTGCAATCTAAACAAACCCACCAACATGTGCTCCGGCTACTTGATGTCGATAAAGAACTTGTCCGTGTCCAAGGAAGGGGGGGAGTGTCTCCTTTGCATTATGCAGCTGAAATTGGAGAAGTAGAACTTTTGGTTGAATTTCTAAAAGCCTGCCCAAAATCTATTGAAGATGTGACAAATCGAAAGGAGACTGCTCTCCATATCGCCCTTAAAAACAAACAATTCGATGCTTTTAGGTTACTGGTGGGTTGGCTTCGGCGGGCCTGGTTTATCCATGCTGCCTGGATGGAAAAGAACTTGCTGAATTGGCCGGATGGCGATGGCAACACTCCGTTGCACCTTGCTGTCTCAACAAATGATGCCGAGGTGATTTACCTAAAGTTTTGGAATCCATATTTATTCTCCGTTTTTCTTTTCTTTTAAAGTGTAACATTTTCTTTTAATTTCTTTTTGTTTGTTGATAAAAGATATTTCTAGCCTTTTCAATTTGAGAAATGCTTTAACTACAAACAAATCCTATAAAAATAAATCTATTATAAACTGACATGACTTGATGTAATATGTTAGATTGTAAATTTATTTTTATTATAAAGTGTGATCTAACGTATTATACGAAGTCATGTTAGTTCGTATGTTACTTTTGTGAAAATCTCGTAGCACTTCTCTTTTAATTTCTTTCTAATCGGTAGTGCAAACCTTTTTGGATCGATGACATCAGTAAGTTTGCATTTTTTCTACACTATCTATTCAGGTCGTGAGGTGTTTTGTGAATTGTATATCAGTTGACAAGAACATAAAGAATTCGGCAGATCAAACAGCTCTTGAGATCTTGGAACAGATGCGTGGAGCCAATAATTACCGAGAGACCATTAAGGATATGATACATCGTGCCAAGATTTTCCAGTTATTATTCCATTGTCTATTCCCGTATCCTTCTCATCCTGGAATTGCACAACTGAGAACATTCTTAAGCTCTCCTTTCTCAATTTATGAGAACTATTACATATTCATGTTTCGTCAGAATATGGAAGTAAGCAATGATACGCGCAATATGCTGTTGGTGGTTGCTACATTGGTTGTAACAGTTACGTACCAAGCAGCTCTGAGCCCCCCGGGAGGAGTTTGGCAAGATGACTTCAATGATGAAACCCGTACTGGTGCAAGTGAATTATTAGTGAGTCGACCCTCACATCATGCGGGGAGTGTAATCATGAGCAAAAGCAAGTCATATCTATTCTTCACTTTGAACACTCTAACCTTCTTTATGACCAACATGACAATAATCTTCCTCCTCCCTCTTGGTTTTACTCGCTTTTTGGTCATCTTACCTCTTTGGGCCCTCACTTCCTGCTATTGTGCTTCAACTCATACCATTTTCCCTACAGTTTCCTCCTTTAATTATTTACTGCTGCTCCTTTTGGCATCTCTTTTTTTTGTTTTCGCGACTCATAATTGGGTCAAGAAGCTAAGAAACCTTATACAGGCTTTTCGTCCTACAGCTCAAATGCTTGATCCAAAATTTACATGGGGTTGGTATAATTTCTGAGTTTTAATGTCAGGATCTTTGCATTAAGAGTGTTTTTTCTTTTTTCAAATGAGTGTGTCTTTTCATTCACTTATCAATCCAAGATTCTCTGCATGCATCCATTTTTTTTTTTCTTGCGAGATCGAAAATTGTGACTAAGAGGCGGAGAAAACTTTCCAGGCTGTTGTTACCATAGCTCAAGTGCCAGCCAACTTAACATTTTTGTGGGTTCTTTAAACATCTGGAGTGTTATCCACCTTTGAAGAGTCATAAGCCCAAGTACGACAGAAAGTATGATTTGATTTTGTTCCCTAAGTTCTAAAACTTGTACTACAATTTAGAAATTCCTTCAAAAACTTTCAACAAATTAAACACTGGTTGAGTAGTTCAGTATTTGGCACGTCGACACACAGAAGTGTTATTAGAAGGTGGCCGGTCGTGAGGATGGCTAAAACCTTATTGATGACTGCACTTTTCCTTTGGTTGCTGCACTTCCTGAAGTTTTGCTCCTTGCATGTGTTCCTGCATTTTCTACAGACCTAGCTGGTTCTAATATTGCTTATAACTACTTATCGTGGTCCTACGAATGTTGGTAGTTTGGTCTTGTCTTTGTAACTCAACCTGTTAGTAGTGTGCTGGTAATTTAACAGCCATGTACTGTAGAGGTGTTGCTTAATTGATATGCACTGGCACTGGCTTGCATACGGTACACATCTCCTCTGAATATCTGAAGTACATGAGAAAAAAAAAAAGAATCAAGATCCCTACTACCCTAATGCAGAAAATATCCAGCCCTACATTTCTCCGTTGAGCGATCTACTACTAGTGTACTACATGGGATCATACTCCACTACATATATGGCTTGGTGCGAAGTGTTGTAAGATATGTAGTCCAAATGGCCATCTTCAGAAAATGTGTTCAACACACATGATGTGTGATCTAGTGAAGCAAGGACATCTGGGTTTGACGATGTTGAGTCAGCAGATTCCACATTGAGAGCTCTGGCATAACACCCCGATTCAATAATATGAGGAATGATATATGCCTAAATTAGGTTTAATGAGCGATATTGGAGAAGCTCACAAGTTATTATTTCCGAGATTGACTTCGACTTTTTAATTTCGTGCACAGGCTCTAGAGTTTTTCTTGACAGCCAAAAGTACTTGTTACACGAGTTGGACTTACTTTGGACTCAAACCCGGCCAATTAGAATTTATGATTTGGTCTACGAATATTTAGGGAAGCCCAATAATTAAGTTGGGCCCACCAAATGAGCCAACCCGTTTGTTAAGCCCATTCAAAAGCCGAAAGAAAATCCTAAATTGATCCAAAACCCACAGACAAAAGAAATCCGGTTGCACTAAGGCTATGAGGGCAGGCAATCCAGCTGGCCCAAGTGGATTGGTGGGTAGGCTAATCAAAAGAAATCGAATGCATGTGTGGGTAGTGGGTGAGACTACCCGCCCACCTCGCATATTGTGACGCCACTAATCTCCGTTTGAGATTTGACAGAGACTAAAGCATCAAGACATAAAATATAAGGTAACGTACCCTCATTCATGACAAATAATATGCAATGTACCTGAAATATTTTTAACAATATGCAATAATCACAGTGGATTTTTTTTATTCTTATTTTTTTTTATATATGGGAGTGGGGATTCGATCTCTCTCTGTGAGAAATCAAGGTATTGCCAATTGACCCAAAGGATCTTGGCAAAAGCATTTTTTTATTCAAACATAAGTTGCACTCCGCAAAGTCATCACTACAATAATAATAATAAACCAATGGTTCACAATATCCCAGTAGTCATAACATAATAAACTAATATAACCTTAAATGCTACTAAACCAAATACATAATTAAATCTAAAAGATATAAGAAATCATTCTTTTAATAGTGGTACCCTAGGGTACTCGACGCCCTCTCATTTGCTTAGTCCTGCTCACATTTCCTAATCTTGGTCCTCAGATGTACCCTCCACATCATCTGAAAATATTATGAAGAAAAGGAGGTGGGTTATCAACAACTCAGTAAGCAGAGGACATATGCTAGCATGCAAACATGAGTATTTACAAAGTACTGTATGCAGAACAAAATATTTTCAAGAGTTATCATGCAGAACAACACATGTTTTCAAACCTAACAGAGCGATGATTTTAAGACACATAAAACCCATAGTACTTTGGCATAAAATAACTTGAAAATCATCATCATCACATAAAAATAGAGCATCTTATAGACCAAAGACCATGTTTCACCCCCCGTTGTAGGGTTGTGCTATCCCCAGTGGCCAAACCGGGCAGAGATAAAGGTGAATATTTTCCTTATTACTCTCAAAGCCTCGAGTGTACACATAGGAAAAACCACATAAAAACTACTTTGTTTCCAAAGTGGGTGCACTCAGAAACAGAAAAGTTGGTACCAACCCAAACATAGCATAATAGAGCATAGGCAGAGGCAGAATCAAATACAAAATTAGTATACCATGTCAAAGGTTTTTAGATGCCATATCAAAACAAAATAGAGTACCAAAACATATTCAGATCATTCTCACAAACTGAAAACAAAAGTCGCTCTTTTGTTTCATCGCACAATTGTTTCAAATTGTTTCAAATTTTCAATATCGCTCTTTTCAGATTTCAAAGACAGCTTGACAAAATATAGCTCATGTCTACATAAAGCATTTCAAAATTTTTTTTTTTTTCATACAGATTTAATGACTAATGCAAATAAACGACCGAGGTTTTTTTTTCCAAGTTCTCATTTCATAACAAAACATGCATAATTTTTAGAAAAATCAACCTCAGTCTAAACCATTCGTGTAAAACCTAGTGTAAGAACCCCGCTTATCTAACTCCTGCAATGTATTATCTATGCCTTGAATTCGACCTCTAATAGTCTCGTCACCTATTGATAAAAAAATATACATTATGTGTTAAATGACCAACAACACAATTTTAATCTAAATAATTAAAACTCATAATTCCAAACACATTTCGGCAAATTAACACAACTAAAATAGCCACTTAATAAATCAGACAGCTCACACTTCAAATCAAAATATCGTATTCCAATTTCAATAATGACCGATACATCCACCAAACCAAAATCAAACACACTTCATCACACGCAACTAGCCACAAAAGCTGTAATACCCAAGCCATGAAATTCAAGCCCACGATTGTATCCATTTTCAACCACTAGGCTTACATTTTAGAGTTTCGTTCACATTAACATTTCGTAAGCTGCTGCCTTCTTTCTTTCTTTTCTTTTATTTTAAAAAACCATGCAAGTATATTTTTCCGTCCCTCATCATACCTTGGGTTTCAGTTTCACAACGACCCACGTCACACGACCTCTCCACTAGCAAATCATGTTGTTTTGTACTGCAACCTACCCCTTCCACGCCAACCCAAACCGTAGGTCACTACACACATGTATGGAGATTGAGAGAAACCCATGCACTATGCGTCCACCCCTTACCTCCGTAAATCCACACCAGCAACAAGCACCAACAAGCCCTCCAAGGGACCCCACCATGCACAACAGTATCCTCCCAAGCCTTCAGTTTCTTTCCCCTGGACCACGCATGCCACCTATAGCCTTCAGTCCACCTCTAGTGCTCAGATCTACAATAGGTCACTGCACCTCCTAACACCACCACCGGTGGCACCTAGCCCCACCATAGGGTCGTGTTCCACTCCACCTCTCGTAACCCTCTTTCCCACCGTAAACCACCTCAACATCCTCCTCACCGCTGCCATCTTGCACCACCGTTGCACAAATAGCCGAAAACCACCGAAAGAAAACTCCACTGCTACATGTCTTACACATCACGGCGTTACAACACCCATAACTCGGAAGCCTCTGTTTTTAAGCTAGAAAACATAGCAAGTTTTGTGCTCTGCACCTCCGCCACCAACGATGCAAGTTGCTAGCCACTTGCCACCCGTTCAGCATGGCTTAGCCGTGATATTAACTGTGGAAAAGCTTCACCATACGCCACTACCTTGCACCACCCCGAACCACCATACCCAACCCCGTGTTGTCGCGAGCCACCACCACATGGTATCTCCATCCCTTTCGGTTGCCCATTGTCGATTTGGCCCTCTTTCTCTCTTTCCCTTACTGTCCATCTCTCTCACGGTGCTGATCTCTCCCTCTCTCTCCCACCACTCACTCACTCTCGCTCACAACTCACTATCTCTATCTCTTAGTGCTCCACTGCCATGTGGATCACCTACGACATCCGCCCAGCCCTGCCGTTGCATCCCACCTTCCTCCTCAGTAAGCATGGCCATTGCTACATATTTGCAAATCCCAGTTTTTGTTTTCAAAGAGCCATGCAGGTTGTGTTTTCTTTTTCTTTCCCAAAATTCCCTTGAATGGGTGCTTATTGAACATGTTTCTTTCATAAATCTATTGTCTGTAGGATTGGTTTGCAATATAAGCTTTTAAAAGAAATATTTGCCCTCCTTCTTTAATCAATTTTGTTATAATGAATCTTTAAACCAGATTTGTGTTTTGTGGCGCAGTTGAGTTTATTACTAATATTATCTTATAGTTTTAGAAAATGTCTTCGAATTTAATAGCTTAGTCAGAGCATTTTAATTGGTTATTGTTGGATTTGGAGAAGTGATGGTATTTTAGGGTTATAGGTTTTGAGGAATTAAATAGGTTACTTTAGCATCTTACGCTTAAATATTGAAATACATGTTCGATTGAAAATTTATGGAAATTACGTGATTATTTTATAGGTGACGAGTAATTCTTGTTCGGCATTATTGAGGAAAATTGCTGAAAAGCTAAGAAGTTCAGGTAAGTGGGGTTCATATACTAGTTTTGCATAAAAAAAATGAAATGAGGTTGACTTTGAAAATAAGCATGTTTGTTTTAGAAAAGAAATCTAAAAACGACCTCAGATATTTATTCTGCATATGCATAAATTCTATATAAGAGAAAGTATTTTTTGTCATGATTGGTGTAGACATGAGCTGATTTTGTGCATTCTATTTTTTAACTAAGCAAAAAGAGCGAATATGAAAATCTAAAAGTTTTTGCTATGAATAAATGAATATGTTTTGTATTCTGTTTATTTCAAACAGGTGAAATGATCTGAAGCTATTCAGTATTTTGTTTTGATATGATGTGTCATCTGAAAACCTTGGCCTGAAGTTCTGATTCTGTATCTGAATGTGATCTGATTCCGATGATGTTCCGTTCTGCTTCTGTTAAGGCTCAGCCACAGGTATAATGGTGGTTTATAACCCTACCATGGGGGAGAAATATGGTATACGGCACAACCACGGGTATAATCATGGTTTATAACCCTACCACGGGGGTGAAACATGGAATACGGCTCAGCCACGGATATAATGGTGGTTTATAACCCTAGCATGGGGTGAAACATGGTATACGACCTAGCCGTGGGTATAATTGTGGTTTATAACCCTACCATGGGAGTCAAACATGATATACGGCCCAGCCACAGATATAATGGTGGTTTATAATCCTACCACGAGGGTCAAACATGGTATTTGTCCCGATGTGATGTTATGAGATGATATGAATATAATGTTTCAATTTGGATATGCCAAAGGACTTTTTTTTTTTGGAACAAGTTTGTTTTTCTGAAAATTTCGCTCTGATATTTTGTATCAAGTTTTGTTTATGCATTTTGAAAGTAAATATGTTGTTTCTGCATTCTGAATGTAAATGTTTTGTTCTGCATACCGAACTTTATAAATGCTCATGTTTACATGCTAGTATATGTTCTCTGCTTACTGAGATGTTGATAACTCACCCCTTATCTCCACAATATTTTTTTTCTGATATTTTGATGTCTCAGTTGAGGATCAAGATTATGAGGCCTTGGGTGAGATGATTTAAGTATAGTGGATTAAGCATAGAAAGCTTTTATTTGTATTGGCGATTTTTATTAAGAAACTTTATTGTGTTATGATGACTTGGTGTTTTGAAAAATTGGTTATATTGAGGAAATTGGTTGAATCGAAATTTCTATATGATATTAGGAATTTGGAGTCTATATTTATATTGTTGAAATGTGAGTTTAAGTGATAAGAAACTCTCTGACCCGTGTGGTACCGGGGCGTTACAAAAGCAGTCTTCGTAGCCAATATCAAATTTGTCCGCATCCAACAAGACTTGCCACAATTTAATTCCAAAGCATAAATCCAACAAATCAAATTTCATTCTTCTTACACACGCAAACAGGTGACTAAGAAAGTTTACAACAAGATCTTATACCTAGAGTCGTATGGTGATCGATGAGAGAAAAGAGTGACACAACATTGTCTAGAGATGAAAATAATTGCCTGTGATCTAGTGAGAAAGTCAGAATTTTGTTTCTTCAAGCCAAACACAACGCAATGACAAAAATTCCAACACTCATAAGAGAGAAAATTTACCCAACTATGTGAACGAATTTCGATTGGAGGCTCTACATTTATGGGAATCCGAGTAGAACAACAAAATCATAGCACCACAACAAACACAAAAACGCATGGAAAAATCCACCAAAACCACAGACTGCACTTTCAAAAAAAATCTATTCTATAGCTATTTCGTGTGAGAGGAAGAGAGATGTGAATTCTTAGAAAGGGAAAGAGAAAAGATAAAGTTTACCAACGGGAGGGACTCTTAGCAACACCAAGTCTGAATGTTGTTTTACCCAAAATTCCAACACCAACATTTATTGGACAATAGAAGGGCGCGAAAGAGAGAGAGAGAGAGGCACCCTAATATGCAAGGAATTGAGAGTGTAGAGAGGCATGAAGTTGAAGAAGTAACCAACAGGAGGAAAAAGTGGGAAAGAAAAACTGATGGAAGGGATGCTTACCTAACAGCATCGTATTTGGTTCTCTAGGAGGGCTGGGCCTTGTTCATGGGCCTGGGTCTCACATGAACAATCTTCTTCGATCTCCCAAAGGTTCATTATCAAACACCAAACATCTCCATATAGAAGGAAATTAACACAAGTCAGCCTTCAAGGGTGAATTCATCTTCAATCATCTCAAGCGAGTCGTCCATGTAACACCATGTATCCAGAGGGGTCGAAGAGTTATGCCAATTGTTTTTCAGATACCGTATCATATCAAATAGAGTACATAATATTTTCATATCATTTTCACATAATCAAAACAGATTCCAAGCATCTTCATATAACATGTATGAAATTCACAGATTTCATATTTGTATTTTGCATATTTCAGAAACAACATGTCATAATATTGCTCATGTCAACACCACTCATGTCAGAAACATTTTCTCTTTTAAACATATTTCATGAGTAATGCAGAACATGTAATTGAAGTTGTTTTCACATTTCTTTTTAAAAAATATCATGCACATTTGTCATAAATTCAGCATTAGTTCATTTTCTTTTTATGCAAAGTGTTGTGTTGAAAATATCTACAAGTGTGCAGAATCGTAACAAGTTAGTAAAGTATTTTAAAGAAAACGGATGTCAAACCACAGGGATTAATTATGCTATTGAGTATAGAAATTTACTAAATTAATTTCTATTTGAAAAACCAAAATTTGAAGAATAGATTATGTCAATTAAACTGAAGAAAATAGCACTAAAATTAAGATTTTAAAGATAATAAGAATAGATCTAGAGTATTTGATTTCACCTAGCAAATCCCACACAATATATTTTTCCTTGTTATAGAATTCTAATTATCCCATGTTGATGATAAAATTCCCTTAACTATTCAATATTTTTTCTCTAACAATACTAGAAATATCTCCAATTAATAATTCCATATCTCTATGTGAATTTAACTAATTGGAGACACATTAAGTTCTTTGAATTTTTCTTAAAAATCACACTAATCGCGGTAAAGTATCTCTACTTTCGCTCATGTAATAATGCTTAGTTCTAGAGCTTTAATCACAAATAACCTCTCGGTCTCATTACGATTCAATAGATCAAACAATAATTAGCTAGAAAATTGCAAGCATTAAGAACAAAAAATAAACACTCAATCATGGACATATTGAAATTACAATAACTTAGAATATAAATTGTGTTTTCAATACTAGACTACATCAAAAGTTTAGATAATAAAATTAGTTCATAATGAAATTGAAAAAAAAATGAATAAAACTAGTGTTCTTCATTCGAGTCGATTAATGAAGAATGCAGTTCTTACCTCTACTCTCCAGATCTGCCTCCTTGAAAGAAACTTAAAGAATAAACTCTAGAATATTTTTACTCAAAAACTCAGACTCTCCTTTCCTCTTCCCACAACCCAGGATTAAATAGATGTCAAAACTTCAAATGCGGAAACAAGATAAATGCGACTACAATCTAGCCTAAAGATCTGGAAAATAATTTCTAAAGATAAATGTTAACATAAAAGAAATTATCTAAAAAATAATGAGATTATCTAAAAAGGAAGATTTAGTGATATGCGGTTTGAATTGCGGAGCTCGGGAGGATTTGGTCGTCAGCAGATTGATTGCGGAACTCGGAAGAGTTCCATGAAGTATGTAACACCCAGTTCCAGCACGAAACTCGCATACAAATTTTTTATTTTTTTACTTTTTTTCTCTAGGATTGCAACCTCCTATTTAGGCATCATCTCATGCACGTAGAATCTCCCTCAACTAGGGTTACTCTTGTCATCAGTTTTCTCCGCGGCACGCACGTTCCTATCCCCACGATATTCACGGCAACAACAAGATTTACATTCACGATTATGCAGTTTTCTCCCTCTCTTTTCCTCTAGGATTTTTCTTTTAATCACCTATAAATATGCATGTTTTCCTCCCATGCATTGGAGAAACCACCATTGTCGTAAACCACAGACCCACATTGTCGTGACCTAAAGCCTCCCGCCACTGCATCTGGATGGACCGAGAGAAAAGGGAGCAAAGCCACGGTTCACTATCCAGCCCCACGAAGGAACTGCAACCACCACGTTATCTTCATTTCCACCCGAAAACTGCCAACCTTCATCTCGTGTAACTACCCTCCCCCCACCGCGAACCACTCTAGTGCATAGGTTCTCCTCCCACAGTTCCCGTGAACCAACCACTCTCCACACACGTTCAACAACTTTTAGCCACCATGTCGCAGCCTCCTCCCTCTGATCAGCCACCGTGCAACAAAAACATCCACCACAAAGTTGCCCACGCCTCCGTGCGTAGCCATCGAAAGGAAAATCTGGATTGTTGTTCTCGGTTTTTGCACCGAAACAGAGGAAGTGTTCCTCCCACCTTGAACCACTGTACCCACCCTCCATTGAGAGCTCCATCACGTTGAGGCCCCACAGAAATGACCGCCTCTCCTTCTCCATTGCAATCCAACTCCGCAGTGACCTCCTTCCCCCATGGTGCCACTACCTCTTAGTTTTCCATGGGTAAGTTGTAACACCCCGCTTAATTAACTCTTGATTAACCCTTAAGTACTCTAGATTAGGTTTTTATTTATTTTTTGGTTAATCACTTTCATTAAGGTTGATAGTGGGATTAACATTAATGTTGGTACTTAGTGTTAATGAGCAAAGGATTAGAGAGGCAAGCCCATTAGTAATTTTGGTGAGGCTTTTTAGGACCCAAGTGCATTCATGGGCCTAGCCCAAGAAAAACCTTGAACCAAGCCCTTAGGAAATGAAGGCTAGTCTTGGTCCAAGTATAGGAAGGCATAAGGCTTTTGGTGTAGATTGAACCCTTTGCCCTTTTCCAGCTCATATGGTCCATAGCCATTTTGGACTCATTTTACCATTCAAAGATCAAAGGCCCAATGCACCATACTATTGGATGTCTTAAGCTCAAATCACACTCAAAGTACCCAAATTAAGTTTTGAAAATTGTCTAAGGCCATTAACCATCATACTTGAGGTTAGTGCACTTTAAGCCATGCTTTGAAACTTAATCATGCTTAATCTTTTCTTAAGCTTTTTAATTCAAATTTCTTGAATTAATACTCCCTTAAACAATGATTAGACCATGTTAATACCCTAGCTAAACCATTCCACATGTCACTAAGAAAAAATGACATAACAAGCCCAAACCATGCTTTAATCAGTTTTGTGCATTGCCCTTTATAATGCTTGGACTGTTTTGCCCTTGGGTCCAATATTTTTGTGGTTTATCCTCAAAGGTAATATGGTCCTTAAACACCTCATGAGACCCTCCAAAACTATTTTGAGCCTTAGATGAAATTGGTTACATCAACCAACTCAAAGAACCAAATCGGGTGCACCTTGGTCTAGTTTGTGTAGGAACCAATTGGATTGAGTTCGGACCAGCCTCCGGCCATGGTTTGCACCACCACCCCATGCCACCTCCTTCTCCACCCAATCACCAAGAATTCCCATGCCATCATGAAGGATTTTGACTCATTTTTGCTGTCCAAAAAGATCAAAACCGAACAGATTTTTTGTCACCACAAAACCACCTTCATCCACCTGTTTTCAAGGGTGGTTTAATGAATTTTCTGCCATCCAAATGATGCGCCATGACCTGGAGCCATCTACAGGACCCTTGCAGCTACTGTGGAGAGGAAATGATGGTGGTTTAGGGCACTATTTGATTATGCACAAATAACCTAAGCTCATGCAAGAAAATCTGGAAATTTTCCAGAATTGAGCACCTCCCACTTCACCCAATCACTAAGCACCCAAGCCAACGTCCCTCACCCCTTGGCCACCTATAAATAATTCCCTCCCATTCTCATTTCACCCACACCACAGCTCCAAGTATCATCTTGAGTCTTGAGAGCATTTCCCCCTCTTAGAGATCAAAAGAGTGCAAACCGAGTGAGTTTTAGTGAGTTCTGGTGAGTTCTTGAGTGTTCTTGTGTAAGGCAGTCTAGAGAGCTTGGAAGATCACAAAATTTATAATTTATTCTTCCTTTTGATCTTAGCTAGCATTGCAAGCTTTGTTTCCAAGTGTTGGTATGAAATTTGGTTGAGTTTTGAGAAGGTTATGATGCTTAATGCAAAATCGGGTCAATTAAAGGAAGGTTTGAATGATTGAATTTTTTTAATTGGAAGTTTAGCTATAGCATGTCCTATGCATGATTTTATATGATCTATAAATATTCCAACATGATTATGGAAGGTTAAATTTGTGATTAGAAGCATGTCATGATAGGTTTTAAATCTATCTTGTTTTGATCATCAAGCATGAATCGGTTTTAATCATATTGGTGATTAAGGATTTCTTAGCTATGATTAAGTGTTGGGATGAACTTGATTACTCAAGGATTAGACTTCATAATGTCCCTAAAGATGTTAGTGATCATTAATGATTAAAGAAAATCTCATATGCATGCATTCATAAGGATCAATAGTTGAAAATACACATAGGTATCAACTAGGATGCATGCCACGGGTTGGGACTAATTGGACAAGTTTCACTTTGAATCTTGAAAATATAAGTGCATATATGGTTTTAGGATGCCAAAAATATGAATTCCATGAAATTTGGTTAAATTTAGAGTTCGTTTGCAATTAGTGAAAATTTAGAGACTAAATTGCAATTTTTGAAAGTCTAGGGGTATTTTTGTAAATATCTAATTTTTTAAGCCTTTGATTTTGAACCTATCCATAAGAGTATTAATCCTAACTTAGTATATACACGATTTACGCAGCTACGACGCTAATTTTGAATTTCTCCAGAACTTTATAAGTTTGCCTCTAACTTACACCTTGATAAATTTCTTATGAATTATTGATAAATGTTTCATTTATTCTTCAATTATTATTTTGAGTATAAATTATCATGTTATATGACACATTGAGTGCATATTTACATAGCATATGACATTTTCACCATTTTTGCATATTACATTTATAAATATCATTTTTGGATGAAATTTACTACATATACACATGTCAAGAAAAGTATTTTTTTTAAAGCATAGCATGAAAATCATTTTTGTTACGACCCCAAGGCCGGGATGGGGAATTATCCAGTGCCTCTGTTCACTCTAGAGTGTTTAATAATGGAGTGGTAACCATTGGGTTGACAAAGAACAGTCAACAGGTTTCAAATGGGTTCTTTTCAAAGAACGCCGAAACGAAATCAACATGTTATGACACCTAACACTGATGGGTGTACACGTTATAATTTTTATGATGTTATGCTATTTACCAATGTATTGAGAACGAGTCTATAGGCAACGTAGTTTTACTACGGTCACCGGCAGGTACTCATAATGCATATGGGGAACTGTGACACTACTACACGATATGTTATTAATTAAGATAATTATGTAAGTCTATGATGATAAAAGTTTGTGATGAAATTTTTATGAAAAAGTTATGTCTTTTCAAAATGATGACGAAATAACTTATTGAGTAAAAACCCGTGTCTCCATATTTTTAAAAAGGTCTTGAGAATCTAGATGGGAGATATGCATACTAATTTTTCCACATCTCATGCATTGCATATCTATCATTTTTCATGATTGATTTATCTTTGTGTCAGTTAGTTATTTAACTTACTGAGATTTCGAGTAAATCTCACCCTTTTATGGGACCACTATTATTCCACTCGGAATGATAGAAGTTGTGTCTGGAATTGACCAGGATGAGATTGATGGAGTACTGGGTTCGCATGATTGAGGAGGAGTCGAATCTGGAGAGGAAGCTGGACTTAATTTTGATGTTCAGAACCCAAGTCCTTTATGTTATAAATCGCATTAAGAGAATGATGACTTTGTATATAAGTCTATGCTACTTTAGTATTTCGTACATGATGATTATCTAATGAAATTTGGATGTTTTAGTTATTTTGGCATATTTTCACCTTAACCTTTTATTTCCGCTGCGATTATTGCATACTTCTAGTTGTAAACTAGGATGTATTGCATATTAACTGTCATGAATGGGAGTATGTAACCTTGTGTTGCATGTCCCGACGCTCTAAGTCTCCATTCCATCCCAAACGGGGATTGGGGGCGTCACATAAGTGTTGTTGCCGCCTCTCACCTCTTGGTCCTCTGTTTCTGTGGTAGTTTACTTAAAAAGGAAGTATTTTTGTGTCTCGATTAACCAAATAGATGAGATGTACTATTACCATTTTGCCCAATAGTATGATGAATCCAAATATATTATTTTGGATGTAGGTTAATGGATTTATATTTTAATAAATTGATTATGTATATTGGGTTTGAAATCATGAGTTTTATATTACCTGCAGGTTATATTTTTTATTTGGTCGTAGATGTATAGACTTATAGTACTAAGTCAATATACTGATACTTTTAACAGAGCAATTATAAGTTGATCATGTTTTAGTTTTTATACATTAAACTCACTTTGTATGAGTTTTATTTTAAATACAGATTAAATAAATATTTGAAATATATTATTAGTATTAATATATTTTTTTAGAAGTACATAGTAGTGCAAGATTTTTATTTTGAACTCTTTAAAGAGAAACTAATTAGTCTACTTTTATTAAATGAAATATTTGCTCTCCTACTTTAATCAGTTTTGTTTTAATGAGTCTTTAAACCAGAAATGTATTTTCTGGCATAATTGTATTTATTATTAATATTATTATGCAATTTTAGAAATATTCTGAGTTTAATAGTTATGTGGGTATTGAGGAATTTAGAAAGTGATGGTATTTTAGAATTTTTATATTTTTGAGGAATTAAAATAGGTATTTCAGGTGTAATATGAGATTATCTATTCATTGGAGTTTTATTTAAGTTATATGAATTTTTATAGGTGACGATTGACAATTGTTTAGTACTATTATGGAGAATTTTATGTAAAGTTAAGAAGTCCAGGTAATAGGAGTTCATATGCTAGTTTTGCGCAAAAGAAATGAAATGAAGTTGATTTTGAAATTATGCATGTTTGTGTTTGAAAAGAAATCTGAAAATGACCTCAGATATTTGTTCTGCATATGCATAAATTTTATATAAAAGAAAGTATTTTCTGTTATGACAGATGTAGACATGAGCTAATTTTGTGCATTCTATTTTATAAACTCTGCAAAAAGAGCGAATATGAAAATCTAAAGGTTTTCAATTGATTAAATGAAAACGTTTTGTTTATGTTATTCTTAACCATGTGAAATGATCTGAAGGTGTTAGTATTCGAATTTAATATGATGTGGTATTTGAAAACCTTGGCATGAATATCTGATTCTGTATCTGAATATGATCTGGTTCCCATGTTGTTTTGTTCTATTTCTGTTAAGGCCCAACCACGGGTATAATGGTGGTTTATAACTCTATCACAGGGGTGAAACATTGTATACAGCCCAACTACGAGTATAATGGTAGTTTATAACCCTACCACGGGGATGAAACATGGTATACAACCCATCCACGAGTATAAATGTGGTTTATAATCCTACCACGAGGGTGAAACGTGGTATACGACCCAACCACGGGTATAATGGTGGTTTATAACCTTACCACGGGGGTTAAACATGGTATTTGTCCCAATACAATGCTCCGATATGATATGATGATGTCTCAGTTTATGGCATGCCGAAGGATTTTTGAATAAGAAAGTTTTTCTGAAAGTTTCACTCTGATGTTTTGTAACAAGTTTTGTTTATGCATTCTGAAAGTAAATATGTTGTTTCTGCATTCTGAAAGTAAATGTTTTTGTTCTACATACTGAACTTTATAAATGCTCATATTTACATGCTAATATAAGTTCTATGCTTACTCAGTTGATGATAACTCACCCCTTATTTCTACAATATTTTTTTTAGATATTTTGATGGTTCAGCTGAGGATCAAGATTATGAGGCATTGGGTTAGAAATTTTATGAATATTGGAAATTTTTATGAGTATAGTGGATTAAGCTTAGGAAGTCTTTATGAGTATTGGATATTTTTATTAATAAATTTTATTGTGTTATGATGACTTGGCATTTTCAAAAATTGATTATATTGAAGAAACTTGTTTGAATCTAAATTTCTATATGATATTGGGAATTTAAAGTCTATTATTATATTGCTGAAATGTGAGTTTAAGTGATAGGAAATAACTCTTCGACCCCTACAGGACCGGGGCGATACAGAGTAGATGTCATGTGCGTTGAATATAACTGGTCTCCTCGACCAATGGCCGCGATGTAAGGTTCTCGGCCGAGATGAAAGACCTCTCTCGCCAACCTACCGAGTGGTAAAGTTGCTCGCCTTTGCTAGTTGTTGTCCACGATGTCGTTTAGTTTGGTTGCTTCAATTGGTCTTTTAGACTGGTCACCGAATCTAGTCGCCCGAAGCCTTGTCGCCAAGTCTTCTCGCCCATGAGGTAAAATATCTCACCTATCACCTAACTCTTGTCACCATTTGTCAGTCTAGATTCGTAGTCTTTTATTTTGTACTAAAATGTTCTTCTTTCGTATTGAATCTTCTCATTTTTTCAAATCTAAGAAAATAAAGAAAAATATATAGAAATAAAATAAAATCAATAGTATTGAAGGAAAAATGACACTTTTAATTAATAAAAGAATAATAAAAATCTCATAAAAATCTCATGAAAATCTCACAATAATAAAAGTCCAAAAGTTAATTCAAAATTCAATTCCACCGCATTATTCATCCTCACATTCAAGCATACTTATCACTCTCACTTCATCATTAGCTCGCCGGAGAGTTTTATGCAAACAAGTAAGTAAATAATGGATCTCTAAAAACTTCATAGGCTTGCTTTTCAAATCATTCTCCACTAATGTAGAATAGAAGCTATCACCAAGGATCACTAGGTCTTTATTAAGCTTGTAATGTATGGCTAGGGTGAGGGCTACAAAAAAAATGTTGGATTCAAACAAAGCAAGAGAACTTGAGTTTGAACACCAACAGACAAATAGAGCATTCTCACTTTTAACATCTCTTCTTAATCATTGTAAATCTCTCAACATACTTCTATTTATTGCACTTTCAAGTATCTCTCTCTTTACCCCTCTATTCGGCAGGTCGGACATTTTCTTTTCTTTTCTTTTTTTTCTTTTTTCTTTGGAAATATTCCATACCTTTTCGACAATCTTGGTGGATGACTCTCGTCGACCTTTTCTTGTTGGTCAGACAGTAGACGAGTTGACTTTTCATACCCCCAAACTTATGACTTTGATAATATTGCTATAATTAACTTACTTGTTGACCTTCTACCTCTCTTGTCTTTTATGCTCTTGTGAGTCTGTGATTTTGTGTAAACTTAGTTCTCTTGAAAGGTAAAGAAATTAGTGTTTAAGCTCAAATAGTGAAGGGAAAATGATGTTTGCAAGAACGAAAAATATAAGGCCAAAATATAATTCAATAAAGCTCAAAAGGGTGGCTAGGGATAACAATAATAAACAGGTAAGCTTGAAAGGCTCAATCAGTACAAAGATTGCCTTAATCATTTCCCAGTAATATTCTGGTTAGGATTTCGCCTCGAATGTAATCAAACAAATTTTAAAGTAAGTTGAGACCATACAAATTCATAAAATTCACATAAAATTTCTCTAGGTGTGTAAAACGATTAATGATCATTATAAACATTCATTGAACATAGAAGATATCAAATTAAGCAAGATCAAGAAAAGAAATTAACTACTAGACTTAAACAATGAGAAATTTTCCTAAAATCATAATCAATTTCAATTATATTCTTATCGTAGGCCTTTTATTCATCAAACCATATTGTTTTTGTCATCGTCATCATTATTATTATTATTATTATTATTATTATTTATTTTTAAATAAATAAAATAATATCCTTTCCCCCCAAACTTAAATATCACATTGCCCTCAATGGGAAAAAGGAAGAAAAACTAAAGCAAAGAATGAGAGAAGGTAAGAGAGGCTCCCCTTGAAGGTGCAGTCGTGTACCCCTTGGAGATCTCCTCGCCTCTTCGTTCTTGGAAGATGAAAGCAAAGGAATAATATTGAGCAAAAGAAATAAAATAAAATAAAAATTTGGGTTGCCACCCAAAAGCGTTTTATTTAAAGTCTATAGCTAGACATTATCCTCTCATCCTTTATTACTAGCGAGATCAATGGAATACTTTTCTAAGTTAAAGTCTCCATCCACATAGAGTTTTAATCTTTGTCCATTTACTTTAAATGTGCCTTTTGTCTCATGATGGACTTCAACCGCCCTATAGGGAAAGACACGGGTCACCACAAATGGTCATGACTACAAAGAGCGCAGTTTTCCTGGGAAGAGTTGAAGTCTTGAGTGCAATAATAGAACTTTCTTTCCGAATTCGAATTCCCTTATCAGAATATGCTTATCATGCCATCTTTTAGCTTATCTTTGTAAATCCAAGCAATCTCATAAGCGTCATTGCGAAACTCAACCATCTTGTTGATTTGCAGTGTCTGAGTATGCAGTCCATCTCCTCCTCAAGCACACATCATAACTATTTGGTACGCGCAATGCCGGTATAGAAAACGTTCCTCCCAAAAATAAAGTTTCAAGTCGGAGAAGAAATTCTTCTTTTTTGATATGTCATCGCTGCCAGTAGAATTCTGGACACCAAATAATTTACCATGTTGGCATACCATGGAAGGACTTGTATAACCATTAATTGCTCATCTGCGAATGTCTCATTAATTGGAAATTTCTCCTCGCCAGCTGCCTCTTTAAGCTCAAGACGAGATAAGTGGTTAGCCACTACATTTTCGATACCTTTCTTATCTTTCATTTCCAAATCGAACTTTTGTAATAGTAAAATCCATCTTAATAGTCTCGGTTTGGCATCCCTCTTCGGTAGCAAGTATTTAAGAGCAGAGTGATTAGTGTAGGCGACCAGCTTTGAACCTATCAAATAAGAACGAAATTTGTTAAAGGCAAACACAACCGCTATCAATTCTTTTTCAGTAGTAGCATAATTAAGTTGAACTTCTGTTTAGGTTCGACTTGCATAATAAATAACATGAAAAATTTTATCTTTTCTCTGCCCCCAGAACAACCCCTATAGCATAATCGCTAGCATCACGCATTAATTCAAAAGGTAAGTTCCAATCCGGTGATACACTGATAGGTGCTAAAATTAATTTTTTTTCAATGTTTAAAAGCATGCATGCATTCATCAGAAAACTCAAACCGAGTATCTTTAATCAGTAGATTGCAAAGCAGTTTAGTAATTTGGGGAAAATCCATAATAAACGGATGATATAACCCGGCGTGACCCAAGAAACTTCTCTCGGCCTTCACATTGGTCGGTGGTGGGAGTTTGTCAATAACTTCTATCTTTGCTCAGTCGACCTCAATTCCGTTGAAGGAAATGCAGTGCCCAAGCACTATTCCCTCCTCGACTATGCAGTGGCATTTTTCCCAATTTAAAATAAGATTTGTCTCCTTGCATCTCTACAAAACCAAAGATTAATTAGACAAGCAATTATCAAAAGAGTGACCAAAAACTGAGAAGTCATCCATGAATACTTCTAAAAATTTTCCTACCATGTCCGAGAAAATGGACATCATGCTTCTTTGGAAAGTGGCTGGTGCATTACAAAGACCAAAAAGCATGCACCTATATGCAAAAGTGCCATAAGGACAGGTGAAAGTGGTCTTCTCTTGATCCTCGGGTGCAATGACTATTTGGTAGTAACCGGAATATCCATCTAGAATACACTTGTAAGCATGACCGACAAGTCTTTCTAGCATTTGATCAATAAAAGGTAAGGAAAAATGGTCTTTCTGAGTTCATTGGTATGAGTTCTTTGTTGTCATTCTTGATCACGGTTATCCCTCCTTTCTTTGGGACGACTTGCACTGGACTTACCTATGCACTATCTTAGATTGGATAAATGATCCCGACATCTAAAAACTTCAATACCTCTTTATACACCACTTCTTGCATCGATGGATTCAAACTCCTTTGGAGTTGGACGATCAGTTTAAAATTATCCTCCATTAAAATCATGTGCATGCAAATTGAAGGACTAATTCATTTGATGTCCGAGGGTCCAATCCAAGGCCATCTTGGGTTCCTGCAAGACTCTCAGCAACTTTTCTTCCTCTACATCACTCAAGGAACTATTTTTAATAACTGGAAAAGTAGAGTCCTGGCCTAAGAAAGCGTACCTTAAATTTGTTGGAAGCGGTTTGAGTTGAAGCTTGGGTGGTTCCTTACTTGGATATGTCGACTGAGATGAGTTTAACTCTTCCACTTTCAGTTTTATTGAAGGAGAAAGGAGTGGTGTAGTTTCTAAATATCTCGCACACTCCCTAACCTCTTCATCTTTAGGTTCAATAGATGTAGAGTTAGTATGACATATCTCAAGTGATAGTTTTGGAAATTTAGCTCCATAAGTCTCGTCAGCCATGACCATATCTCGGTCGCTTATTTGGAAACACGAATGTTCCTCGGAAGGGAATTCTATAGATTTAAATACGTCAAAAGTGAACTGCTCCTCGCCGACCTAGTATCAAAGGGATTTCCTCGTCCTCCTCCATATCGAGTACAATGAAGTCAGCCAGGAAGATGAACTTATCAATTTTTACCAGTTCGTCCTCAATGAGTCCTCTCGGGTATTTAATAGATCTATACGCCAACTGTAGAGAGATGGTGATTGGCTTTACTTCTCCAAGACCTAGTTTCCTAAAAACAGAGAGAGGTATTAGATTAATAGTTGCCCCTAAGTCACATAAACCTTTATCAAAATATGAATTTCCTATAATGCAAGGGATCGTGAAACTTCCCGAATCTTTCAACATAGGCGGTAGCTTCTTTTGTAAAATTACACTGCTCTCTTCGGTTAGTATTACAATCTCATGCTCCTCCAACTTCCGCTTGTTTGATATTATAACCTTCAAAAATTTTGCATATTTAGACATTTGCTCTAAAGCTTCAATGAGAGGAATATTAATATGCAGTTGCTTAAATATACTCAGAAATTTAGAGAACTGATTATCAATATTTTTTTTTAATATCTGCGGAAAATGAATTGGTGGATCATAAATTTAAGATATAAACTCCTTGGATTTCTTGGGTTTTTCAACCCCTTTATTCTCTTCAGTCATTTCAGCTTGCTGGTCTATCACATCCTGCTCTGCTTCTTTCACCTCGGACTTAGTTTCCTTCATCTCAGATTCCATGTTTTTGGCAGCTTCTATATCTCTCTCGGTGTTTACTGTTTGCGACTGGTCATATGTCTGCCCACTTCTCAATGTTATGGCTTTGACATGTTCTTTCAGATTGGTCATAATGTTACTCGATAAAGTCCATGTTGTCCTCTCAGTAAGCATGTTTGAGAGCTGACCGATTTGTACCTCAAGATTGCAGATTGAAGTCGAGTTATTTTGGATCACCATATCAGTCTTTTGCATGTACTACATAATCATATCTTCAAGTGTTGGCTTCTTCTCTTGCTGTGGGAACTGTTGAGGTGGTATAGCCGACACTTGGTTATTGCTCCATGAAAAGTTAGGGTGATTTCTCCATCTGGGATAGAACCTATTTGAATAAGGATTGTTTTGACGTTGGAAATTGGACATGTAATGGGCTTGTTCATAACTCGGTTGGGCAAAATGATTCCCCACTTGGCCATCTACACTTGAATGACTTCCTGCGCAATGTTCACAAATAACATTAGTTTGAATAGCATTAACATTCATCTTACCTAGTTGTTGTGATAGATTTGCCATCTACGCCGCCAATGTGGTAATAGAATCAAGTTTAAACACTCCAACCATCTTTCTTGGCATTGCTTACTCTGCAAACCATTGATAGTTGTTGGATGCCAATTCTTCCAGAAGTTCATATGCGGCTTCATGGGTCTTACTCATTAAAGCTCATCTTGCGGCCACATCAACCATAGATAGATTTTTGGGTCCCAAACCATTGTAAAATGTCTGTACTTGAAGCCAGGCTGGAAGGCCGTGTTGTGGACACTTGCGCAATAAATCCTTTTATCTCGCCCATGCCTCATATAATGATTCACCCTCAAATTTAGTGAAGGTAGTGATATCATTCCTTAACTTTGCTGTCTTGGCCGGAGGGAAATATTTTGCCAAGAATTTTTGTGCCAACTCCTCCAAGGTGGTGATGATGCTGGCCGGCAAAGAGTTTAACCAAGCTTGTGCTTTTTACCTAAGTGAGAATGGAAAAGTCTCAATTGAATCGTATCATCTATCACTCCGTTGTGTTTAAAAGTATCACAAATATCTTGGAAATTTTCAATATGGACATTAGGATCCTCCTGAGACAACCTCCCAAACAGGACGGTTTGTTGAATCATTTGAATATGGCTGACTTGATCTCGAAGTTATTGGATTATATAGCTAGCCTCCTTATACTAGATGTCGCCTCATTAATAGAGGGCATAACATAGTCTCTTAACATCTTGTACTCCTAGTCGGCCATATTAAATTTAGATGTGGTGACCTCTTTCGTTTTCACTATATTAATCCGATGTAAGGTTCTTTCAATCTCAGGATTGAAAATATATGCTCTAATGATTTAAATCGGGGCATGCACTTCTAATTCCTGAAAAGAAAAACCAAACTAAGATCTAATTTAAACCAATTTTTTTAAAATAAAATCTAAAGTAGTAAAAATCTAGCTAGTATCAATATCAATAACAAATAACTAATCCCCGGCAACGGTACCAAAAACTTGTTGTGCTGAAAATATCTGCAAGTGCACATAATCGTAACAACTAGTAAAGTGTTTTAAAGAAAATGAATGTCGAACCCACAGGGATTAAGTATGCTATTGAGTACGGAAATTTACTAAGTTAATTACTATTTGGTAAACTGAAATTTGAATAACAGATTATCTAAATTAAATTGAAGAAAATAGCATTAAAATTATGATTTTAAAGATAATAAGAATAGATCTAGAGCGTTTGATTTCACCTAACAAATCTCACACAATTTATTATTCCTTATTATAGAATTCCAATTATCTCATGTTGATGATAAAAATCCCTTAACTATTCAATATTTTCTCTCGAACAATACTAAAAATATCTCTAATTAATAACTTCATATCTCTACATGAATTTAACTACTTTGAGACTCATTAAATTTTTAGATTTTTCTTGATAATCACACTAATTGCAGTAAAGTATCTTTACTTTTGCTTAACTAATCGTGCTTAATCCTAGAGCTTTAATCACAAAGCACCTCTCGATCTCATTGTGATTCAATAGATTGAATAATAATTGGCTAGAAAATTGCAAGCACTAGGAACAAGGAATAAACACTCAATCATGAAAATATTGAAAATACGATAACATAGAATATAAATTGTGTGTTCAATACTAGACTACATCAAAGCTCTAGAAAATAAAATTAGTTCATAATGAAATTGAAAACAAAAAGAACAAAACTAGTGTTCTTCGTTGGAGTCGGTTGATTCAGCATGCGGCTCTCGCCTCTACTCCCCAGATCCGCCTCCTCGAAAGAAACTTAAAGAATAAACACTGGAATATTTTTAGTCTAAAACTTAGAGTCTCCTCTTCTCTTTCCACCAGCTGGGATTAAATATATGTCAAAACTTTAAATGCAGAAACAAGATAAATGCGGCTACAATCTAGCCTAAAGATCTAGAAAATAGTTTCTAAAGATAAATGTTAACATAAAAAAAAATTTTCCCAAGAATAACGAGATTATCTAAAATTGAAGATTCAGTGATATGCGGCTTGAATTGCAGAACACAGAAGATTCCCATCGAGTAGATGTCATGTGCGCTAAATATAACTGGCCTCCTAGGCTAATGGCCGAGATGTAAGGTTCTCGATCGAAACGAAAGACCTCTCTCACCAACCTACTAAGTGGTAAAGCCGCTCACCTTTGCTAGTTATTGCCCATAATATCGTTTCGTTTGGCTGCTTACGTTGGTCTTTCATATTGGCCGCCCAATCTAGTCTCCCGGAGCCATGTCGTCAAGTCTTCTCGCCCAGGAGGTAAAATATCTCACTCATCGCTCAACTCTTGTCGCCATTTGTTAGTATAGATTCGTAGTCTTTTATTTTGTACCAAAATGTTCTCCATTCGCACTAAATCTTCTCATTCCTTCAAATCCAAGAAAATATAGAAAAATATATAGAAATAAAATAAAATCAATAGTATTAGAGGAGAAATGACACGTTTCATTAATAAAAGAGTAATAAAAATCACATGAAAATCACACTTATCAAATACTCTCAAACTTAACATTTGCTTGCCCTCGAGCAAATAAGAAAAGAAAGCCGAGTAAAACAAGCAGTGATTTGATTCATAAAATTTTTACCTCAAAGATTGTCTAAAGCCTAAAATTCAAAGGAATCGTTCAAGATCAATCAAGTCTAGAAGTTAATTCAATACTCAATTCCACTGCATTATCCATCCTCACATTCAAGCATACCTATCACTCTCACTTAATCATTAGCTCCCCGGAAAGTTTTATGCAAACAAATAAGTAAATAATGGATCTCTAAAAACTCTATAGGCTTGCTTTTCAAATCACTCTCCCCTAATATAGAACATAAACTATCATCAAGAATCAATAGATCTTTATTAAGCTTGTAATATAAGGCTAGGGTGAGGGCTACAAAGAAAATGTAGGATTCAAAGAAAGCAAGAGAACTTAAGTTTGAATACCAACAGACAAATAGAGCATTCTCACTTCTAACATTTCTTCTCAATCATTGTAAATCTCTCAACATACCTCTCTTTATTGCACTTTGAAGTATCTCCCTCTTTACCGCTCTATTCAGCAGGTCAGACATTTTCTATTCTTTTCTTCTTCTTCTTCCTTTTTTTTTTTTGGAAATATTCCATACCTTTTCGACTACCTTTGTGGATAACTCTCGTCGGCCTTTTCTTGTTGGTCATACAGTAGACGAGTTGACTTTTCACACTCCCAAACTTATGACCTTGATGATATTGCAATAATTAACTTTACTTGTAGACCGTCTACCTCTCTTGTCTTTCATGCTCTTGTGAGTTTGTGATTTTGTGTAAACTTAGTTCTCTTGAAAGGAAAGGAAATTAGTGTTTAAACTCAAATAGGGTAGGGAATATGAGGTTTGCAAGAAAGAAAAAAATAAGGCCAAAATATTTGTTAACACATTAAAGCCCACATACTAGTACATAACTTAGCTAGCAAATATTTCACCTTCACAATAATAAAATAAAACAGACTCATAACTAGGTAAGTACATGAAACAACATGCGAACGAACAAATTCAACAACCAACCAGCACCCATTTACTTTGGTACGAAAACCACTTAACCATTTCACATACTACACTATCATGCAGATCATAACCAGCCCTCAACACTACATTAGCCACTCTTCACATATTACACACAAACAAAACTTGAATATATACCCAATCATCCCACAAGTCAAATTCAAACATTCACACGACTTGAAACAGTTTCAGCTCGACACACTTCATCACTTAATCAGCCAAATAACCACCACAATAGCCAACATCAACTCAAAAGTAGCTTGCATACAAATCCTTAAAATTGTTTACGTGGACTCAACTGTCAGTATAAAACTCCAAATAGCAAAATAAATGTACATCCAATCAATCTAACATTAACTCTATCGGTCAGTATTTAATTCAAATAGTTACAAAACATCCACTCCTCAAACCCCGAGCATCCAATTAACTCACTACACTTCCAACACAATTTTTCCAACCTCAAGACCAGTCCAACACATTAATTCCGCTTACAAAATTCCATGCAACCACCACATCAACCCCACGTTATCCACACTTCTAATCCAACCAAGAAATCACAATTACACAATTCTCAATACACAACAAGTCAGCAAAGTCTTCCAATAGGTACCAATATACAGATTACTTTTAACTAAATAATACAAATGGTGGTACTAACACTCTACTTATCTTACGAAATTTTGTGTGTTTAATTCGAGAAAACTTGATGGCAAGGAGACACTATCTAAGGCTTATTTCAGTGCCATGTGATATATATATATTTTTTTGATGAAAGAACTGATCTCATTAATCAAAGATGTTAAAGAACATCAAACTCCAGGAACATAATCAAGTAAAAGAAACACTACATCATTTCTTTTGTGACTATATGTAAGATACACGAGGGGCATGTTTCAAAATCATAGATATCCTCTGAGCAACCGAAAGCAGTTTTTGCTAGATGATGTGTTGCCATATTAGCTTCTCGGTTTGTATGTGTAACTGACCAACAAGCATATGAATTCAGAATCTCTCTTGCATCTTCTACCAGGCAGCCACCCAAGCTCCAATTCTTTGTGTAATTCTTCAATAAATCCACCACTTGCTTTGAATCACCCTCCAGACAAAAATGTGTTATGCCAACCTCTTTGCAAAAAACTGCAGCTAGGAGCATACCGTATGCTTCAGCATCAAAAGAGGATCCTTTGAGATTTCTGTGAGCCTGTAAACTTCCAATAAAAAGACCATGGTAATCTCTAATGAGGACTCCAATTCCAATTTTCATGTCCTTTTGATTTACAGCAGCATCCCAGTTGACCTTAAATAGCCCCTCCTCAGGCTTTGACCACCTTGGAAACCCTGCAGTAGTTGTGAGTTTGGCCCCTATGTCCTCTGTGAGAGCTTCCCTATATAATACCAGTTCTGTTTTGGCCAGTTGGTGGAGGGCATTTGGGTGTTTGAATTCTTTTCCGAGAAGAGTATTGTTCCTTCTAGTCCATATGCCCCTCATAGTTGCTGCCACTTCTTCTAGTTCCTCTAAACTGAGTATCTCAACGAGTCTGGACCAGATATAAAAAATCAGATCACTTTGCACGGATAGCTTTTGCACCTTTTTCACTCCCTGACTCCATACATCTTTAGCAGCAATGCATCCCCACAAAACATGTCCAGAGGTTTCTGCCTCCTGCTTGCAGGTCAAGCATGAACTGTGTTCCACCACTTTCCTCCTTCTTAGGTTTGCTAGAGTAGGTAGAGCCTCATTACATGCTCTCCATAGGAACATCTTGGTAGCAGGGGTTACTCTTAGCTTCCATATAGTCTTCCAAGCTTGTTTTTCTTTTTCTTTACCTGAGGTCTCCCCTTCCTGAGCACACTCCAAAACTTTACTGAGATGGTACCCACTCTTGACAGTATAGAGCCCATTTGTAGTGAATTGCCACACTAATTTGTCTTCTCTCCCCCTCATGCTAATCGGTATTGATTTAATATCAGTTATTTCTTGTTGGGTGAATAGCTCTTGTAAGAGGGGTTCCTTCCATTGCTGCACTTGGGGGTTAATCAGATCACTAACCTTTTCACACCAACAATCCACCTCTCGGATAGACTGAATCTTATATGGAGGTGAAAAAGGTAGCCATTTAGCTGACCATATGTTAACATGTTGGCCATTCCCCACCCTCCATATGAGACCTTCTTTTAACAAGCTTAGCCCTGCATGAATGCCTCGCCAGGCAAAGGATGGCCCTGTCCCCACTTTAGCTTCTAACAACCCCACCTTACTGAAGTACTTCTGCTTTAGGATCCTGCCCACCAAAGAGTTTGGGTTTTGTAAAATTCTCCACCCTTGCTTAGAGAGTAAAGCAAGGTTGAAACTCCTCAGATCTCAAAAACCAAGACCTCCCATTTCTTTGCTATGACTAAGTTGCTTCCAATTTACCCATTGAATTTTGGAACTATCTTCATTGAAGCCCCACCAGAATTTCCTTAGTAATTGATTTAGCTTGTTGGTGATGGAGATTGGTATCATGAACATACCCATAGCATAGGTGGGAATGGCTTGAAGAACTGCTTTGAGGAGGACTTCCTTGCCTGCTACAGATAGGTATTTGTTTTTCCAGTTGGAAACTCGACTCCAGGTTCTATCAATAAGAGTATGAAAGGATGCCACCTTTGCTCTGCCCACCAAAGCAGGAAGTCCCAAGTATTTTTCAAAGGTGCCACATGATTTAACCCCTGTAAGCTCCAAAATTTGTTGTTGAGCTGCCTGGCCAGTATTTCTACTAAAGAAAATAGAGGACTTGTCTTTGTTTATCACCTGTCCCGATGCCTTCTCATATATGTCAAGTATGTTGAGCACCTGCCTGAGTTCCTCAGCTTTAGCTTGGCAGAAGAGCAGACTGTCATCTGCAAAAAAGAGATGGTTCACTGATATTGGACTTCTTCCAATAGGGACAGGGGTTAAAACACCACAGGCTTCAGCTTGGTTCAAAAGTGCAGTGAGGGCTTCTGCACATAAGATGAAAAGGCAAGGGGATAAAGGGTCCCCTTGCCTAAGGCCCCTTGAAGGCAAAATGGACTCTTGAGGCTCCCCATTTACAAGTATAGAATATGATACGGACTGGAGGCAGGTCTGAATTAAAGTAATCCACTGAGGAGGGAACCCCATCTTGATCATAATAGCTTCCACAAACTGTCATTCCACCCTATCATATGCCTTACTCATATCTAATTTCAGAGCCATAAATCCTCTTTTGCCTTTCATTCTTGAGTTCATGGAATGTAAGATCTCATAAGCTACCAGTGTGTTATCAGAAATGAGTCTCCCGGGAACAAAGGCACTTTGGTTGAGGGAGATGAGCTTAGGCAGCATAGCCTTCAGCTTGTTGGCAATGGTTTTGGAAACAATTTTGTAAACCACATTACACAAACTAATGGGCCTGAAATCAGTAACTCTCTTGGGGTTTTTAACCTTAGGAATGAGGGTAATGAAGGTATTATTAACCTCCTTCAATGAACCACCTTGGTTTAGTACTTTGAGTGCAAAATTACACACTTGCTCACCCACCACCTCCCAATGCTTTTGGTAGAACTGAGCTGGGAATCCATCAGGGCCAGGGGACCCTAGTGGATTCATCTGAAAGATAGCTTCTTTTATATGTTCTTTGTTGAAAGGGGTCATTAACCAAGCCTGCATCTCTAAATCCAGTTTTGATCCCAATGCAAATAGGCAGTTTTCAAAATTAGTGGGGTGTGTAGAGGCAAAAAGGGAAGAGAAAAAACCTGTGAATACACCTCCAATCTCTGCTTGCTCAGTTACAATCCTCCCTTGTGGGGCCTCAACCCTTTTAATATAATTGATCTTTCTTCTCTGACTTGCCTGCATATGAAAGTAACGAGTGTTCCTGTCTCCATGTTTGAGCCAGTGTTGTTTTGCCCTTTGGCGCCACTTCAAATCATTTTCTGTCATAGCAGACACCACATCCTCTTGGGCCTTTTTCATGCAAGCAAGATGATTGCCTTAGCCAGATTCTTGTAATTCCCCAATGCTTTGTAGTCCCTGTGTGATGTTCAAGTTCTGCTGCTTCTTTGTTTTCTGCTTCCAAGCCAGCAGCTCCTGTTGACAAGTATCTAGTTATTTTCTCAGGTCACTATCCTCACAACTTGATGTATTGTCCCTCCTCCATGCCTCACTGACTACCTTTTGGCATTCTTCCTTTAACTCCCATGCCATCTCATATCTGAAGCACACTCTTCTTTTCCTTCTCTTGTGGCTTGTTCTGCATGTTTCAATGAGGAGTGGTGAATGGTCAGATTTAACTGCTACAAGAGCAGTGCACGAGCTATGCTTGAAAATATCATTCCATTCCTCTTTTCCCATTGCTCTATCAATCTTTTCCTTTGTGAATTCCCTGCCAGCCCTATTATTAGACCATGTAAAGCTTAGTCCCTGCGAGTGAATGTCATTAAGGCCACAAAATTCAACTGCTTGCCTAAACTCCTCAATTTGTTTATAGGGTCTGCTTGCTCCACCCATTTTCTCCTTTTGGTGAAGGATCTCATTGAAGTCTCCAGAGCACAGCCAGGCCATGGGCCTAGGGGGTTTGATCATCTTCAAAAGTTGCCAACTGCCTTTCCTTTTTCCAGTATCTGGGTGACCATAGAAACCAATAAATTGCCATGTTGGTCCACAGTCATCTTCCTGAATCAGTGCACTGATATGCCATCTAGTGTAATTAATCAATTTGACATTCCATTTATCTTTCCATAAGAGAGCAATACCACCACTTAGTCCCACACAATCAACTGCAAAGCAACCATCCATCATTAGAGTTCTCCTGATCCCTTCCATTCTTTTTGTTCTGCTTTTAGTTTCCACAAGGAAAACTAACAAAGGGCACTTTTCCTTAGATAAATTCCTAAGGACACAAACTGACCGAGGGTTCCCAAGCCCTCGGCAGTTCCACACCAAAATACTCATTGATTTTGGCAGGGCTGGAGACCAGCCTCTGCCTGGAAACGTGAGTCTTCATTTGTGTCATCAAGTCCTTTACTCTTTTTTGAGACCAAGTTGCTATGTGTCTTCCTCCTCTTGCATCCCCTCTGGTAGAAAACTATGGCTGGCCTGTTAGGGGTATCAACCAGAGGGGTATCACCATTGCCTTCCTCATGAATGTCTCTTTCCCGAGCCTTTCTTTTCCACCTTCTGACCGTGCTTACCAAGTCAACCCTACCATGCTTCACGTGATCATTTGAACTAGCCAACTTGCATGACTCCCTTTCTTGTCCCGAATCCTGTTGACTAGGGACCTGCTGCCTAGGGACATCAAACATCTTAGTAGGAGCCAACATAAAGTCCTTTTTTGGTGTGTCAGACCCAAAAGATGACTCATGCATGTGTGTTGACTGCAAGTCTTCAGTGGGTTGATCTTCCATTTGATCTTGTAACTGGTTCCCAAGGAAGCTACCGTGGACAGGATCAACTCCTACTATTGTTTCTTCTGCTGGTGGTTGGGATTGGACCCCTTCTTTTCTTCCTCATTTTCCGCTAGGGACGTGTCTTACTTTCCCGCCAAACCTTCCACTTTGAGAGCTTTGCCCTTGCACCTTGGTTCTTCACGTGCAACCCGATCCCTGTCTCCTTGTTGTTCATCCTTGCGGTGGTTCCCACCTCCACCACCACCGTACCTACGCCTGTCAAAAATGTTTGTGTTTCTGGGTTGCCCTCGTAACCAGGGGCCAAATTGGTATGAAACATGTTCATCGCCTTGTTGCTCAGCTCTCTGCCTTGTGCAGCTCCTTCCTTTGTGAAATAGCACCCCACACTTGAAGCAAAAGCTTTGTAAACGTTCATATTTAAAGGGAATCCAGTGTTGTTTTTCACCTAGCATCAGCCATTTTCCTCTCAGAAGCGGTTGATGGAGATCCACCGCTACCCTTACTCTGAGGCATCTCCCCCAAGCTCGCCCATCAGCCTCGGCTTCAACTCTGATAACATGACCAATTGCTTCTGCAAACTACTGACCAAACTCTTCTGTCATGGTTGCTAGCGGCAGGTTATGCAACTGCACCCAAAAAGGTTTAAACCGAAACTGTAATGCATGAATGGATATTGTTTCATCCACATCCAACATGGTTAGAAGGTGTCTATCGAAGAACCATGGACGTCCACTTAAGACTCTCTCTTTATCTGTCATCTTTTGGAATTCTATCAGAAAACATTGTTCTCCCAATGCCTTGAAAATAACCCATCCTTCCAGCTTCCATATTTGAGACATTGTGACCTTAAATCCCTCGCTGTTAACACTCTTCTCAGTTAAGGCCTTCCCCACCAGACAGTATTTGCCCCGTGCATCTTCCTCAATGTGGGTTTCTGGGTTGACATGGAAGAAAGAGCTTTCCTCCTTGGAAAGATCTAGCTTCTCCCATTGCGATGCTAAATCCTCCGTTTCCATTACGAACTCACAAGCACAAAACGATACCACAGTACTCACATGAAGTGAGACGTTGACCTTTGAGATTAAACCCAAGGCACTGGAACCTCACACTTCCTCTCAGAGAAAGGGAGGTACTCTAGACGAAGGCACTCCACCCCAGGCAAATGGTAGACTCAGTGCCATGTGATATAAAGCAATGATGTTAAATTTAATTAAGAGAAATGATAGTTGCAGTCGTGAGTGCGCAAATGCCGCGCAATCACTTTGAAAAATGTGAATAAATACAGGACTCACATAAAAAAAATAATTTTTTAATAGTGAGTTCCACTTTGTTTCAAAGCAGCTGCGTGGTGCTTACGCACTCCACGACTATATGTTGCATTACTCTTCAATTAAATTATTGGTAAATGTATGACTGTGGCTAGTATTAGGCAAGGCATTACCTTGAATCACTATATATATAACATAGTTATATAGTTATACTTATATATATTTGTTAACTTATATTATACTTAGATTGTTTTTTTAAAAGAGTTAGGGTCATCTGTCCAATAGTCGCTCCTCTCCAATTTTTTTAAAAACCCTTACTTGTGGCGGAGGAAAATCGTGGTTACAAATCAAGTATCTGGGGTACAAAATAAACCTAGCATGCCAAAAGAAACCAAACTAGAAGAAAACAAGAACAACAAAACCTCAAGCAAAAGAAAAACGAGACTAAATAATACGAAGCGAAGGCATCCCGGAGTGGTCCATGCGAATAACGCCACGTAATGCTCGAGGAGTCTCCGTCAAGTGGGAATAAACTAAATCACTACCAGAAGCCCCATGCTTGGCTAACCAATCTGCAACTTTATTTCACTCACGAAAATCATGGTGAATCGAACAAGTCATAGAATGCATAATATCAAGAATTTCTTCCCAAATATCCTCCAGGTACCATATCCCACATCTTTTAATCCTCCACCAAGAAATAACAGTCATAGAATCAAGATCAATTTCCACATAATTGAGGGATAGAGATTTACAAATTTGGAGCCCATGAAGGAGAGCTAAAAGCGTTACCTAATTACTTGAGCCTAGCCTGTACCAATGACCGCAGAAAAAGCAAGAATTAACTTACCATGCTCATTTCTAATAATCCCACCTACGCTAGAGGCACCCAGGTTACCTAAACTACTACCATCTGTGTTCAGTTTAATCCAACTCGCCAGAGGCTGTTGCCAAGTAATAGCTTTGCAATGCCTAACGGGAGGGAAACTAGGTTGGACATGTAAACTCTCAAGTACCTACAAATCAAAACCAGAAATGTGAGAACTAGCATGCATATCACGACAAATAAGACTAATCCACCAACAAACAAAGTGAATGATGTCAGAGGAAGTTTCAAAGAGTCCCTCCATACGTGCCAAACAACGCCTCTGCTAGAGTCTCCAAGTAATAACCACAGGAAAAAAACCCATAATAATGCCAAGTTGAGATGATAATTTCGCACGTTGAAACCAAGACTACACCGTGTCTTTCCAGTTGCAACCAGTCAGAATACCAAGACTACCCCCAAAATTATGCCAAACAGTGCTAGCAATTTCACCTGCAAACAGAACATGATTCTAGTCTTCATAGTGACCGTTAGCACAACAATCACAACGAGAGGTAATAGGAATGCTAATACAGCAAAGATGGTGATCCACGCTCAGGGCCATATACCAGGCTTTCCACATATTGATGGACATCTTAAGAGGAAGACTTTTATGCCACATCCAAGAATGCCCTTCAAGAGTGCCACCCTAAATATGCACACAATCCCAAGCCGACTTGGTAGAAAACAAGCCGTTATCATTTTTAGTCCATATCAACACTTCCAACCCTGGTTTAGACTTACAAATTCCTCTAAGATACCGTCCAGATTATCTGGGCCCACTAAATGTAGAATAAAATCCACATCACAACTATTAGATAATTTGCAATCCTTAACTTTAAGGAGAGGATTAACCAGAATATGCATATCATTAGCTAAAGGACCTCTGTCCCGCCATTTATCATACCAGAAGAAAACATTTCCTTCTTTAAGGCACCACTTAGTGTTATCCAAAACCAAAGGAAGACTTTTAGCAATCATTTTCCAAAACCTAGTACCCTTGGTTGGATCAACTAGGGTCCAAGGCTTAGCAACCACATACTTACCCTTAAAAGAAATTGGCCCATAAAGAGTTCCCTTGAATAAGATTCCAAGCAAAACGAGTGTCAAGGGCTTGTTGCATATCATCAAGATTCATTAGGGCCAAGCCACCTTCCTCTAAGGGATGCAAGATAGAATTCCAGGCCATCCATTTTTTCTTACCCCTACCATTTACTCTCCCCTAGAAAAAAGTGTTCATCATATGATTGAGGGTTTTGATAGTGGATTGTGGGACCTGCAGAACTACAAAGAGATGGAGGGCCATACTAGAAAGAACATGCTGGAATAAAATAAGTCTGCCACCCGCCGAAAGGATTTTCATTTTCCAGCCCGATATTTTCTTTTGAAATTTAGACACCATATCTTCCAAATGCACCTATTTGAGACGACCCAAAATAATAGGCATGCCAAGATATTTGAAGGGGAAAGATGCTTCTGAAAATCCAGTCTTTCTTAATAATAAACTCTTATGAGCTGTGGAGATTTTTTAGAGCAGTACATGGCAGATTTAGAATGATTAATGCATTGTCCCGACCAACTTTCATATTTATGAAGCACAGCTAAAATCTCCTTGATGGCTTTCGAGCTACCATTAGAAAAAATTACCACATCATCAACATACAATAGATGACAAATTATAGGCGTACCTCGGGCCTGTGAGAATTGACCAAATTTCCAAATCTCAACACTTTGTTTGATGAGTCAGGAGAGGACTTCCTGTAGAATAATAAATAGATTGGGGGAAGAGGAGGTCACCCTGACGCAAACCACAACCCCCTTGAAAGATGCCTTTTATAGTGTCATTCATCATAATAGAATACCAAGGAGTCGAGATGCAGAACCTCCAGAAGAAAAGACCAGTGCACTCGATCATAAGCCTTAGCCATATCCAGCTTAATATTACCACCTTGGGCCTTCTTATTGATGGAATGGACTATTTCCTGCGTGATACTAATATTCTCAAAGATACTTCTTCTCGGGATGAAAGCGCCTTGCTCCCACGATATCATTCGTGGAAGGAGACCTGTCAAGCGGTTAACAATGATCTTGGAGCAGGTTTTATAAAAAAATCAAGCAAAGACTGATAGGCATGAACTTATCAAATCTAGAAGGTATATCAACCTTTGGGATTAAGACAAGAAAAAAAGCTGTAAAAAATCTTGGAAGCTGCTTAGAAACAAAAAAGTTGGATATGGCTTCCAAAACATCCTCTTTCACCATTTCCCAACAACTTTTGAAAAAACCCAATCCAAACTTATCAGGTCCTGGAGCACTGTTAGACGGGATAGAAGAAAGAGCTAAGAAAACTTCATTCATAGTAGGAACTGAGCAAATAATAGAACTATCAGAGTCTGAAATAACAAGTGAAATAAGAGTCAACAAGTCAGGTAGTGATCTAGTCGGCAAGCCTTGCAAAAAATTAGGAAAGAAATCCACAGGCCCTTGATGAATACTCTTCGGCGAATTGAAAACCACCCCATTCGAACACCTCATTTCCACCACTCTTTTATGCCATTTATTGGCAAGGCAAGCATGGAAAAAATTTGTGTTCCGATCACCTTCCATATGCCATTTTAACTTAGATATCTAAGCCAATCTTGTATCTTCACGGCGAAGCCAAATATCTAGTTCCAAAGACGAGACAAGAAGGTCCCTATCTATTACTTCATCCCAGCTTTAACGTAGCTTATTTTCAAGCTCTTCAATGTGACTGTCAAGAGATTTAATATGCACAGTAGTACGGCCAAAAATTTGTTTAATCCATTCCTGCAAAGCAACCATAGTATTCTTCAATTTGTGTAACACCCCGTTCCCGAAAAGACATTTTAGAATTTTCGAGGAGCCAGTGTGCTACTACTAAACTTGAACTTAAAACTTTTTCTTTTTAACAATGCACTAGATGCTAAAGATTTTCATAAAATAACAAACTTCAATAAATACTGAAAATCTAAAATAAAGTCTACGGAAGTCTCATGTGCTTATCAAAATAATTTATTTAAAACTTAAAACCATAGAAATAATCATAGCATAATCTGTCTAGGCCTCTGCCTCGCCTCCCTGGGTCAAGTTCTGTCCTGCAGTCTCGTCTTCATAAATGTCATCACCTGGGGTGGTTTAAAAACATAAAAACAAACTAAAATAAGTCGAATACTCAATAAGCAACACATCATACAGTAAACATAATAAACATAAGGTTTCTTAAAAAGCGTGCATATTCATAAATACATTCATAAATAATATGAACATTAACTTATCTTTCACTTGTCATAGGCCGTTACCCACTGTTGACCCTTATGAGTTAGGGTTAGCGAATCTAAATAGATTCTGATTCCGCCCGTGGCCGCGGGTTGTGGAATCCATACATAAGGAAGACATACTGGGTGCACTACCAGCATGCACGACCTGGAAATGCAATATGCCCATAACATAGGTACCGTTTTCATATCATAACATAGGCCGTTACACATTTTATCAAAAACATACTTGCATACTTGTCATTTCATAGATTTCAAAAGAAATCACATACATACTTATCATATCATAGATTTCAAAAGAAATCACATACATACTTGTCATATCATATCATAGATTTCAAACGAAATCACATTCTTTCATAAACGTCGTGATACATGTTTCATCGTATAAAATCATGATTTTTCATAAATATTTTACGAAATAACTCTCTCATAAAATCATGCATTTCCTAAATAATTTTATGAATAATCTTTCACATAAAATCATGCATTTCATAAATAATTTCATGAATAATCTTTCACATAAAATCATGCATTTAATAAATAATTTTATGAATAATCTTTCGCATAAAATCATGACTTTTTATAAATCTATTGATGCATAACTCATTTCATAAAAATATCATTTGTCACAAATAACTTAATGCATAATACTTTACATAAAATCATAGATTTTTCATAATTTTATCATGTTTTGGGTACGTAAAAATAAGCTTCCAATGAAGGGCATACATGCAAAATATTTTTATAAAAGAAATGTCGTTTACCGTACATACGTGTAAGGGTATGATCATGCTACTTACCTTGCAATGCTAATCCAATATTTCCAGGGCGCGACTGATTTCCTATAAGATAGACACGTAGCTTACGTAAATTTCTACTTAAAGACGTACCTCGTAATTAAACTAGAAATTCCAACTTAATCTATATTTTCCACTAACTTTGGTCTTTCAAAACTCTAAAATCACATTGACTCCATAATATTGACATCAATTCTGTATATCTAGATTTTATATGTCCCACTTAAAATACAACTCTATCACCATGATACAAATCTAATTAACCTCAAGCCCAGCCCACAACTAAGCCAAATCCCATTTAAAAATACAAGTCCATTTAAACATCATTATAATTTTTGTAAAAGTCAAAACCTGGCCCATAATAATACTACATGAGACCATCCACACAAGCCCAACGTACACACCAAAAGGGCCTAGGGCCCAACGTCCCATCACGAAATTAAGGGTTCCTTCAGAACCCGAATCATGGCTATACGGAAAAGAAAAGAACAAAAGAGTTTGAGAGAGAGAGATGGGTCTGCGATGGAGGAGCTCACTGAGGGAGGAATTGCACGGCACGACGGCTGGGAACCAAGGCGGCGCAACTGGGTTCCTTTGGGCTAGTTAGTGCGACGCCGAGAGAGAGGATGAGTGAGAGAGAATGGAGAGAGATTTTTCGCACCACGCGGCGTGCATGGGGGCTTCGGGTGGTGGTGTTGGGCGTCACTGGGGGGTGGAGGCTAGACCTCCGACGATATCTGTTGCTGCTGACGGTGGCATCGCGGCCCACCAGTGGCAGAACGTGGCTCACAGTCTGGGGAGGGATGCTCTGTTTCGATGGGCTAAAACAGGGGAGGATGGCAGCGGGTTGATGGCTTTTTCAAGGGCAGGCCGTGCAGTGGTTTTGCTAGCTGGGCTACGGGGTGGCCAGAGGGAGGAGCTGAGACGTGGTTTGCTTGGCTTTGGCAAGGTGGTGCAGTGGGTTCCCAGTGGCGTGCAGTACTTCTGTGCGTGGAGGAAAAACGTGGACGAACTCGGCAGTGAAGTTATTTTCTGGGATTTACGGTGGAGGGAAAGGTGGTCTGCTGGACTAACTGAGGGAAGGTGGTGGAGGTTGTGTTTCTGGACGTGTTGCGGTTTTGAGGGGAGGAGGTTTGAGAAAGGTGCTCTGTGTGCGTGAGTGTATCTAGACGTTGGCAGCAATGGCTATATCTTTCATGCAGAGGAGGAGGTTCTAACCTATTTATAAACCTAGCCAATTGAGAGCCAAGAGGAAAACCCTAGGATGAGAAACGTGAATGTGGAGGAAACAGATGAAGCCCGTGCATGCATAGATAGACGGACACAAACTAAACCGTGCATGAATAGAAATCTACCACAGTGAGGAGTCTACGTGATGGAGGGCTATTGCAGCAACCATCAAAGTTCTCGTATGTGTATAAAAAAAAACATGGTGGAAAACCCTAGAGAAAAATAAAGGAAGAGACGTGCATGTGCATGTGAGTGGATTGTTTGAAATTGATAGAAGAAAAATCCGATAGGGAGGATTTTTATTATGAAGAGGATTCATGAGTTTGGAGGGATAATAATAATAATAATAATAATAATAATAATAATAATAATAATAATAATAATAATAATAATAATAATAATAAAGCCTAAAATAATCTATCCGATAAATTTTCTAATGGGCTTTAACTCATTTATTGAGCTTAATAAAATTATTCAAATTTTATCCCAAAAAAATAAATATAGGATCGGGTCGTTACAATTTGGCTGCCAGTTTAGTAAGTCCATGACCAACAACAGACACAGACCACGCCTGGCAAACATGTAACGCACGTCCTTGTGGTGAGACTTTTTCCAAAATATGTTTATAAAAAGGACGACGAGAATTACTGTCCGATTTAAAACTTTTCACTTGCATACCCAGGGTGCAAGACTCCACGTTCATAATTTAAAATGTGCTTTTCTCATAAAAGAGGTTTACAGCGAAAAACATAAATCTTGAAATAAAAAGGCCTCTCGACGTTTAAAACTTGTGCCTAGACTTCCGTGCTCTCCCCCATGGGCCGTGTCCATCCTGATCGTGCAGTTCCTATGAGGGGGAGGGACATGCATAAAAACTAAAATGAATCGAAGACTCGTAAGCATTACTTCATACAGTTAAAATATAACAACATTGATTTTCAATCATGCATTCATCATTTGTACATACTATTACGTGCGTGCATATGTGCGTTCATTTGAAAACTTCACTGGATAGGGTTTTTCTCTTTTAAACATGCTTCCTTTTCGTCAAACATTTCTCCCGTTAGTGCCTTCATTTCTGCAAGAGTTCATGCATGTTTACGTGTATTCTTTTGAAAACATTACTGGACGGGTCTTTTCTTTCAAAAGACTTTCCTTTCTTTAAAAACGTGTCCCCCGTCAGTGGCTTCATTTCTTAAAGATTCATGCATTTGTGCGTTCGTACATGCGTGCATACATCCATTCATTCTTATCACTTTCATAGGCCAGTACACACTGTTATGCCCCGTGTGTTTGGGGCTAACGGTCTTCCTTTGGACCCGTATTCCGCCCGTGGCCACGGGTGGGGAACCCCTTTTTATAGGGGGCAGCACTGGGTGCACTTCCAGTACTACTTACCTGGCATTGCAATCTGCCCATTCATTGGTACCCTTTCCTTTCAGTCATGTGGCCGTTACGTATCTTCATACATTCATACTTTCGTTTCTTTCTTTGCTTTTCATTCGTTCGTTCATGTCAGCTCGAAAGAGCTGGAGCTTTCATTCAGTTCATTCTTTCATTCATCGATCCTTTCTTTTCATGACAAAACATTTCTTTTCATGAGAAAGCATTTCTTTTCATGGATAAACATTGTTTGGGGCGTAAGCCCAAAAATCGTCTTTTCGTGTTTCAGTTCATTTCAGTTCTATCTTTTCTTTAACAGTTCGTTCTTGAAAACTTCATTTGAGAACATACATGGGCTTAAATGTCGGCTTTCGTGGCATCCATAAGCGTCATCATTGAACGTCGTCTCTCATGGCATCAACGAGAGTCACCTCGTGGCGCACATGAGAGCGTCGGTTCGTAGGATCCACAAAAGCATTCGTTGTCATGCCCTTCATGCATCTTCATCAGTTTATGGATTTTCTTAGAAAATACATACAATAGGTACAGCGTATAGTCATCCATTCACATGCGTATAATTAATACTTTGGTTGCGTAAAAGGGGCTGCCAAGGAGGGGCCGTACATACTTATACCTTTTAACAATTAACATTTCTTTCTTAAAACGTCTTTCGTTTCTTTTCGTGAGCATCTTAAAGAAAAAGTGTTTCTTGTATCTTTGAAAACTCTAGAAGAGTATGAACGTAACACTTACTTGGACTCCATGCTACTTGCATGTCATTCAGTACATTCATGCTTGTCAGATGGCAACCTACATGCATACACATAACTTAACGTCATTCTCTATCTAGTACATAAGCAACTTGAACTATAAATAGAACTACGCTATACTTGGAACACTCTCCTTCTATCCATGCACTTACGTGCCCTTTACGATGTTAAAACCTTCGGGGACCCATTACGGTCACCCCATCTTCCAACTCAGGTCTTGCCTCGAGTGCTCATCCACTAAAGTGAACTCATGATTCACCTTAGGATTAAGACACTAAGGCCTTTGTCTCATTCTTCTCATTAACCTCATTCCGACGCATGACTCAAACCAACTAAGTCACGCATCCCGTCCTTAGATAGTACACACGTCAATTTCTTCATGCATCTTAGCCCATACAAATCTTCATTCCCATCCAGACAAGCCATAGGGCTCTAAGCCAACTCTGAGGCTTAAGCACCGTGTAACTATACTCAGGATAGATTACCCATTACATATGGTGAATCCATCTGGCACATGTGTCTAACCAGACTACACATGTACTCTACCCCTTATCGCCTAAGATCAACATATATAACACGTTGATCACCAGCATCGAGGGACAAGGGTCATACTCCGATACCAACCTTCTCTTAACCCGGCTAGCATGGCTCCTCATGCTACCCGTCCCTTTGACAGTTCATCCCAACACTTAACACGACAAGACTCCAATCATAACCATGTCTTATGCCACGTCATACAGCTCGAGACTGCTCCCAAGCTACACCGTGACCTTGTCGAGTTACCGAACACTCTGGTATCTAAATCCCTAACTCATCACGAGTACGGTTCCTCATGTACTCTCGACACAATGTGACACCTTGTCACGTTCTCCTTACGCCATTCCTACACTTTAACACTTCACCCATCATAAGCATGACTTTTAATAACCACGTCACTTCTTGACGTTGCCCAGTCATGCTTCCGCTGCGTACTATTACACTTGTTCCACTACTTCGCCCATCACAAGCACGACGGTCAGTAGTCATGTCACTTCGTGACATTCCTCAGTCATGCTTCCGCTGCGCACTCTTGTACTTGTTCCGCTACTTTGCACATATTCCTAGCCATAAGCCCATCACGGTGACACTTGCCACCTTAGACTACAGGCTATGCCATAACTACTTCGGAACACTGTTCCACAGTTCCCGACACTATCCACCACGTTCCACGCCCATCAATCACGTAACCATCCTTATCTCTACGACACGCCACACAGAGTGTCGTTGCCACGTGGAGTACACTCCACGTATACTCCCTTCGTACATACTACGCCACATCACCATTATGGCATCCCTGCCATATGGTGCATCGCTCCATCACATGGAATACACTCCGCATATATTCCATGCACTTACGACACATCACCACTACGGCATACCCGCCGTATGGTGTGTCACTCCATCACTTGGAATACACTTTGCGTGTATTCCATGCACGTTACGCCACATCACCACTATGGCATATTTGCCATATGATGCGTCACTCCACTACATGGAATACGCTCCGTGTATACTCCATACACGTTACGACATATCACCACTTTGGCATATCTGCCATATGATGTGTCACTCCACTACATGGAATACACTCTGCATATATTCCATGCACGTTACGTCACATCACCACTATGGCATACCCACCGTATGGTGCGTCACTCCATCACATGGAATACACTCCACATATATTCCACGCACTTACGACATATCACCACTACGGCATACCTGCCGTATGGTGCGTCACTCCATCACATGGAATACACTCTACGTATATTCCACGCACTTATGACATATCACCACTACGGCATACCCGCCGTATGGTGCGTCACTCCATCACATGGAATAGACTCCGCGTATATTCCATGCACTTACGACACATCACCACTACGGCATACCCGTTGTATGGTGTGTCACTCCTTCACATGGAATACACTCAGCGCATACTCCATACACGTTACATCACTAAACCATATGGAGTACACTCCACGTGTACTCCATTTACACGCACTACGCCACGAAGTACACTCTACTCGTACTTATCCCGCTCCACATGCCACATCACAATTATGGCATATCCGCCACATGGTGCATTACTCCACCAAATGGAGTACATTCCACATGTACTCCTTTTTACACGCACTACCACAGAGTACACTTCTCCGTGTACTCATCCCGTTCTACCATATGCCAGGAGGGTATATTTTACATATACTCTCCTTGTCTCACATTACGCCACATACAAAGTACACACAGCGTGTACTCTTCCCATTCCACACAACGCCACGTCATCTATACAACACATGCCCCACAACTACACTGCAGAGCACAACCACTCCATAATTACAGCACAGTCCACAACACTTCACAATACACCCAACACTTCACAGCACACTACACGGCACAATGCACCTCCATACAACACAGATAAGCCCAACACTTCATCACACAACTCCACATCACAATGCCACAACTCCATTAATACTAACAGCACAGTCCACAACCTAGTCAACTAATCAATATCTAACATAATTAACGAGGGATAGATAGTTATACCATCGACGGGAATAACCTGTGCGTTCCTCGTTGACCATCATAGCCGATTATGTCGACAGTGTCGTACGTGGCGGCTGACCAACGTACGTTAACTGTTTAGGCGTTTAGATAGCTAGGTGTGGTCTTGGAAGGGCTCGTGATGGCCTTGTGATGGCGGTGAGGGGTATAACACGGCGGCTCTAGCCATGTGCAATGCCGATCAATCACGCGCAGTGACTGTTCATCACGTGCAGTGATTACCCACCACATAAAGTAGTGGCTTGGACCTAGGGCTCGGCTAAGGGAGGTGCGGTGGATCTCGTGGTGGCATCGAGGTGGTGCCATGGTGGCTCACGGTGGCGGATCTGGCCATACCGTGGAGGAGAAGCCGTGGGAGAGTGAGAGAGAGTGTGCTCTCATGGGTGGCAGATCGGGGCCGTGGGAGGTTGGGTTGGCTTGGTGGCGGCCTGAGGAGGCTGGAGGTAGTGGTTACCAGCCGTGGATGGCAGTGCACGGTGGTGCATGGCGTGCAACCCGTGCGTGCATGAGGGGGAGAAGCCCTGTGGTGGAGAGAGGCTATGGGCCTCGGGTCACGTGGAGGAGCTCGGGGAAGGGGAGAGGAGGTTCATGACGTCGTTCGGTGGTCGTGGGTGCTGCGCACGGCAGTGCTAGGGGCCGCGCACGGTGAAGTCGCGTGGGTTTCCTTGTGTGTGCATGTGTGCGACGGAGGGAAGGTGGCTGCGTAACAGGGGCTGGCTTTAGTGGAGGATGATGGCCGGTAGAGGGGAGGTCGCCGTGGGAGCGGTGGAGCCATTGGGCGGCGCACGGCGGCACAGTGCCCTTGAGCCCTTTCGGGCTTCACACTTCTAAGGGAGAGGAAGAGAGAGCGTGAGAGGGAGGGGCTGCCATGGTTGAGCTCGCCGGAGGGAGAGGAGGCCAATGATGCCGACGGTGAGGGCTGGCGGCGCCGGGCTGAGGCCTTAAGCCATTCGGTGTGGGGTGGATCGAGTACTGTGTACGCCAAATGAGAGAGGGAGGAGAGAGAGAGGGCTGCAGGGAATGAGGGAGAAAGAGAGGGGGTGTGGGTATTTGACCCAGTCCCTTCGTCTGGGGATCTACACAACAATCTAACGACGAGGAATTAAAATACTGATTTGAAGATGCGTAAATGTTAACTTAATTAAAAGCACTTGGTGGAATTAAGGTAAATATTATTTTAAACTAATTTTAGTTTATAAAATAATATTTCTTCATCATTAATAAATGATGAAGTCTCATTTAACATATTTAAAAGGGTTAAACCATTTAATTAATAAAAGCTTTCAACATAATTTAAATTCCTTAATATTTTAAATAATTGGAATCATTTTAATAATTAATATCAAAATGATCTCCGACAATTATAATATTTTGGAGCTCTTCAAAATATTATAATTGTCTTATTTAAAAACAAGTTTAACTCAACGGTACTGGAAATATCTCATATAACTATTTCCAATATATTTAAAACATTGGACGTACTTTAGAAGTCACCTAATATCTTAAGAGACATGCCATTGTGGTTTGACACGCATAACGTGACTCGCAGTCGCTAGGAGGATGGGCAGATGATCACAAAATTTTTGCCTTCGGGATTTGCTTACGTCATCAAGACGAAACATACGTCAGAGGGGAGAAACGTACGTAAGAAGGAGCTGGGTATTACATAACACACTCTAAAAACTGCAGATGGTCCACCCATATTTGTTGAAAACGAAAAGGCGAGGTGCCATAAGAGAAAAGATCCATCTTAAGCTTAATAACCATAGGAGAGTGATCAGACGTAGTGCGTGGAAGATAGGAACATATAGCATTAGGAAAAGAAGAGAGCAAAGAAACATCCATGAATACCCAATCTAACTTTGCCCAAGATCGAGCAAGACCCGACTACCAATTGCACCAAGAGTATGTTCTGCCCTTTGATTTCATTTCAACCAAACCACCTTGGTGAACCCAGGTATTGAAATCCTCCATTGCGGCATTTAGTCGTGGACAACCACCCCTTCTCTCTGAATTATTACGAATAATATTAAAGTCTACAGCAAAGAGGCAAGGTTCCAAACCCATAGACTGAGAACTGAGCTCCTCCCACAAGCTTTTCCTCTCGTACATGCTGCACTCAACATATATAATATTACACAAGAATTGATAAGACCCCGTGTTCACACGGAGAGAAATAAACTGTAAGCTTGTCCGCACCACTTGTACATCAAGAGCGTTGTCCCAAAAAATCTAGATTTTACCACCATTAGCTACATTAGAGTTAAACAAGTCAAAATGTAAAGAATGCATCAACCGAAGAGCTTCGTCTAGTATTTGGAACGGTTCCAAAACCGCTACAAGCTTAGGCTTGAACTTACAAACTAAATGCTTTAAAAGATGCCGAGAGGTGCCAATGCCTCGGACATTCCAAATAATGATGGATTCACTCATAAGGTCAAGGTAAAGGAACGGGTAAGGACCCGAAGAGAACTTCTCACTTTCTCAAACATCTTCTTCTGATATTTTTTCTTGGTATTTTTTACTTCAGAGTTTGAATGATAGTCCTTGTCCTGAGAGAGAACTTCCAGAGGAATATTAGGATCAGGCCCTAAAACTATATCATCTAGCATAGGTTCCGAGTTCGCATTCAGATTTAAATCTTCCAAACAGGGGTTGGGTTCTAGATCAATGTTAAGTGTTTCCTCCAAAATTAGAGGGTTGGGCTCTACAAAACTAAAAGAAAAAATTGGTTCTGGGTTCTAAAGGTTACCTGCATCCTCACTGGGCGCGAGCACCCCCCTTCTGTAATATCACTGGGCGTGAGAAACCCTGTCCGTAATATCACTGGGCGTGAGCACCCCCGTCCGTAATATCACTAGGCGCGTGTACCCCACCTGCATTATCATCTGTTATTGTTGCTTTCGTAAAATTAATCTCCTGGGCAACGGACGTTGACGCGTTGGTAGTCAATTGTTCAGTACTGACACCATTCAGTTCAACAGCCTCGTTCTCAAGGGCTACAGGTTCACCTTGGTAGTCGTTCTCACCACCAAAGTCAGATTCACCTTTCTTGTGGCCATGGTTTTTCTCATCATGCATGAGTTTCCCCACGCGACAAGTCTTTGTATTGTGCCCCTGCACTCTACACTTTCCACAATATGCAGGCAGTGTCTCATAAAGAATTTCCTGCTTCCGACTAGTTGGCAGTCTAGGAGTGCCTATCCAAAAGTAAGGAATAGGTTCCTTGGCAGCATCCATCTCTAAACATATTCTAGCTCCATCCGCCCAAGTCGAACAATGGGTGGGATTGTCCTTGAGTATAAACCGACCAATAGGTGCTGTGAAAATTCATAAAAAGGATTCTTGGTAGAAGTTAGGCGGTAATCCAGGAAGCAATATCCACACGGGGACGTTAGATTGTTCTTGCTTTTCATTGAAGTCTGGAGACTAGTGAAACGCACGGTAAGCCACTCCATTCACTTCGAATGACTCACGGGACAGAGCTTTCCCAAAGTCAGCCTCTATAGTCAGCCTTACGAACACGTTGCGGGGGAGTTTCATGGAAGAAATCACCGGGGTAGAGGATAGACCCTAGCAGCTATGAATAAAGGCACGAATCGCATCCATGGAGGGTCTCTGCCGAAGGAACTTGAGCACAATGGAGAATGGAATGGCTTAGCTGAGCGATTGATTTCTTCTTTCGAAAACTGGAAAACAAAAGTTCTCCATCCATGACTTTACGCGCACGAGGGACGACGGTGATGTCAGGCATGGGTTGTGGAGTCGCAGCAAATAGATCAGTGAAGGACTGATAGCATGGCCATCAGCGGTTGCCATGCAGCCTCACCGAAGCAGCAACGTCCAAGCGAAACCCTACAATCACAAGGAACCCTAGCAGAGCAGATTTTTGGAAACAAGGGCAAAAGCATCCTTTTTATGACTTCTATATAATACTTAGATATACAACTATATATACTTATATAGTACGATATATTATACTTATATTTAATACACTTATATGTAATATACTACTATATATATAATATACTTATATACTTATATATATAGTTATACTTGTACATACTTATAAGTATAAGAATATATGTACTTATACTAATACCTATATATTTATAAGAATATATACTACTATAATAATAATATTTATTGATGTAGGTTGTATCGAAATATGGTAAAAATTCAAAAGAAATTTCACCAAAGCTATATGCTCTGGCACATGGTCCGTCCAGGCGGACCATCCAATACTCAGTATGTTTGATGAGTAGATATAGATTTCACACAGCTGATAGAGAATGATATAGGAAAACTCAAAATTGTAGGGTCGTACTCGAAGGAAGCAATGGGGATGATAATATTGACTTCTAGGGAATTGTGGAACATATCATAACGTTAAAGTACGTGAGGGGGATATATGGTCTGGTTGTTTAAATGTAATTGGAAGGATGTCTCAAATCCTAGGTTGGAAGTGCATAACGATGAATATTTTGTGAGTGTCAATACATCTCGCACATGGTATGAGGATGATCCTTTCGTTCTCACTTGCCAAGCGAATCAAGTTTTTTATTTAGATGATCTGCAGTATGGGAACCCATGGCGTGTAGTGGAGATGTTTGCATATATGTTTACATTCCAGAGGTAGATGAACCACATGAAAAAGTTGATAGTCCAGCAAATGAAGAAGCATATCAAGAAAATGAATCAGGCATCAATCTATTTGTTGATCTAAGCCAATATGACATGGTCTCATTGCGTAGAGAAGATGTTTAACCTGAAGTAATTGAAGGTGAATGTCGGAAGAACATGAATCAACTAAAGTGTTTAGTGAGAACGAGAGCGACTGGTCCAGCAAAACTGATAGTGATTGAATTTCGAACAGATATTTGTGTAAGTGTCATTCTTATAATTTTCTGTAACGTTTGTTTGAATACTAAATTATTACAATTTCAAACAGATATGCCTCTCAAATGCAAAGCAACACTTGTGTAATCCCATCCATTACCGACTCCCCGTATGGTTCACCTACCATTAGTAGTGGGCCAACATCACCAGACCTAGAACAAGGTATATTATCAAATTAAATACTACATATAATGCTTGATTTAAGTAATATATATCTATAAAAAATAATTTAGTTAAAATAAAAGCTTTAATTACTGTATATATAGCAGTTGTAAGCCAGCGTCGAGGTTGAGGCACTACGAGGGGTGTTTGCATAGAGAAAATGAGGAAAGTAGGTAAAATTAAAGTTGATATTCAAGATGATCACATTGGTGGCGGGGATTCAACAGCTTGGCTTGCTTCTTATGTTAGTACCCTTACTCGCACGTATGCACAGATAGCTACATCCTCCTAGGCTAAAGTTCTCCAAGATGTGAAAGATCACATCAAAAATCGTTGTTTGGTAATAAGATACATCCCAAGAAACTAAGTATAACATGTTAATTTAAAGTTACTTTGTATTTATACTAATTGTTTATAATTTTTGAAAGCACGAGTTTGAACTTAATTTTGGCCGACGAGAGGATTGACTAACGGTTGAGGAATTAATGTCGAATGCATTTCGGAGGTACAAAGGTCGATGCCATGCACACTATCAGAAGTTCAGTACTACAACAGAGGCGCGCCAAAATCCATTCCAAGCAATGCCACCAAACGAATGAGAGAAGGTTTATAATATGTTTGAAGATCCTACTTATCTGGTGATTTCATTGTTATATTTTTTTAATAGTATATGATAGATGTATTAAACATCAAGTATGGTCTCGATCTTTTCTTCATTTGTATAATAAAATAGTAAGTTGTTCTAGTCCCCGTTAAATATTAATATATAATACACTTTTCTAATTTAAGTTCTAATATAGATTTTCCTTTGCAGGAAGAAAAAAGTTTGATTGACTATGATCTGACCCAATTGTATGCTAAAGCACATAAAAATCGTGATGTGTTTGGACCTGTCCTGAAGTAGAGGCAAATTATGTAATTAGTAACATAATATTTTTGTTACTTATACTAATTTTAATTTTTTTTAAGACATGATGATATCTCTTAAGGAAACTGCTGCAGATCCATCTGATGAATCATCTGTCAACGATACTCAGATCTGTTTTCAAGGTCTTGGATCACGTTCTGGATATTTGAATGGTTTAGGACATTGCGTGAAGCCATCCTCAACATCATTATCCTATTCTCAAGTTAGGTTGAATGACGACAAGACTAAGGAATTAGAGGAAGCAACAGTTGAGATCGAATGATTGAGGTCCAAGGAAAAGAGATGCTGACTCGATTAGATCAAGCAGTAGATTTTGAGGCGAGATTAGAAGAGTACATTCAAAAGAGATTAGGGACAGATGTACAAAAAGTGTTTGAATAGTTGCAGATGATGATGTCCCAAAACTCTATGCCACCACTACAATCTTAAAATTTATTTTTTCTTTAATTATCTTTCTATTATGATGTTCCAAAATTTTTGAACAATTGTGATGTTTGAATTACAATTTGTAGAATATTAATTTGTTATTTTTAACTAAATTTTGTTCTGTACGATTTTTTATTTTTTTTATAAGAAAACTTCATTTCATCAGGTTTAAAACCTTAGGCAGGAGTACAATAGTGTCGATCAATGAAAATTACATTTTCAATGAAAGGGGGAACACTATTCCACCAAATATTCATATCTTCAATAGACCATGCATGTCTGGCAAGTCGATGGGAAGCCTCATTTGTTAATCTGCTGCTATGTTGCAGTGTGCAATGGGGGAACCTTAGCATCAGGTTTTCAATATCAGCCACCAGTGTTTTGATAGGAGCATTTGATTTAGCCACTTGATTGACTTCCTCCACCAAGAGTAAGCAGTCGCTTTCAATAATCAGTTTTGAAACACCAATATGGCAACACAGCTGCAATCCTCTCAATAGAGTCACTGCTTCGACTTGCTCAAGTTCTAAACACACTGATTCTGCTCTACTTGCGGCCATGTGAACCTCTCCAGCATGGCTCCTTAAAATAGCCCCCAAACCAAATTTGTTCAACTCAAAAAAGAGGGCCCCATCTATATTGAGTTTGTGGGAATCCTGAGGAGGTGGAGACCCCCTATACTGCAGCTTTTTCGAACAAGAAAAGCCCCTTTGATGCAACAGCAAATCTGTCCTTAGCTTTTTTGATAGAGCAAATCCAATGACTTGTTGTGTTGGCAGAGAGATCTGTTCATGAACCATCTTATTGCTTCGAAACAAAAAGCCCCAAGCCATAAGGAAGAAATCTATTAGTTCATCAATTGAGCCTTCCAAAAAAACTTCCGTTGCAGTTGAGATAAATGAACTGATGTGGAAATTGTGTTGTAATACAACAAACTCTTTAATCCATATCTCATGAACATGTTGGCATAACAGCAGAGCATGGTTTAAGTCTTCCATTTGGTGTTGACAGAAAGAGCATTGTCCACTAATATCCAACTTTCTATGAATAAGGTTGGCCTTGGAGGGTAGACTTTCCTTGCATGCTCTCCAAGCAAAGACATTGACCTTATGTGGGATTTTCAGGCTCCAAAGAGCATTCCATAATTTTTGCATGAGAGCACCATTCGATGGTTCTCCACCATTAGTCACTGAGCAAGTTGAAAAGAACCTATAGGCACTCTTGACAGAGAATTTGCCTGATTTTTCATGCCCCCACATCCATGTGTCTACATTACCAGAGGAGTTGGGAATAAGTTTAGGTTGCTGGGTGTAAGTTTAAGAACTGTTTCTGCAATCCTGGGACAAAAAAGGGCTCTGAGTTTTGGCACATCCCACCAGTTGGTGCTTGGATCCATTCAGGTAGCCACCTGATTTTCAAGTTGGCTAACTAGCACCACCCTCGAGTTTCTGCGTTTAGCACTCAAGACCTGGTTCAAAATTTGAATCCCAGGGATCCAAGCATCCCTCAGGATGTGAATTGATCTTCCATTTCCCACATTTCATCAACCCCCTTTCACAAGCAAGTTCTTTGCCTCCCATATTCCTCTCCGAGCATTGGAAGGGCTGCCACCTAAAGAAGCTTCCAACAGGTTGCCATCTAGGAAGTATCTAAAGCATATATCTTATGGAAGAGGCTCTCTTTATTCTGCAATAGTCTCCAAGCTTGTTTTGCCAACAAAGCCATACTGAAAATCTCAAGATCCGTAAACTCCATCCTTCCAACTGATTTTGATTGACACATTTTCTTCCAACTTATCCAATTTATCTTTTTTTCCTCTTGCTTTTTACCCCACCAATATCGAGCCATCATACTTGCTATCTCAGAATAAGATTTTGAAGGGAGCTTGAAACAACTCATAGGATAAGATGGAATTGCCAATGCAACAGCCTTGAGAAGGATCTCCCTTCCACATTGGGAAAACATGTTACCTTTCCATCCTTGTAATTTCAGCCAAACTCTATGTTTAATAACAGCAAAAGTAGTGGTTTTTTACCTGCCTATCAAGGGGCAGTCCTAGATATTTTTCATATTGTTTCAGTTGAGATGAGCTCCACAGTTGCATAATGGTCTGTCTCTCCTACAAGTCTACATTTGCACTAAAAACCATTGAGGTTTTCTTCTTGTTCAGTTGTTGTCCTGAAGCCTCTTCATACTGTCTCAAAAAGGTTTGAAGATTAGAAGTTGTAGCCACATCTGCAAAACAGAAGATCAAGCTATCATCTACAAAGAGCAGATGATTCAGCTTAGGCGCCCCTTGACAGATTTTGATTCCAGGGATAGCTCTAGAGATCTCAACTTCTTTCAAAAGACTAACTAATCCTTCTGTACATAAGAGGAACAGGTAAGGAGAGATGGGATCTCCTTGCCTCAATCCTCTTGCGGGAACAATAAATCTAGTTGGTGAACCATTCAGCAGCACAGAGAATGAGGTGGTCCTAACACACTTCATCACAAGCAGAATTATTTTTTCATGAAACCCCAGTTTTTCCATTACTGCTTCAAGGAAGCTCCATTCAACCCTATCATAAGTTTTACTCATGTCTAGCTTAAGGGACATAAAACCTTTCTTGCCTTTCTTTTTCCTTCTTAAGAAATGGAGCACTTCATAGGCCACAAGCACATTGTCTGTGATTAGTCTTCCAGGTAAGAATGCTGATTAGGAGTCTAAGATGATAGCAGGCAAGGTATCTTTGATTCTATTAGCAATAACTTTACAGATTAGCTTATATATGACATTACTTAAGCTAATTGGTCTAAAATCACTCACTTTTTTAGGGCATTTCTTCTTAGGCACCGGGGTGATGTAAGTATGGTTAACAGACTGTGGGAAGTCACCAAAGTTCAGAGCTTTTAAAACAGCAGAAGTGATAGAAGTTCCAATTTCAGACCAGAATTTTCGGTAAAATAAAGTTGGCATGCCATCAGGTCCAGGAGCTTTAGTAGGGTGCATCTCTTTCATAGCTTGCATAACTTTAGCAGCTGTGAATTCTTTAGTAAGTCCCTCATTCATGTCATTAGAGACCTTCCTCTTTCTTGTGGCAAGGATACCTTCTGGCTCTTGAGAACCTGCAGAAGTAAACAAGGTAGAAAAATGGTTAATGATTAATTGCTCACACTATTCTCCTTCCTTCCATTTGCCCCTTCATCCATCAATTTGTATATATAATTCTTCTTCTTCCATTGAGAAACTTTGGCATGGAAGAATTTTATATTCTGGTCTCCTTCAGCAAGCCAGAGTGCGCTCGATCGTTGTTTCCACATTATTTCTTCTTTATCCATCCATTTCTGAACCTCTCCAGAAGCAATACTAACCTCACTAGAATCTAAAATTGTTGGATCTTTTTATTGAGCCTTAGTGACTCACTAAAAAATGAGCAGCACAAAGGCTATTCCAAGTGTAGGAGGATCTCGCGTAATAATTAGGAATAAATTCCTAGATCGTCTCCTCAGGGAAAGTTACTTAAAATCAAACTCGTTTAAAATGGTGAAAATATTCACAAAGTGAAAATAAAAATAATGGTATGCGCAATGAATGGAAGAGTGCAACGGGAATGAAAAGGGCACTACTCTTGGACTAGATTCATATTTTTTTATTTTTTAGTGTCGAAATAAAATGTAAAAGACTAACAAATTGAAATTAACAATCAAAGAATCAACTAAACTAATAATCTTAATTAATTTGAAAATTAAATAATAAAACTGAAATTATTTAAATCCTAATTAAACTTAAATCAATCTAATATGCAATGGAACTAAGAGATTAATAAAACTAAGCTAGAAATTAAACTAGATTAGAAAGTAATTGACAAAATACGAACTAAAAATTGAAAAGTCCCAAAATCAAGATTCTAGGGTTTATCCTTGTATTCAAATCACAAATTCTCAAAATTAAACCATAGCTATTGTAATCACTGTTCAATGAAAGTTTAAAAGAGCAAGAAAACAATGACATTAAGTAAAATAAATAGCAATTAAATTTCCCAAACTTCTAAACCAAAAATCTCAAAAATATTTCATAAACTTTAAACTGAAATTAAATAAAGAATAGGGAATGAAAAGAGCAAGTCAAATGAATGGAGATGGAGGTGGTAGGCAGTGGAGGCAGCGGCAAATGTTGGACTCCAAAAGTCTGATCTTCCGTCCGTAGGAAAAAGAAAAGAAGGAAAAATCCCCTTGTGCTTGCGTGTTGCGTCCGAATGCATTCCTTCCGTTTCGTACGTCCAACTCCATGAAGAACAAGTCAAAGCATGTGTCTCCCACGTCCAACTCCATGAAGGCCAAGTCAAGGCACGTGTCTCCCACGTCCAACTCCATGAAGACCAAAGTGTGTGTTGAGTCAAAACTCCCTAAAAGAAAAACAATGGGCCCGTGTGTGTGTGTGAGGCTTTAGAGAAACCAAAAGAAAACCTGTAGCCTTTATTGACTTTTCTTTGCATTTGTTGGCATATAAAAAAATAAAATAAAATTAGAAAAGAAATAAAATAAAATAAAATAAAATGAAAGAATAGAAAATGAAAAATATGTTGTACATGTGAATGAACATTAGCCAATTAAATCACATGTTATAAAAATGAAGCATTAACTATGCTATAAAGCAATTTAAATCATAACTCGGATTTATTCATCTTAATTATTTTTCATCTAAAATCAATAATAATGTAATGAAATAAATAAAATATATTGGTTCTAAATGTATAAAATATGCAATAATTCAGCTCAATCACACCCCCAACTTGCATTTTGCTAATCTTTGAGCAAAATAGTAAAAATTAATTGAGATGAATATTGCATAAAGATCAAAATTCAAATAGAAACGATCAAACACAATTCTGAATTCTCACAAAAGTTACACGTTACTACTCAACCCCCAAGAGCTATACCCACCAAGATTATCTCAACAATCTTTCACATAGAATTAAGGCAAATGTCCCAGAACTCAAATGTGTGTGTGGAGCTAAACTGTTTGTGTGTTCCTCATTACTAGCCATGATTTGTCATAGGATTTTTCAACTTTAAGATTAATCATTGTTGATTCTAACTACCTCAAAGCATAAGGGACTAGCAGTTTTCACGCCAGCTTTGTTTTTAAAGGTTGAACAATAAACCCCCAAAGTCTTGGGTAACTGTTCCTAACTCTTTACTTAGGAAAGTTCGCTAAGTTGCCTTTATTCCTTTTTTCTTCTAATCTTTTCAAATTCCTTTTTTTTTTCTTTTCATTTTCTTCTTATTCTTTATTTATTTATTTATTTATTTATTTAAGCATGGTTCAGTAGTCCTGCAATTTACTTTTCCTGTATTAAATCAGTAAATAGTAAATAAGGAACACTACAAGTGTAAGCATGTGTAAAATGTCCTTCAAAATTTGTCCTTCGTTCTATAAAAATCTTATCAAGTCTTATCTCAATAAGCATAGCATCCTGGTGTTTCAAGCTACACATCAACAAAATATGATGCATCAAAAATCATGCTCTATGCTTAAGCTTGAAAATAAATTTTCACAAAATGATTTCGCTCAACTACTCCACCAAAATGCTCAGATTTCACAAAATACTAAAAATGGAGTGTGTGTCAATCATATATGTATCAATGCACATCACATTAATGTAATTTTTTTTTAAACTCTGCACACACGCTACCCCCAACAAGTGAGAGACATGGTCCTCAATAAATTGAACGAAAGAAAACAAAGAGCACAGGAATAAGCAATCAAAACAAAAAAATCAACATGAAATATAAAATCAAAGCAAAACAACAAATAAAAACAAATAAAATGCAAGTAAAGAAAGCTGTAGAGGGGAAAATGATCAAAACACTTCCTTGGAATCTTGCACAAGCAAGATCTCTTCGTGCGGATCAAAGACCTTCAGAAACGGCTTTAGACGTTGTCCATTGACAATGAAGCTATTGCCATTCTTTGAATTGACAATGTCTACCGTGCCGTGAGGATGAACCTTCTTTACAATATACGGCCCACTTCATCGGGATTTCAATTTACCAGGAAAAATATGTAAGTGAGAGTTGTAAAGAAGAACTTTCTGGCCAAGTGTGAAATGCTTTGGATGAATTTTATGATCATGTAGAATTTTCATGTGTTCCTTTGCCAGCTGAGCGTTGTCAGAAGCATCCCGACGAGATTCATCCAATTCATTGATCCGCAATTTTCTCAACCCTGAAACTTCATCAAGTGACATGTTAACATGTTTTATAGTCCAAAGAGCTCGATGTTGAATATCAACAGGTAAATGACAAGTTTTACCATAAATTAATCGATAAGGAGACATCCCTAGATTTGTTTTAAAAGTTGTCCTATAAGCCCACAAAGCATCAAGAAGCTTAACTGACCAATCTTTCCTATTAGGATTGATAGTTTTTTCTAAAATGATTTTGATCTCTCTGTTTGCCAATTCTGCTTGCCCATTTATTTGAGGGTAATAAGGGTTAGAGACTCGATGTGTGAAACAATATTTCTTCATGAGTGTAGAAAATGGTTTGTTGCAAAAATGAGAACCCCCATCACTAATAATAACTTTGGGCTTGTCAAAGCGAGCAAACAGAGATTGCAAAAATTTTAGGACAACACGGTGGTCATTTGTTTTGCAAGTGATGGCCTCCACCCATTTTGAAACATAATCCATAGCCAATAAAATAAATGTATTTCCAAAGGAAACCAGAAAAAGTCATATGAAGTCTATTCCCCAATAATAAAATTTCTAAGGTAAGAATAGGGGAAAGAGGCATCATGTCTCTTTTGCTAATGGATCTCAATTTTTGAGAAGGCTCACAAGCCTTACAAAAATTATAAGTATCTTTAAACATGGAAGGCCAGTAAAAACCGCTTTGCAAAATTTTATTGACTGTTTTCTTTTCTGAAAAATGACCACCACATGCACCCATATGACAAAATCTCAACACAGAAGAAAACTCATTATCAGGAATGCATCTTCGAATCAATTGGTCCAAACAATATTTGAAAATGTATGGATCATCAAAGTAAAAGTGTCGTACCTCAGAGAGAAATCGGCGCGTATCTTGGATGGTCCATTCAAAAGGCATTCGCTCAGTTACTAGATAGTTGACTATGTCAACATACCAGGGAGCTCTGTTAATCACAAACAGCTGCTCATATGGGAAACTATCATCAAGAAGAAGGCTGACATTTGAAAAGGAGGATGATGGCAATCTAGAGAGGTGGTCAGCTACCACGTTTTCAACTCCTTTCTTGTCCTTAATGTTGATGTTGAACTCTTGAAGTAGTAAAATCTAGCTAATCAAGCGTGATTTTGCATCTTTCTTAGCCAACAAATACTTAAGAGCAGAGTGGTCAGTGAAAATAGTCAAGGAGAATCAAGAATGTAAGTCCGAAATTTATCAAGTGCAAAAACCACTGCAAGCAATTCTTTTTCAATAGTGGTGTAATTTTTCTGGGCATCATTCAAGGTTCTACTGGCATAAGAAATCACAAAAGGTCCATTATCCACACACTGCCCCAAAACAGCTCCTAAGGCATAATCACTTGCATCAGTCATGATTTCAAAGGGAAGGTCCCACTGCGGGGGTTGCATAATAGGGGCAGTGGTAAGCGATTCTTTAAGAGTATCAAAAGCTTTTTGGCACTCATCAGTCCAAAAAAATTCAATATCATTTTGTAAAAGAGTGCACAAAGGTTTTGCAATAGAACTGAACCCTTGAATAAACCGCCTATAAAAGCCAGCATGGCCAAGAAAAGAACGAATATCCTTAACCATCCTAGGGATAGGAAGTTTAGATATTAATTCAATTTTTGCCTTGTTGACCTTTCTACTTTCAGAAGAAACAATATGTCTCAAGACAATACCCTGAGTAACCATAAATTGGCATTTCTCCCAATTAAGTAAAATATTTTTTTCCTCACATCTCTGGAGAATACGTGCCAAATTATGTAAACAACTATCAAAAGATTTACTAAAAACAGAGAAGTCATCCATGAATATTTCACAAATATCATCAATTATGTTAGAAAAAATACTCAACATGCATATTTGAAAAGTAGCTGGAGCAATACACAAACCAAAAGGCATTCTGGTAAAAGCAAAGGTGCCAAAAAGACAGGTGAAAGTGATTTTCTCCTAGTCCTCAGGCGCTATAGCAATTTGATAATAACCAGAGTATCCATCCAAGAAGCAATAAAATGCATTACCAGCCACTCTTTCTAAAATTTGATCCAAGAATGGTAAAAGAAAATGATCATTCCTACTGACTGAATTAAGTTTTCTATAATCAACGCACATTCTCCAACCAATAACCATTCTAGTTGGAATCAACTCATTTTTATCAGTTTTTACAACAGTTAAACCAGATTTTTTTGGTACCACTTGAGTTGGACTTACCCATTTACTGTCTGAGATTGGATAAATGATACCCATTGTCAGCAGCTTGAGCACTTCCTCTTTGACAACTTCCTTCATAGTAAAATTGAGTCTACGTTGAGCATCACGAATCGGTCTAGCATCATCTTCAAGATGGATCATGTGGGTACAAATAGGAGCATCAATACCTTTGATGTCGGCTATTGTCTAACCAATTGGTCCTCGATGCTTTTTTTAAGACTTCCATCAACTGGGCTTCATCCTTCTGATTTAACTTTGAGGAAATCACCACAGGAAGAGTGCCTTCTTCAGGACCAACAAACATATACTTTAAATCTTGAGGAAGAGGTTTTAGCTCCAACTGGGGAACTTCTTCCTCTAAAGATTTAAGTATGTCTGGTGGTGGTAGCATTTCAAACTGGGGTTTCCATCTTGTGCATGCAAATTGTACTTCGAGTGGTAAAGAAGAATATGCAAAACAGTCCAAAAACAAAAAGACATTTTCATCAACATGGTCAGTTTTTGCTTCAAGTAAAAATTCATCTGACTGAAAAATGGAATCATTATTAGATAAAAGAAAAGTTGAGCAAATAAATTATGTCTATAATTAAGATGTGATTTAATAAATTATTTGTTATATATATATATATATATAGATATTGAGATATATCTAATTAATTTCTAGATTAATCAGACCTATCTCATTTGTCAGCCTTAATTAAGTTTTTCCAAATAATGAGACACTTTAACTAGGAACTCCAATTATAACTTTGAGCAATAACATTTCGTATAACTAAGAAGCTATGCTCACAATATCATTGCGCTGGATTAACCCTTTTTTCTTGTAGTGTAAAAAAGTTTGATACTGACTGCCTAACTATATGATCATGAAGGGGCACTGATTTTAATGGGGGGTACAAACTCCTAACTGAAGTTTTCCAAAGTATTTTGTCAAACTTTCCGTGATTAATGGCTTGGATATAAATCATGTTTTGGAAACATGATGCTGAAATTAATAATATATATGTTTTTTGAACAATTACTGCCTCTTGCTCAGAAACCAACCAATATGTACAGATTTTTCTTGTGTGCTTCTCCCTTATTGGCTTCAAAACTGTAATGTAAGTGTTATTAGAAAATTCATATCTGATCTGTAATTTTTATTTGCAGCGACTGTACACCCTATTAGCAATATCGGAGAACCAAAAAAAGAAGTGAAAACGTAGCCGGTGCAAATAGAAAAATTACAAAAATTATTAAGTCCATCTTAATTTAGCTTTTTAATTAGCTGATCATGATGAACGAGTACTGAGTCTGTGCTTCTCTCACTTTTGTTACAAAGTGCATGCCGTTGTGGTGGTACAGAAATATTGGATTCAAACGATAAAATGAATTATTTTAGAAAACTAGAAAACATTTTGAGACACTTTGAGCTTGGAACTCCAATTATAACTTTGACAATTGCGTAAAAATATTCACTATGAAGCTCGCTCACATATGACTGAAGCAATCAGATTTTTCTTAAAATTCCTCTGCTACATTATCATGTCGAGAGTTTGATAACTTGCTTACAATGACTTTATTTTTGGGTCATAAATATCAATATCCAGATTTTATCATCCATTTGGGTATGTGTATCAATTATATAGTACTCCCTAAATATTAATCAAGTTCATTCTTAAATATCAATTGAATTATGAAGTGCCCCACCCAATATGATCATGCTATTGGAGTATTCCTTTCTTTGGGTTACAGTTTGGTGAGCTGTTAGTCCCATTGTTTATGCATGATCTCTTACATGCACGATGATTGTTAGTCCACAGTCCTCTCATTTCTTTGTATAGAAAGCTCATAATTCAATATTTCCCCCCGAATTACATTCATATCATTTCGAGTTAATTTATTTTCTGTTTTGACCTCAATTATCTCAAATTTCTTGTAGACTCATGATATACTAAAAGATAATATTGGGGATTATTGTGCAACATATATGGTCAGATTTCTATATATGGATTAAATAATCGAAATGCATGAAATATAATCACTATTGAATATATAGGTTATATATTCACATTAATATACATCACTATCGAACTTCACATGCATATACTTGTGTGATACTTTTGTACATGATTAATTAAAAAACTCATGTACTTGGAGTAAGGGTGATAAGGAGATCATCCATATTAATTAGTACTAATCATCTGCAAATATTAAATTCATGATTTTAATATATATATATATATATGTATATATATATATATATATATTAATTTATAGCCATATTCTGTTTAGATATTACTTAATAGAATGATTTAATATTCTTGACATCATGATCATGGATGAAATGACTGTCAGTTTGGACTGGTATTTGTCCCATTTTCACTATTATAATTTTATAGAGACAAAAGCCACTAGATTCCTTCCACGTAACAGCCACTCATCTGAATTTAATATATGACCCTTGGGACCCACGTACAACTAGCTTTACTGTGTCCAGCTTTGCTGAATCATAGATAAGGACATCTTCCACTGTTTTTTGAGTTCTCTCTCCCCTCTCTCTTCGCACGTAGGGTGATCCAATTGGTTGGTCATTCGATGTGATTCCCTAACTTTGTCACCGACTTATAAGACTAGTTACTCATGTTATTCATGTTATTCATGAGTAACTTAAATGTGAGTTACTTGTTCATGTTTTAGTGTGTAGTTCATCTCATTATATAGTTTTGGTAGACCCCCCCATATATGGAAATCAAAGTTATCCTATTACTCAATTATAAAGTCTATATTCATATATATATATATAGACTTTATATATATATGGACATTGATCCTATGCTCACTTGGTAAAGCTGCAGATTGTCTGGTATATATTTTCATGTTTATATGGCCCCCATATTTAACCTAATTGCTTCAGTATTTTCATTCCTATTTTGGCAAATTTTTCTCCCCCACAACCATTCATTAGGAGCTAATGATTGATCGATGTTGGGAAATGGATATATATAAGACACATTAGCATAGATCTTCTCTCTCTCTCTCTATGATTATTTCTCTTCTCAATAGCCCTTCAACATATCCATGTCTTTGTTCAGATTATATTAATTATATATAGCACAGGACAAACATCTATCGTTCATTATTGTAGCGAGCTACAACTATGACAGTGGCTATAGGATAGGAGGTGTGAGATGTTGGGTATGGCCATCATGTACGGAATCATGATGGCCATATATATATATATATATATATATATATATAAGACACATTAGCATGCACTTCTCTCTCTCTCTCTCTCCCTCTCTCTCTCTCGCTCTCTATGATTAGTTCTCTTCTCAATACCCCTTCAACATATCCATGTCTTTTTTCAGATTAGATTAATTACATATTGCACAGGACAAACATCTATCGTTCATTACCTTAAACCAAATTCAACTGTGACAGTGGCTATAGAGAAAGGAGGTGTGAGATGTTGGGTATGGCCAACATGTATGGAATCATGTCCTGTATATATATATACAGAACACACACATATATATATAATGGTGAAATGACATCCATCACAAGAATAGATTTTGGTCTACTTAATCCATATTGATTACAACCATGCACATGATGGAAACAGCCCAACAAAAGCTAGCTAATTCCCAGCTATTTATGCTAGCTTCAAGTTTTAATTCCTAAAAGTATAAGTAACTCAGATTTAACATACATCATAACAAATTCCTCTGAAGCAAATATGATCATGACTTCCTTGGGGTTTGTTTCCCTTTAATTACAATTAGATAGCCAGCTTTCTTTTCCCTTTTGGATGTTAATTATTTTTTGTACATGTTTTTTTTTGTTTTTACCCAGATATTGTACATATATAATACATTAAATCATCGAACACCTATGATTCATTTTGTTTTTCTGAATCATTGGAAATGTGGGGCTTTAACAGGTGTGTTAATGTGATATCGAACTCTAGTGCCTATGTGACCCTAACTTTATTCTCGGTTAGGTTCAAATAAGTCGAAACTTTAGACTTCAAATTGGGTGTGCCAATTCCACTAAATTTTTTGGGCTATGAATTTCACTCACCAAAATACATAAAGATGCATTAAACTATGTGAATTTGGTCCATCGACCAAATCTGGATTCTGTTTCCCTGTCTCTTCCACTTCCTTGCATTTATTTTAAGGAATTTGGGTCAGCAAAATACATGTAGGCCTAATCCAAATTTATTTAATCCCATCAACTTTCGTTACTTAATTGGTACTCTTTATTTCAGCTCACTAAGCCTCAAATAACAAATGTGGTCAGCAAGAGCTCGAGTTACATGCTCTCGCCTAGTCAGAACTGACATTAGTTTCAGCCGAGTTGAGTTATTATTATTCTTTAATAATAACTCAACTCATGTCAAGTTTTGACTTCTAGCTTCCCTTTTGCTCTTTTTAAATAAAAGAGCTGGTACGATAGTTTAAAAACCCCAAAGAATTATTACTATATATTTTCGTTATGGGACTCCCCCCACCAGATTTTTCCAACATGTAGATATATCTCTTGGGACAATCTATTGCCATTTTGCTCTATGTGATCGTATATGTAACATTTCCAACATGTAAATATGATTTAATTCTTGTGCCTTAGACCATAAATCCCTCCAACCATCCATTAATTTTTGGAGCCGGGTTTGGGTTTCAATTACCTCAAAGTTGAAGTATTGTGTTCATTTATATAGTTCATATGAGCCTTGCCCAATTCATATATGCCATAATAGTTTTCCCAACGATAATGAAAATATTCAAGCATACCACCTACACGCTTCCATAACTTCCATAATTATTCCAACTCTTGTGTAGGTAGACCATCCCACTAGAATCTTTATATGCACCTTCATCTAGATTATTTCAAAAATATTCACATATGATGCACTATGTTTAACATGATGACATATATTTTCTACAGCACTTCACTGCTCCTGGCATAAACAGTGAAATATTCAATATTCAACACTATATCTTCGTCACTCCACAGCGATCTTCATGACAACCCCGGTTAGTATCGTTTTCAACATCTTCTCTTGTGCTCCACATGCAAGTAACTTCGACTCTCCTGCTTATAAATTCAACAATGAACTTTCTCAAATTTCTTACCCGTCCTCCATATAGCTAAATTGAAGTTATCCGATTAACTAATATATATGTATATTTCAACCTTTTTAGATGGACAAAAGCTGGATGAACTTGACTGATCGACTTCGTTCGCCTGCATACGCCGATGGGGTTAACGCTTTCCTCACCCTGGCACGAAACCATTCTCAGGGCAGTGATCACATTCAGTGTCCATGTCGTTCATGCTGTAATAATCTCTTCTTGCCTATACGAATTGTGGAGACTCACTTGTTTCTCAAAGGGATCAATCCAAATTATACCCATTAAATATTTCATGGGGAGGAGGAAACTCGGAGATTCAATGACGACGATGACGATAGTAACGCTGTTGATTACGCCGACGAGTACATTGATGACATGAACCATATGTTAGATGACATCTGGGCAAGCACATCATTTGATGTTCCCCAAGATCATGGTAATCCATTGGCAACTCGTGGTGAAATTCCAGATCCCTCCCCAAGTTCATATTTCGACCAGCTGCTAGAGGATGCCCGACGTCCACTTTTTGTTGGTTGTACAAAATTCTCAAAACTATCATTCATTGTGAAGTTGTTACACATTAAGACACTTGGTGGATGGTCAGTAAAGTCGTTTGATATGCTACTTAGCCTTTTGCGGTTTGCCTTTCCTGACGCTGAATTGCCACATTCATATGAGGAGTCAAGGTCATTGGAGCGTGGTTTGGGTTTCAATTACCACAAAATTCATGCATGCCCCAATGACTGCATCCTGTTCTGGAAGGAAAATGCTAATCTTGATGAATGTCCTAAGTGTAAGGCTTCAAGGTGGGTGCCTAATACACACAAGGCACATCGTATCCCTCAAAAAGTGTTGCAGCATTTTCCTTTGAAGCCAAGATTGCAACGTCTCTTCGTGTCTGCAAAGATAGCAGAAAATATGAGATGGCATAAAGAGCAACGACCGACTGGAGAGGCTATCCTGAGGCATCCTGCAGACTCAGAGTCCTGGAAGAGATTTGATGAAGAACATAGTTGGTTCGCTCAGGATGCTCGCAACGTAAGGCTGGGGATGTCAAGTGACGGTTTCAATCCCTTCAATAATATAGCTAAACCGTATAGCATTTGGCCAGTAATTCTTGTTCCATATAACTTGCCGCCGTGGTTGTGCATGAAAGACCAATTCTTCATGATATCCCTCATTATTCCTGGGCCAAGATCTCCAGGTAATGACATTGATGTTTACTTGCAACCGTTAGTCGATGAACTGCTTGAATTTTGGGAACATGGGGTACCCACGCATGATGCCTACACAAAGGAAACATTCATGTTGCATGCCGCATTAATGTGGACAATCAATGACTTTCCAGCATATGGAAATCTTTCTGGCTGGTCAACAAAAGGAAAATTAGCATGTCCATCCTGTAATGTGGGCACTGATTCCATCTGGTTGAAGTATGGCCGAAAACATTGTTATATGGGACATCGTCGCTTCTTTCCACCAGATCACATGTGGAGAATGAGAAAACATTTGTTCAATGGTAGAGAAGATCAACGCATGTCTCCAAGGATTTTAGACGGAGCTGATGTTTTAGCTCAATTACAGATGCTTGGGGATGTGCAATTTGGTAAATCTGGTCGAAAGAGAAAACGCACTGCTGAAGAGTTGAATTGGACAAAGTATAGCATTTTCTTCAAGCTACCGTATTGGGTAACACTACGTCTTCGACATAATCTAGATGTCATACATATTGAGAAAAATATTTGCGATAACATCGTGTGCACTTTAATGAACATTCCTGGGAAAACCAAGGATAATCTAGATGTCTACCAGCTACTAGACATATGTACGGGTGCTCATTACATGAAAAATCACGTTGGTTAAGGTCATATCCATTTTTCATAACAAAAAAAACTTCTTGTTTCCTATAAAAAATCTCACAGAGTTTGTACATGAGAACATGTATATATTAGATGAGAGTAGGATGCACCTTCATCTTAGTCTGTTGTTTGCTCAAATTGTACATGTCAATTTTATGTCTGTACATTAAACTTGAAAAATTATGACATATATTAAGGACATGGATAGAACAAATGATGATTGAAGCAAACACGAGTGATTGGTTTGTACGCTTCAATTTGGGTGTGGCTCTATAGATAACCATTATAGGTTAGTCCAGAATTTTCTTGTGTGGTTGATGGTCTAGTGTGTGTGCAACACTTTACAAAATGATAATGGATTTGAAGGAAGGGCGAGATTCGTAATCTCGTTAGCATCTTAAAAAAATGTGTCTATATAAATTCTGGAGTATTTTCCAGCATATTTGTTAGACTATATTATGAAGCAAATCCTTGCATTTGTGGAGTGAACTACAAAGATTAATGATCATGTTCAGGCATTTGCATTGTATGGTATGAAGGCCTTCTTTTTTGTTTTTTGAAGTTTGTGTGGTTGTACTAGATGGGTTTTTTTACATGATTGGCCTTTTGAACGGTGCATTTATTTTAATTTTTAATTCCACACAATCGTAGCGGGCTACGAACACGAATTTTGTGGAGTTCTATAAGGAGACCCGCTGGTCAAAGAAGAATGGTAAATTTGTCACTTCAGCCGCTGAAGACACTTATGTGAGTACAATCTATAATTTCCAACTATTTCAAAAACTCAGGATTGTTCAGTCACTTTATATTTGAAATTCAGTATTTTCATGAGCCATCACAAGATTGTAGAATAACTAAATATTTAATTTGCATGTGTAGAAGGAGATGGTTGGCAAGATGGATGGGTTAGAACCTGAACAACGCACTGATGAGGCAGCTGCTAGTGTATTTAGGGAGGTACTCGGTCAGAGACCCGGATACACAAGGGGGCTAGGCGAGATGGTCATCCCGGAGTCAACAAGACAATGGGACCGTGAACGAGAAAGAGAGTACCTTGCCTTAATTGAAAAACACAAGAGGGATGCCGACAATTACAAGAAAGACGCCGACAATTACAAGACGCAGCTTGATGAAGTGAGGGATGAATTGCGAGAAGTTCGTGAGAGGCAAAATGACATGGATAAGATGATGAGGATGTTCTTCTTCCGCGACGTCCATCCTTCTAGTGGGTCTCTCCATTCTTCTGGAGAGACCCAGTGAACATGGTGTATGAAATGAGGGAAGGACTTTTTTGTGTACTTTGGGCTATTTTTGGTAGTCAGAGATCGTGGGTGGCCAATATAAATATATATGTATATATATATATATGCATATGATGTACTAGGTTGTCTACTTTTGTGTTGTGGGAGAGATATGGGCAGTTGGAGGATTTTTTGGCTTTGTTGGTGAAATGGATAGTTTTGGCTATAGTTGATCATGATGAGTAGTTCACTTTAGATAGCCACATTTGTTGGATGAGGACCTGACTGGTATCTCTCCCAATGAATTACAACACCTTGAACGGACATTAAGTGAAGGGGTATTGTCCAGTGCAGCATGGTGAAGGTACAAAGTATGGGTATGTAATCACTTGATACCTTCTCGTATGAATTTGTGGTTGACATAAGGATTTTGTCAAATATCATATTCTCTGGTTATAACAAATGCATGAATTTTATTAGAATCTAACAGGCTTTAACAAACCGTTCATTTAAGACAGATAAGAGAAAATTTTTGATGGAGCAGCTGAATTGCAAAGGTTTGGTGGTTGTAGTCAGCAAAGAAAGTAAGATTTGTCTTCCCTAATTGTCTTCAAATTGGAGGATGTTATGATTTTTTTAGATATAATTTATTTTGCTTACAATCTTTGTCAAAAGGGCACTTATATATGTTCATGTTTTAGTTTTAGATTTTGGTACCTTAAACCTGTTGAGAATTATGTATGACCCTTGGGGTTTGTTGCCAGAGATTCATATGAGGATGTTTCAAGCAGAATTACCTGCTTGTCTAGCTGGAAAATCAGGTAGGTCATGCTTACAATGATTTGGCATTTTGGCTTGGTATTGCACATATTAATAAATTATTTTGCTTACAATATATTTGTTAGAAGTGCACTTATATATTTTAATGTCTTAGTTTTAGATTTTGGTACCATTATTCTTTAAATGTTATTTATGACCCTAGTCATTTATTGCCTTTGTGTTTCAGGAAGGATATTTCAAGCAGAATTATGTGTTGGTAAAGCTAATGAAAAGCAGGTAGAAACTTTAACATGATTTGTTATAAGCCACTTGGTATTGCACATATTAATTTTAAGAAAGTTAGGCACTACATTGCTTACTATGTGACCCTAACTTGCTTGAGGCAGTCTTGTGTATAATTGGTGTTAGGGACTTTCTGTGGACAACGCACTTTTACAGCCTATAGCTAAAATTGAAGTTATCCGATTTGCTAAAATTCCTGGCAAAAGATACTTTACATGCATAACCATCTTGATCTAGCTGATTCCTTTTTCCATGCCTCCCATAGAAAGTTGAAATAATATAATATACAAAGGTCCAGCTTTGACCATTGTATAGAAAGACTATGACTAGAAGCAAAAGACATGACAATAAAGTAGGATGACCCCATACTTTATTGCAGTAATAATAGACTAATGCTAGCATGTCTGCCAACTAGGAAAGCTTGAGTTTCAGAAAGTTAGAGGAAACCCAAGTGCAAGGGCATTCCAAATGATCATGTACGTTTCTTTTCCAACCCTTTTTTATCATTAATACATTTTTAAAGTCTTATCATACCTCACTTATTACAAAGGAGTCCTTAATCATCAAGACAGCCTACAAAATCTTTGAATGGGCATTGGACAACCTCTTTTGCAGCATTCTCTATATAAATTTTTGGCAACTATCTTTGTATCTACTTTGCAAGGACTATTGCAACTCTGACAAGGAAGCATCATGCTGTCAACAAATATACCCTTTTATTAGTATCCTGACAAGTTTTGTGCCTAAAAGCTTAAAACGTAAGAAGCAATGAGGAGTTTTTCTGTGGGTGAACATGCATGCATATTTCAGCAAAAATACCTTGGACCACATTCCTTGCATTTTCGCTTTTAAACCTGGACTGGGCATTTGTGCTTTATCATAAAATCTAAAAGGGTCAATTGCAGATGGCTTCCAACTATGAATTATGTCCTGTCTCCTATGAAGCATAAATCTAGACCATATTAATAAATACTTGTTTTCTGCTTTGGGTCATATATATACAAGTCAGATTTGTGGTCATCCTTGGTGGCACTTGTTTTTAGTTTTTAGAAATTGGTAAAACATTTGGTTTTGTGCATGCTCACTTGTGCAATCAATTTTTTTTTAGCAAGAACATCCCATGTATTGGTTGAAGCATCACTAATTCCTCTGCTGTTTTAAAAGCTCATTTGATTCTGCTTTGCAAGCTTTTTGACAAGTCAGACATGTTACTTGCTTGGTGAGCTGATGTTATGTGTTTTTAGACATTTGGAATTAAGGTTTTGTGCTTCCCGCACTTTAATAATCAGATCAATATTTTGAGCAAGACCATATCATTTGGATGTGCATAATATGGATTCTGTTTTTGGTTCTGGAATTTTATTTATTGGTTGTGCATAAGAGTTCACATGAGACTTCTCATGTCACCTCTTGAGGTGTGAGATGGAGGGATGGAATAAAGGAAGAGAAAATGAAAAATAAGAGATTGAAATGTTAAGAGAACAGATTCATTAAATGTACTGGGTTGAGTGGCTTCCCTTTTCCTCTGCTGTTTCTTAGCTAATTTATTTTCTGCAATGAATTTGTTTTCTAATTAATTATGTACATATTGACTAACTTTCCTCATGAGCTTATGAGGGGATTCAATGGTGGAGTCTTATGTAAGAAGAAATGAAGAAATTCTGTGGAGCCCATAAGCAAACAATAAGAGAATTCACAATAGATTCTAACACTGAGTTGTGTATATCAGTAACTTAATTATTTCACTATTACGAATACCGACATCAACAAATCTCAATATGTGACACTTGAGAAACCTTTATAGAAACCATGTAAAAGGGTGGGGTATGGTCGAATAGTAGCCTCTTGGGGACTAGTCAATTTATTGCTTGTGAAAAGATCATTTTGCTGGTATGTTTTATAACAATACACAGTAGTGAAGTTTATTTTGTTGTTGAGGGCATTTTGTTTTGTATCATTGCCAGATTGCAGTTGGAGAGGTGCAAATATGCTCCTGGTATGCTTGGATTTGAGCCATTAAGGGATTGTTGAAGTCTTCATGAAGCACAACATATCTACCCACTTGAGCCCAGGTGCATATTGAAATAGCTAAGGGGAAAGATATCATTTATAATGCTTGGATTCAGGTGCTGTCCAATTGCTCAATATTGAATGGATGTGAACATTTCTATAAAATATTGTTTAGAACATATATTTAGTAGTTGAGTTGTAGCTTTTGGACTCCAATTGGTACACCCTAGTGTAGCCCAAAAATTACATTAATGTGAATTTTATGTAATTGAAGGACTTTGCATGGATGAATGAATGTCGTTACTAAGGGGCACTTATTCTGTACTTCAACATTTGGAACATGTGGTGTTTATTATTCTTTTAAAGTATAATTTATGATATTTCAGGTTAGATACTAAATATATATTTAGTCACTGACCTGAATTTTTTAAAAATGTGCAATATGCCAATCAGACCTGTATAATGACAACAAAACCCAGCGAAACGGCGAATGGAAATGGAAAAAAAAAAAACTGAACGAAATCTAATTTCGGCGAATACGAAATCGCTGGTATTACGAAAATAAACATTAGCGGTGACTATTTATCGCCGTAAATTAGTTCCATCCATCGATTTACATCCGCTGTAAATAGGCAGTACTTCTGTCAAATACATGTTGCGGCGACTAAGCTGTTCGACATAAAAAAATTTGCGACGACTTTAAGTACGTTGGAAAATCACAATCATGTTGAAAATTGAGATCGTCGTGATTATTGTAAGGTCAATTACGTCGACTCATATCGCCGTAAAAAATATTGGTCGCGACGATATCACAATATCCCTGGAAGAATTTTTTGCGGCGATTTCTTGTATTATTCATGACGATATAAAGCGTCGCTGTTTATCTTTCCCAACGAAATCGGGTCAACTAAATAGGCTCTTTAGCGACATGTTATCAAGTTTTTGGGACGATTAAAAATCACCAATAAAAATAGCTTTTTCAAGCGAATTTTACGTTTCGATGCTTTTGATTAAAAAAGACATTTTTATTTCGGCGAACGTGCATCGAGTTATAATTCACCGGAATTGAGTATATACAGCGATTAATGAACTCAAAATCGTCGATTTTGAGCGTTGGAAAAACCCTTTTTCCTTGTAGTGTCCCCATTACGCATAAGGAATAGGAAGTCTACCAAGGAGGAGCGCCATATGGGCAACAAGATTGATCAGCCTGACACTCTACTGTTGACTTCAGAACTCAGGAACCTGCATAGAGTACGACGGAAAACATGGAGAGCCTTTGATCTATTGATGTTAGATCATCGACAGCACGCATGGATTGGACAGAACAATAGTCGATTCTAGGTACCAAAAATCTCTCTGATCTCTAAGCTCTCATACTTATTTGCTACCTTCCAAAAACATTTACTAACTTTGGCATCGGAGGTTAGCCGCCCTCTAAAAACCACAGTCTTTTCTGCCTTTTGCAAGGCCAATTTTCGAAGACCTGAGTTGTCAGAACTTGGCTCAATGGTGTGCGAAACTAGACGTTAACAGTGGCGCTGTCTGTGGGATTCTAATAGATCTTGTGTGTCTTTCGTGCACCAGAGATAGCCTATTCCTGGCAACTCAGAGATTCGTCAAAGCTACCCGAGACATGGAAACAGGCCAGGCAGAGAGCCAAGCATGCAGGAATGAAAAAGTTGCAGGTGCTCTGCCTCCAACCCCCGATCGCGCAAAGGTTATAAGCGAAGTTCGAGATGAGCAGGAGCTCTGGAAGGCCAAGCCAATTGGGCCATTGGAGCTTGTTACCTTCCACTCAGATCAACCAGAAGTTGCTGTGATGATTAGCAGCGAAATGACGTTCGAAGCTTGAGACGCCATGAAGCAGCTCCTCGCTGAACATTTGAATGTGTTCACATGGAGCCATGAGGACATGCTCGGGATAGTGCTTGAAATCATATATCACAATTTTAGTGCGGAAAAGAATGGAGTCATAGCCGAAGAAGTAAACCAACTGCTAAAGGTAGGGTTCATCCGACAACCTCACTACCCGGAGTGGTTGTCTAATGTAGTGCTAGTGAAAAAGCTGAGCGGCAAATGGAGAATGTGCATTGACTTCACAGACCTCAACAAAGCTTATCTGAAGGACAGATTCCCGCTTCCTCGCATCGACCTCATTGCAACTCGACGACGGGTCATTGCATGCTCAGCTTCATGGATGCCTACTCGGGGTATAACCAAGTCCGTATGAAGCCCAAGGACGAGGAGAAAACATCGTTCATCACAGACTGAGGTTTGTACTACTACAAGGCGATGCCCTTCGGTCTCGAGAATGCGGGGGCCACCTACCAAAGGTTAGTCAATCATATTTTCAAAGATCAGTAAGAAGAAATATGGAAGTCTATGTAAATGACCTGTTGGTCAAGAGTAGGACCTTAGAGCAACATTTGAATGACTTTAGAGAAGCTTTTGCGATACTACGGCAGTACCAAATGAAGTTGAACCCGGCAAAGTGCGCTTTTAGTGTTGGGTCAAGAAAATTTTGCAGATTCAAGGTGTCCGAATGAGGTATTGTAGTCAATCCCAAGAAGGAGGAAGCCATCCTCAGTATGGCCCCATAGTGAAATATAAATGAAGTGCAAAGGCTGGTTGGGCGAGTAGGAGCCCTCAACAGATTTGTCTCAAGATCAACCGACAAATGTCTACCGTTTTTCAAAGTCTTGCAGAAAGCGAAGACATGAGACGACTAGTGCGACCAAGCATTCGAAGGCCCCCGCTCCTTAGCTAACCCCGGTGCGGGGAAATATTGACCTTGTACTTGGCCGTCTCCCCCCATTTCCAACCAGGGGAAGCTGCTTGAAGTGGTTTTAATATAGTTTGAAAAACAAACTATAAAATTGTGGCTAGAAGCCGCAGTGAAAGGTTGTGTGCTGTATCTTGTTGGTCTGAACTGGCTATAAGAGAATTCCACGCCCACTTTCAATTAATTCTTGGTTAGGAAAAATGAGAATATAAAATAGTAATCGGAAATACTATCAAATCGCCAGCAAAGGGCTGATTATGCCCAAAGAATAATGTGGTAGTTGTAGCACAGTTTTAGGGTATCAATTCCACAAAGAGAAATTAAAAGAATTGTAGAAGGAACAAAGAAACTAAAAAGAGAGATTAAATGATTAATAGAGAACAAAGATGAATTTTAAATGCAAATTAAAGTGAAGGAAAGTAACTAACGGAAAAAGTACTCAAATTTGACAAACAGTAAAGCGTCGGGAATCTCTTGCACAAATATGGTATTTTAATTATTTTTAATTCATTGAATAACTCAACTGGGAACTCAATTCTCAAAATTCTCAATCTGAAGGTATAGATTTATAAACCAAAATTAAACCAAATGTAACCCTATGAAAAATCATTCATCACTTTTAAAATACGTAAATTATTATCACTATTATTGAGAAAATCCAGCGACGACAATATACTCAGAAAGTGATATTGCAACAAAGAATTAAATCAATATAGAAAGATAATTGATCCAAACATAACCAAAGAGTCAATTCATTCAATAGAAAAAGCATGACTGAATCCATAAACAGAATAAATTCTATAATTATATGGAGAAGAAAACATTAACGATGAATTGAGAATGATAGAACAAAACAGTTTTAGTAATTAAAAATCAAATACATAAATCAAGAATAAATTAAAAATACCATCTAATGTGCAAGTTCATCCCTAACCCTACTTGAGAATTTAGTTACCCATAAATATAATGGACAACAAAAATCTCAAGAGAAAAAAATAAAGCAAGCGGTGGCCATAGAAATTAAGTTTAGATCTTCCTCCTTCAAACTGAGCCGTCTCCCCTCTTCTTCCCCTTCCAATTTTGTGCTAATGATGTGCTTAAATAGGGGTAGGAAAGAAACCCTAATGTCTTCATATTCTCGTACACAAAATCGCCTACATTTTAGGACTCAACTTGGCAGCTGCGTACGTACTTCAGGAGCTCGAATTTGGAAATCCTTATTAGAGACAACTTTGTAGACCTTGAAGATAGCTTTCCAACACATTAAGAATCGCATCAATCCGATATCTGAGCAAACAGTTATGATTAAAATAATAAAATGTGTTCATTCTGTCTCCTAACATATTTTGGACTCTGATCCGAATTACTCTCAAACCCATCAGTATTCTTATTTGAAGAGTCCTACACTCGTTGAAAGTTCTTATGTTGTTCCAACGTCTTGCCCACTTGAAAGTCCTTTGAATTTGAATGGGCTTGGACTTGCTCTTTTAAAGATTCTGAAATTAAACATAAAAATCTGCTTAAGAGTATCCCAAAGTAAATAAAAACTCAATTCAAGAATACACATTAATTCCAATGATTTCTATTAAAATTTTAGCGTTTTAGTCCAATAATAGGGTATTTAGAGTGCACTTTCTTACACTCATCACATCCCCAACTTGCTTATTGTTAGTCCCTAGCAATTTCTATGATAAAGAGATGAAAGATATGAGAATCACTAAAATAGGCCACTAATTCACATTTTCCAAATTCACATATAAAAAACAAACTAAGGAATCCAATAACCCATCAAGATCAATCTACTTATAGCAATTCACAGAGTGTGTGTGTGTTCTCCAAGCTATATCCATCTTATCACTAACATTGACATATGCAACATTAAGAACGTCTCAAGCAAAAGGTTCAACCCCATAACTCACAGGTATAATAGTGTTTCATGTAAAAGCTCTCTCTATGGAGTTGACAAATGGTGTACACACAATCACATAGAGATTTAGGTAATTATGAACAAACAATAAGCAAGCATTGATCTTATGATAGGAACACTAACAAATGAGAATTCAACCATTCTTTCCAAAAGCTTACTTAGGATCAAAACGGTCAACACAAAAGGTTGTAACATGTCTTAGGTTCGGGGCTATATGAAAAAAATTGAAAAATGATTCAAAAATTCCAAGTACATACAAAGTGAATCTTATTAAATATCTCAGTAGACCACACTTCTCACTTGATGTAATCTTCAAGCTTTCAAATCATCAAATAATGTCTTTTTTTTCTTTTATTTTTCTTTTCCCTTTTCCTTTTTTTTTTCCTTTTTTTTCATCGTTTTGTTTTATAATTTGGTAATCAATTACATGTAACCCTGATATTTTGCTATTTCTACCCAACATTAGTATTTTTGCCTTTGAAGCTCACTCACTTGAATACCTTGTAACTCGTGTTCTTTTTTTTTCTCTTTTTTTTTATTCCTTTCAAAAAGAAGAATTCCACATCTAGTGCACACTTGGAAGTAACAAGGATAGAAAAAATTAGTGTATAAGCTATATTCCAATGTAGAGAGGCACGCATGTGGGCATATGAAAAGAAAATGTTACATGTGTTTATTGGCTCAAAATTGGCTACTAAGGGTCTATAATGGAAAGGGTTAGCTTGAAAGGCTCAAACGTTGATCCTAAGTTGGCCTTTCGTCATATCCCAAGTATATCCACCATCTTACCACAAACCATGTAATGATATTCTCAAAAGAAGTGTCCAATTCAACATATCAATGGACGCTTATCACAATTTATTGCATTTGTAGGCTCTCAATCCTCTCCAAAACTCACATTAATACTTAAGCAAAAGAGTTATCTAGCTACATGTGTCAAACCACAAAGTTTGGATGAGTGCATTAAAAATTCTGTGAATGCCTCAGCAAAAAATGATTATGGTGGGTTTGATGAATTCACGAAGATGACTATGAATGAGAATGAGTACACATGTGAAAAAGATGACGTGTGATGCAAAATAAAAAAAAAAATTTGACACATGAAAATATGCCACAGAGTTCCAACAAGCATTTTCAATACTGAATTTGCACCACCACCCCCCAACTTAAATGAACCATTGTCCTCAATGTTTAAGAATCAAATTTGAACGGGGAAAAAATAAAAAGGGTAAAATACACCAGATGAGTGACGTGGGTAGTTCGCTAAGCACCAAAGATGGTAACCTGAAATGACAAAATGAAACTAACATGCAAACAAAAACAACAGAAAACAAAAAGGAAACCAAAGAAAATAAGAGAAAACAGAACAGATAAAGAAAACATACCTGTGTGGTGTGGTCAAGGTTGAAAGACCGGATCCACAAGTGGAATGTCTTCCACTTCCGGAACTTGTCTATCAATTAATACTTTAAGGCATTGATCATTTACTTCAAAGATCCGACCATCCTTAGGATCCTCTATTTCTACCGCCCCATTTGCAAAAACATTTTTCACAACAAAAGGGCCAGTCCACCTAAACCTATGTTTTCCTAGGTGCTTATAGAGTCTAGAATCATATAAGAACACTCGATCATTAGGTTTAAACGTCTTCCTACCAATATTTTTATCGTGAGACGCTTTCATTTTAGCCTTATAGATTCTAGAGTTCTCATGAGCATCATTTCTCAACTCCTCTAACTCGGTCAACTGAAATTTTCTAAACTTACCCTCATTCAATTTAGAAGAAATACTAATAGGGGAAGTGCCACCTTGGTCGAGAAATGCATGCTTAGGACCTGGGGGCAGTGGCTTCAATTCCAATTTGGGACTATCCATGCTTGAAGGAATTTGTTTTTCACTTTTCTTAGACAGCTCCTCAAATTTCAATTACCAAATATGTGGGCCATAATCCTAAAATTCATAAAAAATAGCGCAAATATTAACAACATCAGATGAATCATTCATAGTATTAAACTCAGATTTAACATGAAAATATTCAAGGGGATCATAATCATGAGTTGTGTGAACTCCCTTGTCTATGAGTGCGTCAATCATTTATGTTTGTTGGCACTCATCATCCTCGGGCTGATTACTGATGTGTAATATGTTGACCTCCATGGTCATGATTCTAAAAGATAGTTTCATCAGCCCATTCCTGCAGTTTATAAGTGCATTAGCAGTAGCAAGGAAATGTCTACCTAATATAAGAGGAATCTTAGAGTCAGACTCAACAACCGACTGAGTGTCCAAAATTAAAAAATCAACAGGATAGTAAAACTTGTCAATTTGGATCAAAACATCCTCAACGATCCCTCTTGGTTTCTTAACTGAACGGTCAGCCAGTTGAAGCACAACAGAAGTAGGCTTAATTTCACCCAAACCAAGCTGCAAATAAATGGAATAAGACATTAAATTTACACTAGCTCCTAAATCTAGCAAGGCTTGTCCAAACTCATGATTCCCAATATTACATGCAATGGTGGTACAACCAGGATCCTTGTATTTAGGAGGAATTCGCTGCTCAATCAGAGCACTAACTTGCTCTGTTAGAAATGTTGTCTTCTTAACATGATGCTTCCTCTTAACTGTACACAAATCTTTGAGAACTTTTGCGTAAGTAGGAACTTATCTTCTTAACATGATTGCGCCACCCCGGATTATAGGTATTGGAGTAAGATGTAAAAGGTTTCTTGTACATACCTAAGGCATTACATTGTTCCTCATACATCCCTCTCATTTAAGCAAATGTGGGACATTCTTGGGCATGGTGATCTACACCACCACACACAAAACATGGTTCAAAAGACTCTGCATGATTAGCCACGTGTGTTGGCTTTAAGTCCTTAGTTTTTAACACATCTAGCTCCCTAGTGAGCATCTCAACCTTAGCCTTTAGGCTATCCTCTTCCCTGAGATGGTAAATTCCACCATTATTTAGGTTTCCTGCAGGTCGTGACCTATTTGTGCTTTCAGTAGCACTAGGTCCAGTCCAAGTGTGAGCTTTTTCAGCAAGCTCATTAAGGTATTCTATGGCCTCATCAGGATCTTTATGTAAGAACTCACCACCATCTCCACAAATTGGCGCTCTCTAGGTATAAGTCCCTCATAAAAATAGCTCACTAAGCACCAATTCTCATACCCATGGTGAGGACACATACTCAACAACTCCTTAAATCTCTCCCAAGACTGATACAAAGTCTCACTGTCCTTTCGTGCAAAGGTGGAGATTTGCCTTTTTAAAGCATTGGTCTTATGTTGGGAAAAGTATTTATTAAAGAAGACCTGAGTCATCTCATTCCATGACCCATATAGATTGTGGTCTCAATGAGTATAGCCAACTCTTAGCTCTATCCTTCAAAGAGAAAGGAAAGAACTTAAGTCTCACAACGTCATCAGCATTTTGACTATGAAAAGTCGCAACCACTTCCTCAAACTCCCTAATATGCACATATGGATTTTCATTTTCCAAGCCATGAAAAGTAGGGAGTAACTGTATCATCTCAGTTTTAAAATCCAGTTGGCAAGTATTAGCTGGAAACATGATACATGATGGTGTGATCGTGCGTGTAGGGTGGAGGTAATCATGAAGAGTTCTAATAGGTTGATCCTCGTGTTCACTCATTTCTTCGGGACTAGATAGATTGTCAAATAAAGGATTTAAAAAGCTTGATTTTGACTCTTCCACAGGCCTACAAGCAAATCTACCCAATGTGTCTCTATATCTTTGCATGCAAAGTAACAAAATACTAAAAACTAAAAATACAATGAAAAGAAAGAAAAAAAAATAATACAGCAAGCTAAAAGAGGGAACGGAGTTAATTCCTTTACAAACTGCTGAAAAGAAAAACTATCTAGCAATTCTTCTACCGTCTCCCCGGCAATGGCGCCAAAATTTGATTACGCCCAAAGAATAATGCGGTAGTTGTAGCACAGTTTTGGGCTGTCGATTCCACAGATGGAGAATTAAAAGAATTGTAGAAATAACAAAGAAACGAAAGAAAGAGATTAAATGATTAATAGAGAACAAAGATGAATTTTAAATGCAAATTAAAGTGAAGCAAAGTGACTAACGAAAAAAGTACTCAAATTTGCCAGACAGTAAAGCGTCGGGAATCCCTTGCACAAATCTGGTATTTTAATTATTCTTAATTCATTGAATAATTCAATTGGGAACTCAATTCTCAAAATTTCCAATCGGAAGGTATAGATTTATAAACCAAGATTAAACCAAATGTAACCCTATGAAAAATCATTCACCACTTTTAAAATACGTAAATTATTATCACTATTGAGAAAATCCAGCGACGACAATATACTCAGAAAGCGATATTGCAGCAAATAGTTAAATGAATATAGAAGGATAATTGATCCAAACATAATCAAAGAGTCAATCCATTCAATAGAAAAAACATGACTGAATCCATAAACATAATAAATTCTATTATTATTTGGAGAAGAAAACATTAACGATGAATTGAGAATGATAAAACAAAAGAGTTTTAGTAATTGAAAATCAAATACATAAATCAAGAATAAATTAAAAATACCATCTAATGTGCAAGTTCATCCCTTGCCCTATTTGAGAATTTAGTTACCCATAAATATAATGGACAACAAAAATCTCAAGAGAAAAAAATAAAGCAATCGGTGGCCATGGAAATTAAGTTTACATCTTCCTCCTTCAAACTGAGCCGTCTCCCCTCTTCTTCCCCTTCCAATTTCATGCCAATGATGTGCTTAAATAGGGGTAGGAAAGAAACCCTAATGTCTTCATATTCCCGTACACAAAATCGCCTAAATTTTAGGACTCAACTTGGCAGCCATGTATGCGCTTCAGGAGTTCAAATTTAGAAATCCTTATTAGAGACAACTTTATAGACCTTTAAGATAGCTTTCCAACACATTAAGAATTGTATCAATCTAATATCTGAGCGAAAGGGTATGATTAAAATAATAATGTGTGTCCATTTTGTCTCCTAACGCATTTTGGACTCTGATCCGAATTACTCTCAAACCCTATCATTATTCTTATTTGAAGAGTCCTACACTCATTGAAAGTTCTTAGGTTATTCCAACGTCTTGCCCACTTGAAAGTCCTTTGAATTTGAATGGGTTTGGACTTGCTCTTTTATAGACTCTGAAATTAAACATAAAAATCTGCTTAGGAATATCCGAAAGGAAATAGAAACTCAATTCAAGAATACACATTAATTTCAATGATTTCTATTAACATTTTAGTATTTTAGTCCAATAATAAGGTATTTAGAGTGCACTTTCGTACACTCATCAAGGGCCATCAAATTTTAAACTCCAAAACATGTTTAGAAAATAAGGCAGATATTGGTCTAAACATAACTCACCTCTACCCTATACTAATATCCGCCCCTACTTGCATGTGGACAAATAGATGTCCGTACTATCCACTTCACCGACCAGATTTATTTGTTGGAAAACACTTCCCCACCTATAAAATCTACTGATAAAATTTATGGTTTGGAAGTGTATTTTGTTATTTAATGATTAAGAAATTTTTTTTAATAAAATTGTAACTTTTATTTTTATTTTTAAAAATTTTAAGATATTTATAAAATTAAAAATACAAAAAAAAAAAATTGTTCGGTGGCTTCCTTCGATGGTTCCCTGTAGCACCATCCTTAATCCTTATCCATTACGCATTGTTTAGAGACTTTAGACGCCTTTTTGGTAGTGAATTTTTATGTGTATATGTAACGTCCCGTTCCCGGAAGTCTGAACAGTTAACTTTTGTAACATAAATCCAACTTCCATAACATATTTTAATACTCCAATATTCCCAAAAAGTACAAATCCATTTATTCAAACCAAAAATATATGTTCCTTTACCAGGATACTAAAAACATATCTTAATGAGATAATTTAAAAACTCCATAAACTTTTAGAAATATCTAGGACTCCAAATATCAAATAACATAAAATCTTAAAGCCTACTAAACAAAACTCTCCAATAAACTTGTACCCACAGACACTTATTCCATTACGATCATCGCACCTTGCTAAAACTTCCTACTCTTGTTCTCCAGCTGAAACATCAAAATTATCTGAAATATATTTGGAGATAAGGGGTGAGTTATCAACAACTCAGTAAGTAGAGAACATATACTAGTGTGTAAACATGAGCATTTAAAGAAATCAGAATGCAGAACAAAACATTTTCATTTTCAGAATGCGGAAGCAAAACATGTTATTAAAATATCAGAGCGAAAATTTAGAAATAATTTCAAAAATATTATTTGGCATAGCATAAATGATCATCATCATCATCAGAACATCACATCAGAACAGAAGCCACGTATAACCCTTGTGGTAGGGTTGTGCACCCGCGAATAGCCAAGCAGAACATAAATCACTCTGTCACCAAGGTGTGCACTCAAAACAGAGACCACTACTATAACCCGTGGTAAGGCTGTATCCACTATTATAACCCGTGGTTGGGCCCTATCCACTATTATAACTCGTGGTTGGGCCGTATCCACTATTATTACCCGTGGTTGGGCCGTATCCACTATTGTAACTCGTGGTTGGGCCGTATGCCACTATTATCACCCGTGGTAGGGCCATAATGAACAAAGCGAAAACAAAATCAAATTCAGAACCAGAGAGTCATGCCAAAGGTTTTCAGAAATCACATCTTATCCAAACAGAGTACTAAACAAAATCAGATCATCTTCGTAATCAAAGCAGATCCAAAGCATATTTACATAATTATGCACAAATTTTCATATTCGTGCTTTGCATAGATCAGAAATAGAATGTAAAAAATAAGCTCATATCTACACCAGTCATGAAAAAATGCTTTCTCTTTCATCAAAATTCAATGAGTAATCACAAACAAATAACTGAGGCTATTTCCACATTTCTTTTCAAAACATATAATGAACATTTTCATAAATCAACCTCAGTTCATTTTTATTTTTATGCAAAGTCTAGCACAGGAACCCCGCTTACCTGAACTTCTTAGCTTTTTCAGAATTTCACTAAAAAAATGTCGAACAATAATTAATTGTCACCTATAAAATAATCACGTAATTCTCGTAAATTTTCAATTAATCACATATTTCGATATTTAAACCTAAGATGCTAAAATGACCTATTTTATTTTCCTCAAAACCTAAAATTCTCATAATTCCCAGAATACCATCATTTCCCAAAAACTATCAATATCCACTTAATCGAATTTGTACCAAATAAGAATTTAATGGAGCAAGTATTAAGATAATTACAGAACTCAATAAAAATTAATATTTAAAAATATCTAAAATACCAACAACATTTTATAAATAAATAGAATACATTGGCTACTAAAATTTCCATAAAATAGTCATGAAAAACTCATCTCTTAAGAAAAAAGGTTTACTTAATTAACAATATCATCAAAATACAAATATAATGTTTAATGAGACTTAAAACAAAACCCATTTAAACATAAATCCAAAAAAAAAAAACCTCTCACCCAAAAACATAAATGGAACTTTCCATATATATATATTAGGTTAAAACTGGTGGGTACCAGTACCCAATCTAGGTTAAAACTTTACATATATATACGTCTATATATATATATATATATATAAATACACCTTATGATAAAAAAAACACAGCGATGAACATAAATAACAACATATGCATATTAGAAGTGTAGCGGCGGTAGTGACTCATCGAGAAGGTAATGTGTGACGGCGCAGGTTGCAATGGGAGGTGGTGAACTCGGCGGCTATGCACTGGACAAGAGAGAGAGAGACTAATGAATGAGAAAAAAAATGTGAAAGAGATAGAGTAAGTCGAGTGAGAGTGACACGGAGGTGCTGTCGGTGGCTTACCGAGAGGGACGCAGAGGAAAAGGAGTGGCGTGGTGTGACTGCCGGTGCTAACGAGGTGGAGGCACTGGCATAGTGTGTGGTGGCTTTGAACGACAAGGGCACCGGGCTGTGTGTTGCTCTATTTTCAGGGGCTAAAACAGGGGAGTTTTCGATTCACTATGCAGGTGGCTGTTCTCGGCACTATGGTGGTGGTGCAATGGTGTACAGCAAAGAAGCTGGAGTTCCAGTGATGGTCAAGTGGAGGTGGCGCATGGCGAGGTGGAGCTGCGATCCGTGGAGATGCAGTGCATGCACGAATTGCGTCGATTTTTGTATGGGGGCAATGAGAGTTCTGGGCGGTGAAATGATAGTTGTGCAGTGGGATGGAAGCCATATATGTGTACTAGTGTAGCGGCGCAATAGTGCAAGAGTGAATATATAGAACAAAAACCGAGAAGAACCCTAGAGGAATAAAAGGGAGAGACGTGCAATAGTGCAAGAGTGTGGAGAAACAGGCGTGAACTAGTTGTGGGAGGTTATACGTGCATGAGATATGCCTAAATAGATTGTTGAAACCCTAGGGAAAACATAAAGAGGTGTGCATGGCGTGATCTCGCCGGGGCTTTAGGGCTCGTTAAAAAAAATATTTGTGCCTTGACTTACACCCATACTAGCCTAACTCGATCCATAACTTGTCAGGCCAAAAACTAAAAAATAAAACCTATTTACTCCATAGAAAATATTTTTACCGAAGAAAAATAATCTGAAATAATCAAAACCAATAAAAAGTCCATAATCCATCAATATAAAAATTTGAGGCCCGTAATCTATTCCCAAAAAAATTACTCGTTAAAACTCAGGTGGCTTTCCATTCATATTAAAAAAAAAAAATCGAACACAAGTTTCGTGTCGGACCTGGGTGTTACATTCTCTCCCCCTAAAAAAATTTCGTCCTCGAAATATGCTGCACTTAAGCAAAGTGTTTCCACACCTAATTTAATCCTCAACAATTAAGTCGATCCGAACATTCATAAATTCTAACTTTCCCATGTTTTATGCCTGTGCCTTAACTATCTCCTAATCCTCTTGGTATTCATATTCACACACCCAGAGTTAATCGTCGTACTTCTTGGGGTCTAGTTTATGTCTAAGAAAATAAAATGAAATAAAACTTCCACAATGAAATTAAAGGCTAATAATAATCCCATTATTTATTTATTTTTTTCTAGCTAAGCCTCACAAATAACTAAAAGAGAACTTCCAAATTAATATTTAAACCTCCAAATAATAGTACAATCAAATGCTCCAAAGTTAAGTCTTAGGTAAACTCAAGTCACGAATTCCCGAATCCTTAGGAGATCTAGTTTCAACCAAAAATTCTCGTTTCCATAGCACATACTAATCTGTCAAACACTTAAAGCTAGAGTCTCGTAGATATAAAATATTGGGTCTACTCCCTTTGAAAACCTTTTTAACCAAACTTCAATATTCTAAGCTATATAACTAGACAGGTTCTATGCAAGAATGATTAATTCCAACTCAACTAAAACAATAAGCTCTCAAGAAGAAAAAGAGTGGGGTACCTGTGATCGCATTGTTATTGGCCTCAGCATCTTTAGCTGCCAATGCAAACACTCGAGCCAGTCCCATTCTACGTTGATTATTTCCCTGTGTTGTCTGTCGGGGACCTGGAGGTGTGTTGGTCTTATTCTTGTCGTCTGACAGTAATGGGCATTCTTTGATGAAATGGCCAGTCTTTCCACATCGGAAACATGACCCATTTTCCTTCCTACACTCCCCAGTGTGTATGTGGTTACAAAACTTGCAGTGGTTATTTGATTGATAACCCTGCATTTGCTTTTGTCCTGAGCTATTCCCATCATTTCTCTTCTTCCATGGCCCTTGATCCATACTAGAGGCTCCATGTGGAGTAGTTCTCTTTCTATGTTCCTGCAACTCAGCACTTCTTTTAAGATTATGCTCCACTAGCATCGCTTTATGTACCAAGTCTGAAAAGTTTTGAACTTGAAGAACCATAACCCGTTCGTAGATCCTGTAATTTAAACCCTCTTCAAACCTTTGGGTTTTCTTCTCTTCGTCGGGAATCAAATATGCAGCGAAGTGTGACAACTCTGCAAATTTTGCAACATACTGGCGTACTGTCATGGTCCCTTACACCAAGTTAGTAAACTCTCGGGCTCTAGCTTCCCGATCTGCTTTATGAAAGAAGCGGTCGAAGAAGTTTTGCTTAAAGTGAGGCCAGCTCACTTCTCCAGTTCCACCAGCTTCTCTGATGGCTCTCTCATAGTTCCACCATCTCTTCGCTTCTCCAATCAATTTAAAAGCTGCAAAACGATCTTCTTGTTGTTCGGTGAACTCCAAAATATTGAATATCTCTTCTATGTCCTGAATCCAATCCACAGCTGTATTGGAATCGCCTTTTCCATCAAAGGTGGGCGGATGAGTGCGATTAAATTGCTCGAACGTGCAACCCCTCTCATTGTTGTTTTCGTTCAAATCTCCAAGGTTTCGAACTCGACGACGAGCAGCCATCCTGAGATCTTAAACTCAGTTAAACGCTCTAAGGAAAGAAAACAAAATATGTATAAACAAAATATAAATACCTGTTAAAATATTTAAAACAAGTTAAAAATAAATAAATGAATCGATAAAAACTTGAACTTGTTTTACCCATTCTTAGCCATTTCTTTAACCAACTCATATAGTCCTTCCTACCATCTATAATTGTAAACCCGACATCGCTCAAACTGATTATGTCTTTAGAATCTAACCTCAAAAACCTAAACCTTGAATTAATCTTATAAAAATTATCTCCTATAGTCCACAAAGTAAGCTTGTCGGATCTACAATCCCTAAACATCAAAATCTCAAAACTCAATCATAAAGTCTTACAAAATCTAAAACCTTAAATATCTACATAATCATCCTTATAGTCCTCAAGTTCCTATACTGAGATTTTTACATCCTATGAGCCCATAGATATCTAAACCTCCAAGTTTATAGTATGCAGAATTCAAACTTGTCTCTGATACCAACTGTAACGCCCCATTCCCGGAGGTCTAGAGAGTTAACTCATTCAAAAATGAGCAGCACAAAGGTTGTCCCAAGTATAGGAGGTTGTCCCGTAATAATTAGGAATAAAATTCCTTGATCGTCTCCTCGGGTGAGGTCGCTTAAGATCAAACTCGTGTAAAATGATGAAAATATTCACAAAGAAAAAATAAAAGTGGTGGTATGTGTAATGAATGAAAGAGTACAACGGGAATGAAAAGAGCACTGGTCGTGAACTAGATTCATATTTTTGGATTTTTGAGTGTTGCAAGGAAGAGTAAAAGACTAAGATGCAAAACAGTAAACTAATTACTAAACTAAACTCGCTAAAGTTAATTAACCAAGAAGCAACTTACTAAACTAATTTAATTAATAGCCCAGTAAACATTAAATCTTAAACTAATTAAACACCAAATTATAAAGCAAGCTAACTAATCTAACATTAACCAACTAATGAGGCAAAATAGAAATGTAAATCTAAATTACCCACCTACTAACCAACGAAAATTGCCAAACTAATTGCAAGTCTCAAAACTAATAACTAAATCTAACAAATTGAAATTAAACAATCAAGAAACCAACTAAGCTAAACAATCTTAATTAACAAAAAATTAATAAACAAAATCTAAATTTATTAAGCCCTAATTAACACTTAATCAATCTAATGTCTAATGGAATTGATAGATAAACAAAACTAAGCTAAGAACTAAGCTAGATTAGAAAATAATTAATAAAATACGAGCTGGAAATTTAAAAGCCCTAAAATCAAGATTCTAAGATTCATCCTTGTATTCAAATAAAAAAAAAATCCTCAAATTCAACCCATAACAATTGTAATACCTATTAAACAGAAGCTTAAGGGAGCAAGGAAAACAACTAACATCAAAGTTAAACAAGCATGAAATAGAATGCCCAAAACCGAATGGTTCTAAGCCAAAAATCTAAAAAATACACCATAAAATTCAAACTAAAACTATATAGAAATTTAGGGAATGGGAAGAGCAAGTAAGATGGTTGGAGATGGAGATGGAGATGGCAAGCAGTGGAGGAAGGCTGGACAACAGCGGTTTGGACCCCTTGAGGGGCTCTTCAAAGCTGGTGTCACTACCGTTTGTTTTTATCCCCTTGCGTGCATTTTTGGCCTCCAGGGTCTATCCCTTTCTTTTCCCGTGTGCGTGCCTTTTCTTTCCCCTAGAGTGTGTTTTGGCCTATATGAAAAAAATGGAAACCAAAAAAAATTAGAAGGAAGAATAAAATATCAACGTGGTTGTGCATGTGAAGAAATATTGTCCAATTAAAACACAAGTTATAAAATTAAGCATAAGCCATGTTATCAACAAATTTAAATCACAACTTGGTTTTACGCTTCTTAACCATTTTTTCATCTAAAACCAACAACAATGTCGTGAAATAATTGAAATATATTAGTTCTATATGTATAAAATATGTAATAACTCAGGTCAATCGCAAGACTTAATACTAGATATTCTTGTGGAAGGCACAAGGTAGCTACAACCGGTAATGGCACTATGGCGGGTACTAGTCTTCGTAATTAGAACTCAGGCGGGATTAACTCTTTTTCCTCAAGTGTCATACCAGATTCAAAACCTACATCAAAGTTTATGATCCTGAAAACGAAACCATAAGTATGTTACACGGCTATGATAAGACTACTAATGAGAGAAAATGCAACCAAAGATGCTGTGAAAACTTTTCATGAAAATACTAGATGGACACGTATATGTAAGGCGAGGAATCACCCTCTCATTTAACATGTATATACATAGGTATGGTGAGAAATCACTCTCTCGAGACATTGCCCTTTGTTTTATGCAAAATACCTAAAAACGCATTAGTAATATTATGGTGGGGAATAATCTATCCACATATAAGTATAAAACTTGTAAAAACTAGTATTTTGGCCTATGTGCTCATCATATAGATATTCGCCACATAGACATTCAATTTGCCAAATCCTTTGGTACCTTCATTCATTTATTAGTCAAGGCCGTTATGCAATTTCATACATTAAAGCATTCATTTCTTTTTCAGTCATTTCCTTTCCTTTCCTTTTCATTCTTTTCATAACATCAATCCATTTCATAAAATATCTTTTCCATTGAATGCCCGCTTGTGTAAACAAGCTCTATACTCCGATACTAACCTTCACTTAAAATCAACTAGCATGACCCTTCATGCTATCCATCCAACTTCACAGTTCATCCCAACACTTAACACAATATAACTCCATTCATGACTACACCTCCTGTCAAATCACGTAGTTTGAAACTACTTCCAAGCTACACCATGATCTCGTCACGTCACATGGCATCCCACTACTTTGCCACTGCACCAACTCCTTACTCATCACGAGTACGACCTCTTACTTACTCCTGTCACTTCGTGACATCCTTCATTCTCCCTCTACATCACCTTACCTCCGTCATTTCATGCATACTCCCAACCATAACACTACTAGACAGTGACACCCGTCACTTTGACCACACGGTCACATCACAATTACTCCAGGACACTGATTCACAGTTCCTGACACTTCACATCACGCTCTACACTTCTCAACTGTGCAACCATCCAACACTTTACCATACGGCACATCACCACTTCACCACACGAAATACACTTAAGGTGTACTCCCTTCACTTCACACAACATAGTCCACAACACGACACAACACACAGCACACTCCACAATACACAACCTCACAAACCACGACAACTATTCCGTTCACATAACCCAACACAACGAACTCCACAACACAAGTCCACAACACAATCAAACTTCAAAATAAAATATCTAACAAGGAAAAGGAAGAGGGTTTTTTACCATGGGTCGAAATGACCCATTGTGTTGCTCACTGTCTAATAAGGCCAGTGGCCGCTCCTTAGTGGTCATTGCCGTGACCTTACAACGAGATTATCTCATAGGGGCTCGACCTAGGGTTTATTGGCTAGATCTAGGGTTTGGCAGTTAGATCTAGACTGTGGAGGGTGGCCAACACAGTGAGGAGTTCGCGGGTGGCGGTGGAAAGGCTGTGTGGTGGCTGGAAGGGATGTTGGAGGCATGGATCTAAGGTATTAGCTGGAAGGGATAGTGGGTGTGAGGTGGTCTTGTGGTGACCATGTGGTGGCGATAAGGGGACTAACATGGCAGCACTAGGGTTCCAAGGGTAGGGTTATGGGCTACAACAGAGCAAGGGAATGGCAGAGGCTCGGTTGGGCATGGAGGAGCAGGGGAGGTGTTGTGGAGGGCTGATGGTGGTGTCGTGGGCTATAGGCGGTAGGTTTAGGTCGTGCAATGGCGAGAACCCATGAGATAGAGAAAGGCTTTGTGAGAGAAGGAGGCAGATCAAGGAGTTGCGTCATGGGGAAAAGGTGGCCGTCGAAGCTTGTGGGAGGAGTTGCTCACGGAATTGCGGTGGCGGCGCGGTGGAGGGAAATTGAAGGGAGAGGAAGAGAAGGGGCTACGGGCTTCAGCTTGTTCCCGGGGGGGGGGAGAGAGAGAGAGAGAGAGAGAGAGAGAGAGGGAGGAGATCAACATGGGGAAGGTCGCCAGTGACTAGGCTTGGTGGTGGTATGGCAACGGCGGCCGGCATCATTGTGAAGAGTTGAGGAGAAGAGAGATCGAGAGGGAGTGGGAGGCTGTTGGCATGGGACAGAAGAGAGAGAGGGAGAAGAGGAAAGTGAGGGGAAAGAGACAGGGAGTTAGGGTTTTAATCTAGGCCATCATCTAGGGGTCCTAAATCTGATCCAACGGTAGAGATTTAAACACTGATTTAAACTAAGTAAAATATCTAGATAAAACATAAATACAATATCATAAATTAAAATCAACTTTATATTATAAAAATATTATTTTTTCATCATTAACTAAAATGATGAAGTTTGCTAAATATTTTTAAGAGAATAAAACCACCTAATTACATAGAGTTGTTAACATAATTTAAATCTCATAATATTCTTAAGTAAATAAAATCATTAAGATAAAATGACTTTTCTAAAATTATAACATTTTTGGGGCTTCCAATATAAAGAGACTTACTTTAAAATCAGACTTGGTTCAATAATACTGAAAATATCCAATTTAAAATATTTTTTGGACATTTAAATATTTTGGGGCTTTAAAACACTGAGCTCACTTTAAAATTCAGCCGCTATATTTAAAAATGCAGCTTCAATATTTAAAATGTGTAGACGAGACTTGTGACCAATGGAGAGAAAAAGGAGCAGGTGTTACAACAAGCGTGGTCCACTGGCTTTTCTTGAGCGTGGCTTGAGTCATACTGTTGTGACCTTTCAGATGGAGTGTGGGCTTCTACATATGACATTGTCACTTCCCAATCCATTCTGTGTTATCTTGAAAAGTTCTCATTTCTGATTTGGTTAGTCCTTAACTATCATTCATCCCGGGTGAGTAGTCCTATCTTGCCTTAGGCGAGTAACTCATATCTAGTTCTGAGTTTACAAGCCTCTTCAACTCCTCATTCTTTTCTTCACAGTAGGTGACTTTCCTAGCTCACCAACCATGGTCGAGACACTCATGTCAATCTCACTTTGGGGGCCTCCTAGAAGGTACTTGCTCACCTAGATGTTGGACTAGCTGCACACTTCATCTCTTGCTGTTATTTTCCTTAGACCACTGGAGTATTTCTCATCTTTTGCCTTCCATTCAACTCCAAGAATGATCTGTCCCTTTTCGGATCAGGCAGCTCCTCACAGCTTGAAACTAGTTCTTGACTCGATTGTGATTCCTTACTTTCCAAATCCAATGTTGGAAGGGATAATGTCATTAAACAAAACTAGTTCTTGACTCAATAGACCCACTCGTAGCCTGGTAAACCACTTCACTTGAAGCTATTCCACATAAAATTGTTTGTGTCAGTGCTACACTTTTCTGTTAGAAAGCTTGTTCATTCACTTTGTGGTTTAGTAGCACACCATGTCTAGTTTGGCAAGTTTCAACACTTGAGAGTTATAGTTTTTAAATGTTAGTTACATCCTTTTTTCGATCTAATTTTCCTCATATTAGACCTCCAATTGAATGTAAGGGTTGTCGTCATATTCTTGGCATGTTGATCTAGATACACTAAACTCCATTAAGCCTCATTCGGACCTCCGTCTATCCACTCTATCCCTCCTTATGCCTAACAAGTCTCTTTCCTTTTTATCCGTCTATTTTTAAAGACCCATTTTCTTCCTTTAAGACCATATCTCTCTTAGGCCCAGCCGACCCAATCCACAAGTTAACAATCTTTGGGAATAACTATCTTCTGCAAATCCTCAACTGAAGTGCTATGAGGATATTGAATTATTTGCGACATATCATAATCCTCACAAGTTTATGCATTTCATGATGACTCTCTGGAGGATTTTGAGCCCATTCTTCCAGTCTATGGCATTCTTGGTTGGGCCAAGACTCTCCATCACATGTTCAGGTTTTAGCATCTCAAGCTCATCTAGGTTCTACCGATTTCAAGTCTTTTGATTGTGTAAGTTATCAACTTCGCAAACAAACACAATTATCTTTTAATTAAAGTGAATCTTTTTCTTGTGCACCATTTGATTTGATCCATTTTGACATTTGGGATCCTGCTCCCATTCCTACAAGGGGGTTGTTATTTTGTGATCTTTGTTCAAGATTGCTCTCGATATATAAAGCTCTATCTCTTACAACATTGATTTGAACTTGTCCATGTTTATCTAACTTTTCTCAAAATGGTCCAAACACAATTTTCTCATACTATAAATGTGTTTGATTCTCATAATGTGGAATATAATGATAAGTCTCTTTTTGATATCTTAAATCAATGAGTCTCAACCTCCTATAGCTCATGTCCTTAACTTTCAACATAATAGATCGAAAGAAAACATCACCACATTCTTGACACAGTAGGAGCTCTTTTACTTTATGCTTTTATGCTTCAAAAGTATTGGGGTGAAACTATTCTTACTGCTGTGTACACCATCAATTGGGTACCTGCACCAACACTCCTGAAGGTAAAGTGCCCTACGAGATTCTGAGGTGTATGCGCAAAAATGTTGAAAGTGCCAAGAATATGCTAAAGTGCCCCACTACCCGCCTAAACAATTTTCGTCCATCACCTCACCTTGGCCTTTCGCCTAGTGGGGAATTGACTTGGTCAGCCCACTCCCCCTGGCAAAGGGAGGAGTAAAGTTCATGGTAGTAGTTGTCGACTGCTTCACCAAGTGGGTCGAGGCCAAGGCCCTAGCAACCATCACAGTGAACAACATCACATGATTCCTACGGAAGACAATGGTTTGCAATTTTGTCATCCCGCGCACTATCATTTCGAACAACGAGAGACAATTTGATTTCGATCACTATCGTAATTGGTGTCAAAAATTGGGAATTGAGTTCTGGTACTCGTCCCTAGGACATCCTAGTCTAACAGGCAAATGGAGGTGACTAACAAAATATTGATGGGAATGCTCAAGAGACGACTTGACGACAAAAAGGGGGCATGGGCAGAAGAACTTCCTATTGCCTTGTGGGCCTACTGGGTCATAGTGAAAATGCCGACAGGAGAATCTCCTTTCACCCTCACCTACGGCCACGAGGCAATGCCTCCAGTAAAGATCAGAATCCCCAACTACAAAGTTTAGCACTTCGAGCAAGAACCCAATGATAGGCGGCTAGAGGAACAACTTGATTTGTCGGAAGAAGTTAGACTGGAGGCAGAGATAATAATCGGGGCCAACAAAAGAAGGGTCAAGCAATGCTTCAACAAGTAGGTGCGCCCGAGAACATTCAAGGTCAGAGATGTAATGCCCCAGTCCTGAAGGTCCGGAGAGTTAGCTTCTGTTACCTAAAATCATCTCCAATAATACATTTATAAATAACTGAGAGACTCCATAAAATATTAACTTATTTGTTCAATACAACTATCCATGTTCTTCCATGTGTACACAAAAGAAATACCTTAATAAAATAAATTAAAATCTCCACAAAAACTCAAAAATAGACTCAAAATGCCAAAGCAACAAAAAAATTATAACACTACCAAATAAGACTCTCCAATAAGTCCTTGTACCCTAGTACTCCCTATTCTTGACTTCCAGCTGATGTGCATAAAAAACTATCTGAAAAATATTGTGGAGATAAGGAGTGAGTTATCAACAACTTAGTAAGTAGAGAACATATACTAGTATGTAAATATGAGCATTTTCACATTGTTCAGGATGTAAAACAAAACATTTTAGTTTCAAATTTGCAGATACAAAAAAAAAACATTTATCAGAATATTAGAGCGACAGTTCAAAATGTTCATATTGAAAAATGTCATTTGGCATAACATGATTGAACATCATTATCTTATCATACCATATCGTATCAGAGCATCATAACATGACCGCCGCCACTGCACCGTAGACCCACATCGATGGAGACCACAACTCTAGCTCATGGGGAAAGGACCACATTTGACACAACCCTCAATGGATAGCCCAGTACCACCTGTCTTCGTTCACTGCCCAACTACCGGTTAGCCATTGTCCTGCTCCTTCCACCGAGACAAGATAGGCCTTGGTTTCATAGACTTGAAATAGAGCACAGTTCCTTCCCATTTAACGTGACTCCTCTGCAAGCTACTTAGCCCCTCCACCCACGGTTGCACTACCATGCAGGACCTCTATCCCTCTCAGTTGCCCATGTCGCCAAACTTCTCGTCGGAAATGCAATGACAAACCATGTTGCGTAGCTAAACTTCCTGTAAGGCCTTTGACCTATCTCTGTGATGGTTAAACATGCGAGATCTTAAACTTTAGGGATCCCCTACCTAAGTGTTTGATCGTAGGGTTGATATTTTTAGCATATGAGTGTGATAAAATCTAAGAGAAATTAGATACTTGTAGGTAGAAAATAATTTAGAGTTTAATGTATTAGTCTGAAATATTTAGTGGATATAGATTAAACTGAGAAGTGATGATCTTTTAGGGTTGCAAGAGTTTTTAGATATTTTTTTAGAAAAATAGGTTATTTTAGTATTTTAGGCTTGAATATTAAATTATGTGTTTAATTAGAGATTTAAGTTATGTGTTTATTCTATAGGTGACTATTGATATTTGTTCGGCACTATTGTGGAAAAATTCAGAAAAGCTAGGAAGTCTAGGTTAAGCGGGGTTCCTATACTAGATTCTTCATAAAGGAAATGAAATGAGGTTGATTTTGAAAAATATGTATGTTTTGTTATGAAAAGAAATTTGAAACAATCTCGATTATTTGTTCTACATTACTCATGTAATCTGTATGAAAGATAAAAATATTTTTGTCATGACTGATATAGACATAAGCAAATTTTTGGCATTCTATTTCTGAACTATGCAAAAAGTGCGAATATGAAATTTATGAAAATTTGTGCATGTGATGCGAAGATGTTCTGAATCTATTTTTGAATTTGTGAAATAATCTGAACCTGTTTCAATACTCTGTTGTGATATGATGTCGCATCTAAAAACCTTTGGCATGACTTTCCAATTATGCTTTCAATTCTGTTCAATTAAGGCCCCGTCACGGGTAATAATAGTGGTATACGACCCTACCAGGAGTGATAATAGTAGTATACGGCCTCACCATGTGTATAATGGTGGTTTAGAATCCTACCACGGGGGTTAAACATGGTCTCTATCCCGATGTAATGCTCTGATATGATATGAAGATGTCTTAGATGATGATATTTTTTAATTATGCATTCTAAAAGCAAATATTCTGATTCTGCATTCTGAAAGTAAATATTTTTTTTTTTGCATTCTGAACACTGTAAATACTCATACTTACATGCTAGTATGTGTTTTCTGCTTACTGAGTTGTTGATAATTCTCCCATTATTTCTACAATATTTTTCAGATAATTTTGATAGTTCAACAGGAAATCAAGAGTTGGAAGTATTAGCAAGATTTGATGATTGCAAAGGAATAAGTGCCAAAGAGCACAAATAATTATTGGAGAGGCTTATTTAGTAGATTTATTACTTTTTGTTGTTTTGGGTATTTTTGAGACATGGATATTTTTGAGTTTTTATGGAGATTTTAACTTGTTATGTTGAGGTAGTTGGTTTGAAACCATAATTTTATATGTCATTGAAAATTTGGAGTCTATAAATATATTGTTAGAATGTGAGTTTTTAAGTGACTGGAAGTAACTCTCCGACCTATCTGGGACCGGGGCATTATAGTGTAATTGTGATTTCTTGGTTGGATTTGAAGTGTGGATAATGTATGGTTGATGTGGTGGTTGTGTGGGATTTTGGAAGCGTAATTATTGTGTTAGACTAGTCTTGAGGTTGGACAAATTGTGTTGGACGTGCAGTGAGTTAAGTGGATGCTCGGGGTTTGAGCACTGGCTGTTTTGTTACTGTTTGAATTATATACTGACTATTAGAGTTAATGTTAGATTGTTTGGATGTACATTTTGCTGTTTGGGTTGATGTTGGTTATGCGATATGTGGTATTATGTGGCTGTTGGGTTGATTTTGTTGGATTGATATGTGTAGGCTCGGGTTAGTATGTTGCTAGTTGGCTATTTTGAGCTATATGTTGGTTGTGTTCGGATTTTATACTGACGGTTGAGTCCACGTTAACGGTTTTCAGAATTTTTATGTAGGTTGTTTCTAAGTTGATATTGCAATAGTTAGGTAAACGTTGTTTCTATGCTAGACTTTGCATAAAAAGAAAATGAACTGGAGTTAAATTTATCAAAAATGTGCATGATATGGTTTGGAAAGAAATTGGAAACAACCTCAGTTTTGTGTTCTACACTAGTCATGAAATCTGTATAAAAGAGAAAGTGTTTTTGACTTGACTGGTGTAGACACGAACAATATTTTGACATGTTGTTTCTGAAATGTGCAAAAGAGCGAATATAAAATATGTGAATTTCGTACATGTTATATGAATATGCTCTGAATCGGTTTTGATTATGTGAAAATGATATGAAAAATTTTAGTACTCTTTTTTATATGATATGGCATCTGAAAAACTTTTGGCATGACTTTTTGATTCTGTATCTGACTCTGTTATACGGTTGGTAACAACATCTCTGATATGAGTGAACCTATTTTGGAAACAAAGTGGTTCCTCTGCGTGGTCTTTTCTATATGCACACTTAGGGCTCTGAGAATGAATAAGGGAAAGTTTCACATTCTGATACTGTTTGGTTTGGCCACTAGGGATAGCACAACCCTACCACAAAGGTTAAACATGGTATATGATATGGTGATATGATATGATACGATATGATACGATATGATACGATATGAAATGATATGATAAGATGAAGATATTCAATCATGTTATGTCAAAGGGTCTTTGAATATGAATAGTTGATTTTTGAATATAAACAATTTAAAATGTCGCTTTGACTTTTCTGATAACACGTTTTGGGATCTACACATTGAAACTGAAATTTTTTGTTTCTGCATTCTAAATTCTCTTGAAAGGCTCATGTTTACATACTAGTATATGTCATTTGTTTACTGAGTTGTTAATAACTTAACGCCTTATCTTCATAATATTTTCAAATAATGTTGACGGTTCAACTAGGGACCAAGAATAGTGATTGTGAGCAAGACTAGCTAAAGATAGGAAGATTGAGTGCCTAAGGGTACTATTGATGATTAGAGAAGTTTTATTAGGAAGATGGGTTTTCAATTTGTTATGGAATATTGAGATTTATGTAATTAGTTGAATGTTATGACTGGGTTACTAGAGATTTGTAAAACGTAGATTTGTGTTTTCTTGGAGTCTTTAAGAATGATATTTTGTTTGGGAGATATGATTCTAGGTGACAAGATCTAACTCTCCGACCCCTCTGGATACAGGGCGTTACATGGACGACTGGCCTGAGATGATTGAAGATGAACTCACCCTTGAAGGACGACTTGTGTTAATTTCTTTCTATATGGATATGTTTAGGTGTTTGGTAACGGACCTTTCTGAGATCTTGGAGGAAGAAGATTGTTCATGTTTTTAACCATGTAGCATAAAAAAATTTCCTAATTTTTTGTGGTTTATGAAGGGTCAATGTTTGGGACCCTATCGTTGTACGATTGTTTAAGACATGATATTTTGAGATTTAGTCTATTCTGGTGCAACTTATTTTTGAATAAAAAAAATTACTGCGATTATTGCATATTGCTATAAGCATGTTAGGTGCATTGCATATTATCTATCATGAACGAGGGTATGTAAATGTAATTTATGTTTGGGTAAGATTAGATGAGTCCGTACACAATTCCAATTATGGATGAATGTATTTTTTAGGACTCTAGGAGTACATCTGATAATAAAGGTTTATCTGATAACGATGAGTGTTTAAATTGTAACTATTATCAAATCTTGTTCATATTATAAGATAAGATTTTACAAGAGTCATAGGCATGTTTCGAGTCTAAGAGTCAGTTGAAGAGATAAAGATGCAAGCTTTATTCAAGAAACTGCAACATACTTGAACTCAATATAATTCAGAAGAAGTGATCTAGTCCGAGATGTTCGCAAATAGTTAGCAACGTATCTGACTGAGATTCCGAAAAAACCTGTCAGCAGAATCCTTCTCCAAATCAATAACAACATTGCCTATTTATAGAGGAGTCGGCTAAGGGTTTATGTTACACTTGAATTGCACATTTTCACAAGTATTTGAGAGCTTGGAGATCTGGGAAGAACTTCAAGAGATTGTGCAAGAGAAAATTCTTGAGAGAAGGTTTTTCCAAAAGGACTCAATCCGTGAGATTGAGTGAGAGCTTACTCCAAGGGGGAGTTGCCAAGTTCAAGTTCAACCAAGGAGGTTCCAGTAGGAAAGACAAAGATTGAAGACTGTCAGAGGTTTTGACTACCTACTGCAATAGAAGGCAAGCGGGTCGCGTGTCTTGGGTAAATGTATCTAGCTACAAAGGTTTTGTAAACGTTTATTTGTAAAACTCTCAATCAATAAAATTGGTTTTCCTAGGTTTGGTTGCCCCATAGGGTTTTTACCTTTGAGGAGTTCTTAAAAGGGTTTCCATTAGTAACCAAATTATCGTGTTAATGTTCTTAATATTTTATAATATTGGTTACTAATCCGTGCTAATAGCTTTGTTTAGCATTAACGTGCATATTTAGGAGTATTTTGGTAATTTTACAGAACACATTACTACTATAGACCGCGTACTCTATCTGTAATACCCTGCTCCTTCCTTCTTACGTACGCTTCTCTCTTTCTGACGTACGTTCCTTCTTTATGATGTAAGCAAATCCTGAGGGCAGAAATTACGTGAATTGTCTGCCCTTTCCATCTAGCGACTGCGAGACTTATCATGCGTGCCAAACCATGATGGCATGTCTTCAAATATATTGTGTGACTTCTAGGGCACGCCCAGTGTTTTAAATGTGCAGAAAATATTTATAAGGAGTATTTCCAGTGTTATTGAACTAAACTTGATTTTAAATACGACATTTTATAATATTCTTCAAGAGCTCCAAAAATATTATAATTGTCAGAAATCATTTTAATACCGTTATTAAAATGATTTCAACTATTTAAGATATTATGATATTTAAATTAAGTTAAAAGCTTTTATTAATTAAATGATTTTATTCTCTTTAATATGTTAAGTGAGACTTCATCATTTTATTAATGATAAAGAATATTATTTTATTAACTAAAGTTAGTTTAAAATAATATTCTACCTTAATTCCTCTAAGCGCTTTTAATTAAGTCAATGTTTTACGCATTTTCAAATCAGTGTTTGAGATCCATCGTTAGATCGTTACGTGGATCCCAGACGAATGGACTGGATTAAATATCCAGACCCCACTTTTTCTTCCTCACTTTTCCTCAGCTCTCTCTCTCTCCTCCCTCTCCCCAGCATATGCTATACGTAGTCCATCTCCACGCCGAACTGCTCCATGCCTCAGCCCGGCACCGCCATGCGTCGGCAGCCCTCACTGCCGTCACCACCGGCACCTCCTCCTTCCGGCGAGCCCTCCCATGCCAGTCTCTCTATCCCACGCTCCCTCTCTCTGTGCTAGCCATGCACAACCCGAACAGGCTTAGTGCTTACTGCACCGCCATGAGCCTTCCTCCGACGCCACCACCTCCACAGCAGCTTCTCCTTCAACCGGCCATCATCCTCTAGCAAGCTCAGCCTCCCTCTCCCCCTCCGTCGTGCACATGCACCATACCCATGAAAATGGGTTCACACGGCTTCAAGGCCACCGATGCTCCTAGCACCGCCGTACTTAGTAGCCCAAGCCACCACACCACCACCAACAACCTCCCCTCTCACCAGTGAACTCCTCCCTCGGAACCCCAAGGCACGGGAAGCCTCCTCTCCTCCTTGTCGCACGCACAAGAGACTCACGCACGACTTCACCGTACGCAGTACCCACGGCCACCAAGCATTGCCATGGACCTCCCCTTCCCTCCCCCTTCCTCCTCCACGTGACCCACGACCTGTAGCCTTCCTCCACCGCACGGGCTTCCCTCCCTCACACGCACGGGTTGCACACCCTCCACTGCCGTGCACCGCCACCCACGGTGTGTAACTACCACCCTCAGCCTCCTTAAGCCACCACCGACCCATCCCAACCGCCAATAGCTCTGATCTACCACCCAAGCACGCACACTCTCTCTCACTCTCCCACGGCTTCTCCTCCACCTTGCGGCCAGATCCGTCGCCGTTAGTCACCGTGGCGCCACCTCGACGCCACCACGAGTTCCACCGCACCTCCCTTAGTCGAACCCTAGGTCCAAACCACCACTTTGAGTGGTGGATAGTCACTGCACATGACGGACAGCCACTGTACATGGCTAGATCCGCCGTGTTACGCTCCTTGCCACCATCACATGGCCACCACGAGCCCTTACAAGACCACACCTAGCTATCCAAACGCCTAAACAGTCATCGTACGCGGTTTAGTCACCACGTACGACCCTTCTGACGTCTTCGACCGTGACGGTCAACGAGCAACGCACAGGTTATCCCATCGATGGTAAAACTCTCTATCTCTCGTAATTATGTTAGATATTGATTAGTTGACTAGGTTGTGGACTGTGTTGTTGGTATTGTGGAGTTGTGGTATTGTGATGTGGTGTTGTGTGATTAAGTGTTGGGCATATCTATGTAGTGTGGTGACGTGATGTGATGTGTATGTGAGGTGTTGGGCATATCTGTGTTGGGTGGAGATGTGTTGTGCCGTGTAATGTGTACGTGAAGTGTTGGGCATATCTGTGCAGTGTGGAGAAGTGATGTGCTGTGTAGCGAAGTGTTGGGCTGGTCTGTGTAGTGTGCTATGAAGTGTTGGGCGTAATTGGAAAGTACGTTGTGTAGTGTTGTGGACTGTGTTGTAATGGTGGCGTGGTATATGTGGAATGAGATGAGTACACGCTGAGTGTACTCTGTGTGGCGTAGTGTGTATGAAGGGAGTACATATGAAATGTACTCCGTACGGTGGAGTGATGCACCATGTGGCGGATATGCCATAATGGTGATGTAGCGTGGTGTATGAAGGGAATACGTGTGGAATATACTTCATGTGGTGGAGTAACGCACCATATGGCGGATATGCCATAATGATGATGTGGCATGTGGAACGGGAAGAGTACACGCTAAGTGTACTCTGTGTGGCGTAGTGTGTATGAAGAGAGTACATGTGGAATGTACTCCGTATGGCGGAGTAACGCACCATATGGCGGATATGCCATAATGGTGATGTGACATATGGAACAAGAAGAGTACACGCTGAGTGTACTTTGTGTGGCGTATGGTATATGAAGGGAGCACATGTGAAATATACTCCGTTCGGTGGAGTGATGCACCATGTGGTGGATATGCCATAATGGTGATGTGGCGTGGTGTGTATGAAGGGAGTACATGTGGAATGTACTCCGTATGGCGGAGTGATGCACCATGTGGCGGATATGCCATAATGGTATTTTGGCACGAGGTATATGAGGGAAGTACACACGGAGTGTACTCCGTGTGGTAAAGTGATGCACTATCTGGTGGGTATGCCATAGTGATGATGTGGCGTAGCAAGTGAGAAGGAAGTATGCATGGAGTGTCCTCCATGAGGTGCAGTGACACACCATGTGGCGTGTAGCAGAGATAAGGATGGTTGCGTGATTGATGGGCGTAGAACATGGTGAATAGTGTCGAAAACTGTGGAACGGTGTCCTGCAGTAATTGTGGTGTAGCCTGTAGTCTATGGTGACAAGTGTCACCGTGTTGGACTTACGACTGGGAATATGGATGAAATAGTGGAATAAGTGTAAAAGTACGCAGCGGAAGCATGACTAGGCAACTTCACTTCGTGACATGGTTACTGACAGTCATGCTTGCGATGGGTGAAGTGATAGTGTATGAATGGCGTATCGAGAACATGACGAGATGTCACAATGTGTCGAGAGTACGTGAGGAACCGTACTCATGATGAGTTAGGAATTAACGTGGCAGGATGTTGGGTGACGCGACAAGGTCACGGTGTAGTTTCGGAATAGTCTCGAGCTGTATGACGTGACATAAGACGTGGTTATGAATGGAGTCTTGTCGTGTTAAGTGTTGGGATGAACTGTCAAAAGGGACGGGTAGTAAGAAGAGTCATACTAGTCGAGTTAAGAGAAAGTTGCTATCGGAGTATGACCCTTGTCCCTCCAAGCTGGTGATCAACGTGTTATACAGTTGATCTTAGGTAGTAAAGGGTAGAGTACATGTGTAATATGGTGAGACATATGTACTGGATGGATTCACCATATGTAATGGGTAATATGTCCTGAGTATAGTTGCACGGTGCTTAAGCCTCAGAGTTGGCTTAGAGCCGTGTGGTTTGTATGGATGGGAGTGAGGATTAGTATGGGCTAAGGTGCATGGAGATAGTGACGAGTGGACTGTCTAAGGAAGGGATGCGTGACTTAGTCGGTCTAAGTCATGCGTCGGAATGTAGTTAATGAGAAGAATGAGATAGAGGTCTTAGTGTCTTAATCCTAAGGTGAATCATGGGTTCACTTTAGTGAATGAGCACTCAAGGCAAGACCTGAGTTGGAAGATGTGGTGACCGTAAGTGGTCCCCGAAGGTTTTAGCATAGTAAAGGACGTGGAAGAACACGAGATAGAAGGAGAATGTTCCAAGTGAAGTGTAACTTGTGTTTTCTAAGCTTAAGTTGCTTATGTATTAGCTAGAGAATGACGTTAAGATTATGTGTATGCATGTAGGTTGCCATCTGACAAGCACATGAATGAACTGCATGATATGCAAATAGCATGGAGTCCAGGTAAGTGTTACGTTCATGCTCTTATAGAGTTTTCCAAGATACAAAAACGTTTTTCCTTTAAGATGCTTAAGAGAATAAACGAAAGACATTTTAAGGGAGAAAAGGCTAAGTGTTCAAATGTATACGTACGTAACGGCCCCTCCTTGGCAGCCCCTGTTTACGCACCCAAAGTATTAATTATACGCATGTGAATGGATGACTATACGGTGTATCTATTGTATGTATTTTCTAAGAAAATAAACAAATTGGCATTTCACGATCATGGAACCATGCTTTTCTCATGGAACGACGTTTTCTCACGAAAATGAATATTTTCTCACGAAAGGCAAAGAAAGACATGAGAACCAAGGCATTCATGGATCCTACGAACCGACGCTTTCACGGATGCCAAGAGGTGATTCTCGTGACTCCAACGAAAGATGACGTTCATGGTGATGCTTATGGATTCCGTGAGAGACAAAATTCAAGCCCATGTTTTAAACGATACTTTTCCATGTAAAGAACTGTTTTCTCATGAAAGAACATGTTAAATGAAAGATAAGAAAAATAATGAAAGCTCCAGCTCTTCCAAGCTGGCATGAATGAACGAAAGAATGAAACGAAAGCATGAAATGTATGAAAATACATAACGACCATATGAATGAATGACAAGGGGTACCCAATGAATGAATGGACAGATTGCAATGCCGGGCAGTAGTGCTGGTAGTGCACCCAGTGCTGCACCCTAATGGAATGAGATTCCAACCCACGGCCACGGGCGAATCCATTGGCCACAAGGCCGCTAGCCCTAACATACGGGGCGTAATAATGTGTACCGACCTATGAAAGTGATAAGAAAGAATGCATGTATGCATGAATGTATGAATGCATGAACGCACGAGAGCACTACTCTTTAAGAAATGAAGGCACTGACGGGGGAAACGTTTTACGACAAGAAAGTCTTTTAAAAGCAAAATCCCGTCCAATGACGTTTTCAAACGAACGCATGCATGACACGTATGCATGCACGTAATAGTATATACGAATGATAAATGCATGAATGAAAACCTATGTTGTTATATTTTAACTGTATGAAGTAATGCTTACAAGTATTCGACTCATTGTAGTTTTTATGTATGCCCGTCCCCCCACAAGAATTGAATGGTCAAGACGGACACGGCCCATGGGGAAGAGTACGGAAGTCTAAGCATGAGTTTCAAATGTAAGAGAGACATTTTTATTGTAAAATTAATGTTTTTCGCTGTAAACATCTTTTATTACCAAATTACATTTTATTTTATAAACGTAGAGTCTTGCATCCTGAATATGCAAGTGAAAGGTTTTAAAGGAAACAGTAATTCCCGTCGTCCTTTTTAAAATATTTTATAAAAAGTCTCACCACAAGAAGAGGCGTTACACCATCCTATCATGAGTTATTATACAAAACAATTATATATGTTTTTATTTTTCTTTTTTTATTGCCGATGCAGTCTCACATGCAACGTCATACAGTATATTAAGCAGATGATCAAAGTACATGACATGATATAAAGAAGCAAAAAGAGTAACTCTAAACCTGATAGAACAAAAATAGAGTCTCAGGTTTTACTTGTAATAGCACAACGTTTGATCTCCTTGCGTGCTTGAGGACTTGTGAGTTGTTTCAGGATAGATTTCAGGCATACGTTTAAATAGTTCCGGACTTATGAAACTTATCTTTTTAAGATTTGTATGTTAATTAGTTGATGTTATTTGTTTTTCTTCAAAATCAATTGCATATTGCCAGATACTAATATATGCATGCACACTGAGAAATTATAATTACATGTAATATCTTTGACCTTATTCTGCGCGCGCGCGCGCACACATATAATATATATATATATATATATAACAGAGCGTGCGTTTCATGCTATTATTGTTAATATCATTGTCCCGACAATGTTAATATCTTTGTAGGTTCGTGTCCCATTCAACTGTGAAAAATAATGAAAATGAAAAAATTACTCGAGTTAGTTATGGTTCTTATTGTAGATAACAGATTCCAGTCAATCAGTTATGCCAGCAGCTGTAATCTTTGATTTGACAAGAATGACGACCGAGGCGTTTTTATTACGAGAAATTTTATTTTAATTTTTTACTGTGGTATCCCACACTCATAATATTTTTATAAAATGTGGTGATATTTTTTATAGGGTGTGGATAATGAATGATTGATAAATTCTACTTATCAGATACTATTCATTCTCACATCCCTCACTTATAACTTTTTTGTAAAGTATATGAGTAGTTTTCAAAATTGTGAGATTTTTTTATAAGATATGAAGTATGAGCTAATGAATAGTAGATGATAAGAATAAGGGTGTGTTTGAATGTTGAAGTGAGTTGAGTTGAGTTGAGTTGAGTTGAGATGATAAAATATTGTTAGAATATTATTTTTTAATATTATTATTATGTTGGGATTTGAAAAAGTTAAATTGTTTATTATATTTTGTGTTGGGATTTGAAAAAGTTGTAATAATAAATTGAGATGAGTTTGTGATCCAAACTCACCCTAAGTTTTCATTTATTATTGTAGGGCTGGCCATGGTGATAAAGATTTATGTTGAATGAAGAATTAGGTCTATTTTTTTAAATTTTAAAATAAAAATAATATTAAAAATATTTTATTTAATTTTTAATTTTAATTTTAACTTATCTGATTGCATCTTAAAAAAACAAATGAAGCTTAAATTAGAGAAAACTAAAAGAAAAAGAGGTTGCTTGGAAGTGTAATAAGTATTATTCACGTTCCCAAACTTCGCCGAGTCCCCGAGGATAGCTGTACTTGTTGTGTGTGGTTAGTTGGAAGCCACGACCGCAACATCTGGCATCTGCTGCAATGCGCCTTTCACCTTCTCCATTGATGATCATGTACGACCTGCTGCCTGATGTGGTCCTTTCATTCCCTCTAAAATAGCATATTTCTTAAAGATAAAGCTTCTAATTAAGAGAGGAGAATTAGAGGAGAAGAAAAGAAAAAGAGAAGACAAAGGAAAGATCATGTAATCGAGTTGAGTTGTATTTATTCGGGTTCGATTCATTTATATTGAAAGTGAGTTCAAACCCAGTTCGGAGCTTGACTCGACTGGACTAAAGGTATGTTTGGACATTATGAAAAATTTTAAAATCTTTTTATAATTTCATTTACAAACATCACTCAAATACAAAATATTTTCAAGTTCAAATTTTGAACTTTTTTATTTAATCATTAATTAATCATTTTTTAAATATAAAAATCAATACATGAACTTTTACAAACTTCAAAATAAGAATTATATTAAAAAATTATATTCAAATAATTTTTTAACTTTGTAATCCAAAAAAAATCTTCATTCAAACTATTTCACTACTATTTAAAAAATAATTATAAGATCTAAGTGTCCAAAGATATCTTGTCAAACTCGAGTTTAACTCAAGATAAGATTCGTTTGAATGCTGCAGTTGAGTTCACTTCACTTTTAGGTACTTTTAGTTTGCTTTGAACATCCAAACACATGTGGGTCATCAAGTGAGTGCAGTTCAAGTTTGAACCCATTAGTTGGGCCCCACAACTGACAAACCCACTTTCACCTAAACCCATTATTTGTGAATAGTGCCGACAACTTAAACCAAACGGAATTGTATGGGTTCCTTGCACTAGAACTGACAATTGGAATTGGTTGGCCCCCACAAGTGAATGCTCACGTGTTGGCTGGGCCCCACAACTCAAACCCACAACTAACATTTGTTCCTTGCACTAGAATGAAGTGCAAGCTTATAGAAACTTTTTTTTCTTTTGCAGGTTTTGTACGCTCGAAGGGAGATAACAATGTCAGGTGAACAGTAGAGATTCTGAGTGGGACCTAATTATTTTACAACTTCTCATAAATATATCTAAATCTATCTTAACATCCAAACACACCTAAACTCATCTTAAGTGGACCCCACAAAATTCACTCAACCATATCAACTCACTACTATTCATAAAAAACTCAACTTAACTCAACTTAATTTAACATTCAAACGCAATCTTAACGTATGGTCAGATATAGCAAGCTATGCTCTAAAATATAAATATATATATATATATATACCTCTTATGAGAAGTTGTCTTTATACACGACCAGTACGATAAGTTGATTTGTTATTATAACATATATATTTAGACGTTATACCTGAGCCTGATATAAATTTTATACCCTCACATGCCTAAAATGTCCCATAAATTCCATAAGAAACTGTAATAGGGTCACGGTTCGTCCTTAAATGCATGGGTGCTTTTATAAGCAAGAAAACCAGAAGTTTAATTAATTTTAGGGTTGGACCGTACTGGAGCTGAGCCAAAAATGTAATAATATAAAATTTTTTTTGTTTGCTTTCTATACTCTTTTCTTCTATTTAGTATAACGATTATAGAAAATCTTAAAATATATAGAGATAAAATATTTTCAATTATGTAATAAATTTTTCAAATGACTTGTGTTTGAACATAAATTATGTCCGTTCAAACAGACTGTTTATTTTTTAAAATTCTGTCTGTTTGAACGGAGTTTTGCATATTAATATTGTTCGAACAGATATTTTAATTTTTTAAATGGAAGTAAGCACTGTATTTCTCAGTTGTCGGTCGAATGGGTTAGTTTTGTTCGAATAGATTTATAAATGGTAATTTACCGTTCAATTGTTTATTTACCGTTCAAATGGTATTAATCATATAAAATAGAGATCCAAATCATTTTGCAAACTAGAAAGAGTTAGAAATCTATCCTCTCGAGGCTTTCCTGAGTAGAGGTTCCCCCACCTGCTGTCTGCAAGTCTCCACGGCTCTTTGTACCCCTATGTGATACCCCATATGATATGGATAAGGGTAAGTGGTGTATGGGATACCACATTGCTTGAGATGGAGAAGTTTTTGCTCTTTATAAGATTCTAATGGGGCTCCAATTGTATCATTGACTAGTCCTTTTGGAGTATAGGCCATGTGGTTTGGGCCTTCCATTGGGGCGTTACAAATGGTATCAGAGCCTATCCCAACCAAAAATGTCGGACTTGAGCCGTGCCACCTACAATGGACAAACCCAACAAGGACGTCGGGAATTTAAGGGGGGTAGATTATGATACCCCATATGATATGGATAAGGATATGTGGTGTATGAGATCTCACATTGCTTGGGAATGAGAAGTTCTTGCTCTTTATAAGGTTCTAATGGGGCTCCAATTGTATTATTGACTAGCCTTTTTAGAGTATAGGCCATGTGGTTTAGGCTTTCTATTGGGACGTTACACCCTAGGTCTCTCTCGGGTTTGTAATGCTATGGACGGCAACCTTGAGCAGTTGTATGAACGCATGTATTAATAGAAAAGGAAGACGATGTCTTGGTTGTAGATGAAGCATCCCTAGATGGTGCATTGGAGAAAGGAGAAAGATGTCTGCTATTTAAACTTCACACTGCAAAACACTTCAACAAAGAAGCATTTAAGAGCACGATGAGGAAGCTTTGGTGCTTGGGTAAGCCGATCTTAATCACGGATGTTAGTTCAAATCTGTTTATTGCTGAGTTTGATGACTCTCAGGATAAAGAACGTACGAAAAGAGAGGGTCCTTGGGCATTTGATAAACACCTGGTGTTTATGCGTGATGTCAAAAGGCTCCAACAAGTTCATCAAGTGTCATTCTTAGAGGCTCAGTTTTGGGTTCGCATTCACGATCTTCCTATTATGGCTAGAAATTGGAAATTGAAACATATCATTGGTAAGGAGTTGGGAAGGGTGGTGGAGGTGGACTTAGAAAAAGATGAACTTGCATGGGGAGCTTTCATGCATATTAGAATATGCTTGGATGTGAAGAAGCCACTGCTGCGTGGGAAAAGAATTTGTGTGGGATCATCCCCTCCTCTCTGGGTTCGGTTCTCCTATGAACGCCTCCCAAACTTCTATTATGTTTGTGGTACTATAGGCCACAGTCATAAGGAGTGCAGCTTGGGGATGCCAACGATGGAACAACTCCCTGTCTCTGCATTTCCATATGGCCCTTGGCTACGTGCAGGAAACTTTGGAGAATATGAGGGCCCTATGCACGATAGACAAGTTCAGCAAAAAGAAGACGGTACTCCGGAAACTTCTGTGCAAGTTCAGGCCACTGACGTTACTCCGGTGCAACAGGACGTGAATGAAGATCACAGTAGTAAGGAGGACTTTGAGGCGCATATTACGAAAAAATGTCAAAATGGTGATGCGCTCAAGTTCTCGTTACAAGACAATAGTGAGACACAGAATGTCTCGGGCCAACACCTGGATAGCAGATTTTCAGGAGAAATCTTGGGAGAGCTACCTAGTGAAGATCCTACTGCCCTTAATAGTAATGGAGACCAACAGAGGGCAAACTCTGTATCTCCTACCAAAGGAAATTTTGTAACTGAAAAGGGTGGGAAGCCAGTGCAGGAGCAATCAGGAGGGTCTAAGACTACAACTCCCTCTCGAAAAGGGAAGAGACTTTTAAGGGCCCAGACTCATAATTACTCTCTGCTTTCCAACAATGCAAGGCCTTCAAAGAGAGCTAACTCTCTTGTGGAAGTGCTCAAAGTTTCTAAGAGGCTAAATCTTAAAGCTACAAGCTATGAAGAAAATGTTGTTCCAAACATCCAACAGTTATTGGTGGTGGCTGGTACACTTCCCCACCGAGACCAATGAAGATCTTAAGCTGGAATACACGAGGGCTTGAGAACTCTTGTGGTATTCGTGCTCTAACTGATCTATTCAGCAGAGAAGCTCCCAATGTTTTGTTCTTGCAAGAGACAAAACTTAACACTGAGAAAATGGAGTTTTGTAGAGTCCATTTAAACTTTGATTGTTGTTTAACTGTTGAAGCTTTGGGTAGGAGTGGGGGCTTAGCATTGCTATGGAAGAAGGAAGTGCATTTATCTATCCTTAGTTACTCAGCTTCTCACATTGATGCTAAGGTGACAGGTGGCTCAAGATTATGATTCCTCACTGGTATCTATGGCCAACCAGAAACAACACGAAGGATGGAAACTTGGAACCTGTTAAGAAGATTGAAAAGAAATACTACTAATGCTTGGATAGTCTTGGGAGACTTTAATCTGAGGAGAAATGGGGAGGCAGAGCTAGACTTAATCAACAAATGTGGGAATTTCAAAAAATGTTTCTGGATTGTGAGTTAAAAGATATTGGATTCAGTGGGCCAAGATATACTTGGTGTAATGGGAGACATAATGCTTCTCAAATCTCTGAGAGATTGGATAGATTTGTTGGAAATGAATCCTGGTGCAGCCTGTTTAATAGGGCTACTGTCTTCCATGGCTCTATTTCTTACTCTGATCATCTCCCTATTTGGATTGAGTTAGAAGGCACTTGCAGAAAAAAGGGAGGTCCTAGACCCTTCAGATTTGAGGCAATGTGGCTTGAGGAAAATGAATGCTTAAAAATTATCGAGGAGGAATGGACCCAAACTGACTCTTCTGGTGATCTTCAAAGGGTTATGAAATGCATCTCGGATTGCAGTTCCAGATTACAAAGTTGGAATAAATCTACTTTTGGTAAAGTACATGTCAAGTTGCAAGAGGCAAAGAAGAAACTGTCTACGTTTGATTGAGCTGAATTATTGCATATTTTATACATTTAGAATCAATATATTTTATTTATTTCATACATTATTATTGGTTTTAGATGGAAAAATTGTCAAGATGAATAAATCCGAGTTGTGATTTAAATTACTTTATTGCATAGTTAATGCTTAATTTTTATAACTTGTGATTTAATTGGATAATGTTCTTTCACATGCATAACATATTTTTCATTTTCTATTCTTTTTTTTTTTATTTTATTTTATTTCATTTCTTTTCTACGGTTTTTTTTCTTTTTAGGCCAACAAATGTAAAGAAAAGTCAATAAAGGCTACAGGTTTTCTTTGGTTTCTCTAAAGCCTCACACACACACGCGGGCTCATTGTTTTTCTTTTAGGGAGTTTTGACTCAACACACACTTTGGTCTTCATGGAGTTGGACGTGGGAGACACATGCTTTGACTTGGTCTTCATGGAGTGGAGTTGAACGCACGAAACGGAAGGAATGCATTCGGACGCAACATGCAAGCACATGGGGATTTTTCCTTCTTTTCTTTTTCCTACGGACGGAAGATCAGACTTTTTCAGAGAGGAAACACACAGTAGCACCGCTGTTGAAGAGCTTCTATGGGGTCCAACATCTTCTGTTGCTTACCATGTCCATCTCCATTCATTCCCTATTCTTTATTTAATTTCAGTTTAAAGTTTATAGAATATTTTTGAGATTTTTGACTTAGAAGTTCGGGCAATTTAATTGCTATTTATTTTACTTAATGTCATTATTTTTCTTGCTCTTTTAAGCTTTCATTGAACAGTGATTACAATTGCTATGGATTAATTTTGAGAATTTATGATTTGAATACAAGAATGAACCCAAGAATCTTGATTTTGGGTCTTTTCAATTTTCAGTTCGTATTTTGTCAATTACTTTCTAATCTAGTTTAATTTTGAACTTAGTTTTATTAATCTCTTAGTTCCATTGCATATTAGATTGATTAAATCTTAATTAGGATTTAAATAATTTCAGTTTTATTATTTAATTTTTAAATTAATTAAGATTATTAGTTTAGTTGATTCTTTGATTGTTAATTTCAATTTGTTAGTCTTTTACATTTCATTTCGACACTCAAAAATTTAAAAATATGAATCTAGTCCATGAGTAGTACCCTTTTCATTTTCATTGCACTATTCCATTCATTGCACATACCATTTTTTATTCTCTCTTTGTGAATATTTTCATCAGTTTAAACGAGTTTGATTTTAAGTAACTTTCACTGAGGAGACGATCTAGGAATTTATTCCTAATTATTACGCGTTATCCTCTTGCACTTGGGATAGCCTTTGTGCTTCTCATTTTTGAGTGAGTCAAGTTTTTGGCACCGTTATCGGAGACTAGTTGCTTGACGTAAATTTAAACTTTATTTTTATTTTTTATCTCAAATGTTTCTGTCACTATCTTATCTCTGATTACGCATTTCACTTGTCACCTACTACTCAGTCACTTGAACCTTACTTATGCTATTCGGATTGATATTTCATGTCATGGATGAGGGACAATTCAAATAGGTTGGATAGATAGCTCTTATGTTTTTTCTACAGACGAGGAAATTGAAATTGAATAAACCATGGCTGCACCTGCACCACGCACACTTAGGGATTATTTGCAGCCCACTCGTAGCACTACACCATTATGCATTATTTTGCCTGATGATGAACCTAATTTTTCCATTAAGCATGGCATGATGTCAGTGATACCTCAGTTCCACGGGATGGATTCTGAGAGTCCTTATCAGCACTTGACAGATTTTGAGTTGGCTTGTACTACTTTTATCAATAAAGCCATTACTGATGAATTTATTAAACTTCGTTTATTTCCTTTTTCTTTAAAGGATAAATCGAAGATTTGGCTTAATTCTTTGAGGCCTAATTCTATCTCTAATTGGTTTGATATGCAACGTGAGTTCTTAAAAAAAAAATTTCCTTTCCAGAGAACTCAGTATTTACAAGAGCAGATCAGTCAGTTCAATCAAAAATCTGACGAGACTTTCCAGGCCAGCTGGGAAAGGTTTAAAGATTTAGTGAATATCTCTCCACATCACGGTTTTGAATCCTAGAGGTTGGTCAATTATTTTTACACTGGTCTCACTCCACAATGCAAACAGTTTGTTCAGACTATGTGCAATGAAGAGTTTTTTAGCAAGAAACCTGATGAAGCATTGCCATTTTTTAACTATTTTGCTGAGAGTGCACAACAATGGAACATTGTGGCTGATCGAGTTTCATTGACAGCACAGCCACTGAGGGCTATTGCTAGTGGGGGCAGATATAAGCTTAAGGAGGACATTGACGTTCAAGCCCGAATAGCTGCATTGACTATAAGACTGGAGGCTATGGAGATAGAAAATGTGAAGGCTGTGAAAACAGTAGAGGTATGTTCTTTATGTGCTAATTCAAATCACAAGACCCAAAATTGTCTAATTATGCCAGGATTTCAGGAGAGTAGCTCTGAGCAGATGCAATCAGCAAACTGGGTTAATAGAGCACAAAATTAGCCTTTCTCCATTACATATAATCCGGGATGGAGGAAATCACCCAAATTTCTCATGGAGGAATGATCAGCCTGGTCGGTCTCCGCCACCTTCTCAGCAACCATTTCACCAGGCTGCTCCTCAGTACCAGTATCAGCCATTTCAGAGTTTTCAGGGCTATCATTTTGTAGCACCTCCAAGATTTCAGTCTCATGTAGCTGCACAGAGTTCTCAGTCTCAATCATCTACAAAGAAGTCTTTAGACGATAGTATGACACATATGGCCAATACACTTCAGCAATTCATGCAGATTCAGGCCACTACAAACAATCATAACACTCAGGCCATAAATGACTTGCAGGGCACCATCAATAATATGAGCATGACATTGAGCACTCTAGAGAAAGGGAAATTCCCAGCACAGCCTCAGCCTAATCCTCAAGTATACCGGCAACAACAACAACAAGTGCATAATGTCTCAGGGGAGGTTTTTGAGACAGCGAAAGTCGTTCTTACTTTGAGAATGAGAAGTGGAAAGGAGTTCCCCAACCAGAAATGATTATAGACACACAGGTAGTTGCTCCTACACCTGAAGATGCAATAGAGACTGGTGAAGCTGAAAAAGAACCAGAGGTAGTGAGACTAGAGTTGATGAAGCTTGAGAGTGCAGATGCTGAAAATAGTAGGGGGTACCAACCTGTGGTTCCCTATCCTCAGAGATTGACAGCTGGCCAAAAGAACAAATACCACACTGAGATTCAGGAGATTTTCAAACAAGTAAAGATTAATATTCCACTCTTGGATGCCATACAACAAGTACCTTTGTATGCAAAATTTTTGAACGACTTGTGCATAGTGAAAAGGAAGCTGAATGTAAAGAAGAAAGCTTTCCTAACAGAGCAAGTCAGTGCATTGATATTGAGCGAGACTCCTTAGAAGTTCGGAGATCCCGGCTCTCCCAACATTTCCATTATGATCGGTGAGTCACGCATTGGGAGAGGTTTACTTGATTTGGGGAGTAGTGTGAACTTGCTACCGTTCTTAGTGTATGAGCAGTTGGGATTGGGTGAGCTGAAAAAGACCTCCATCATGCTACAGTTGGCTGACTGATTAGTTAAGGAGTCAAGGGGTATTGTTGAGGATGTGCTGGTCTAGGTGGACAAATTTTACTACCGAGTGAATTTTGTAGTTCTTGATATGCAGTAGCAGCCTCCACTATTTACCAAGCTCCTGTTATTCTTGGAAGACCATTTCTGGTTACGTCAAATGCTTTGATTAATTGCAAAAGTGGAAGTCTGAAACTTACTTTTGGGAATATGGCACTTGAGTTGAACGTTTTCAATGCTTGCAAGATGCCAACACATTTTGATGACACAAGTGATTTGAATGCTGTGGAGAGTTCGACACCAACCGGCCCTAGCTAGCACAAATCCAATTTCAAGAGCACAGTAAAATGAATTGAATATTTTCAGTCTATGAAGACTACATTTTCATTAGTTCATGAGAGCTCCAATCTCGCTAAAAAATGAACCAAATTCATACAGGGTCATGCTTGGGGATCATAATTCTGAAAAATTTCCTCAACCCTTGTGTGTTATCCTTAAAAAAGTCTTGTTGTGTTAGCAGAGGAAAAGACAGACAGGACACACACACACACATATATGCCAATCCATATTGTGGAAAAATAAATTGTTCACTGTAAAAAATCAGAAGGGCAATAAATTTTTTACTCAAGTGTCACTCTCTCTTAGTGACTGCAATAGGGAATAGTCCCAGAAGTCATACAGATTTCCTTCGTCTTACCTAAACACTAATGAATTAATTTCCATTCTGTGTTATGAGAACAGGACCATCTCCAAAAACAAGTAGGACTATAAACTTGAGATTATCTATAATTTAGTAACAACTAAATTATAATTTAGTATAAGATGTATTGGCAAAATAGAAATTTTTTATTAGGTCATTCAATGTTCGAGCCACGTACATGAGTTCTATGAAACACAAAATGCATGTATACCCTACAATAATTCATGAAACAAGCGGTAGATTTCACAACTGGACAGATAGAAATTAAACAAGTGCAACAAGAAAACTCCTAATTTTGTAAAGAAACACGCGCGCAAAATCGATTCATTACCAAACCAATTCTGAGTTGCAGCCATACCTGAGGTGACGGAAGGACCCACGCTATCCCTCAACTGAATCTCGACGAGCCTCAGTTGGAAGCCATTGAATCCCCAAATCCCACAGGTTCAACAGAGACGAATCGCACGGCTCCTAATCAGCTTCGGGGATTCTGTCTAGCCAGAGTAGCTTCCGCGGGAGGAGGAATGTGGTAAAGGACAAACCTTTGGGTGGTCGGGCGAAAATGGAGATGAAATCGTTCGGGGGACGTGGGTGGAGTAGCAGCTGATCTCTTGGAAAGGGAAATGGAGATGAAATATTGGGGAAGAACAGAGAGAAGTGGAGGGGGAAAGAAATCGGGGGGGGGGAAAAAGAAAATAATTTTAAGGGATTGGCGCCAGAGCGTAGTTACGGCGAAATGGAGCGTTGCAACAGTTTTTTTATTTGGTCGGCGAAATAAATCGCTGCTAAAAAGCTTAATATCGCCGCAACTAGTTAAAGTAACCCCAAGAATCAGGTTTCTCAACGGTTTTCAGCAGCGGTAAAAAAATCGACGTAAAAAATCGTCTATTCCGGCGTTCCCTTTTGCAACACTATAAAAATCGCCGGGAAAACCATTTTTTCTTGTAGTGGGAATCCTTGGGCTGGGTTGAATTAGGGTCGAAGTCCAATGGGCATTTCTTGGCAGGAAAATCCCCCTACACACAACATACCCAATGGAGAGGAATAATTGTTTGAGCAAAACATGTAATTTACACCGCGTTTGGACGTTAAAATGAGATAAAAAAAATTATAAATAATAATGAAATAATTTGTAAATAGTAATGAAATTGTTTGAATTATCATATTTTATGGATTTTTGAAAAATGAAAAAGAAAAAATTGAGTTATAAAAATATTATAAAGTCAAAATATAATTTTTTAATATAATTTTTATTTTGAGATTTGAAAAAGTTGAATTATTTTTTTTTTAAGTTTGGAAAAATTAGTACTTGCAATGATTTGGTAATGATTAGATAAAAAAGTTGAATATTTGAAATTAAAAAGTATTTGTGTTTGTGGTGTTTCAAATTTGAAATGAGATAAGATGAAATGAAATGAAAACTAAAATTAAATTGAAGAAGTAAAAATTTTTTGAAGAACTTTTCGAAAAAGAAAAAGAAAAAAATCAGTCGAGGTGCTCGTAATTCCAATATTATATATATACTTGTAAATAATTACAATCAAATTCGAACATTCATAAAATTTAAAATCTTACTTGTTAACTTTGGAGTGACTAATGACTGGATCTTTACAACAATGGCAGGTTTGAAACTTCAACCTCTTTTGTATATAGCTTCTCCCATTCATAAACGAAGTTCTTCGTCCAATCTACTAGAACAATATTAACACTACCATTGATCATGAACTCAACATGAACACTCCAAGAACAAAGTGATAATTGAGGGATCAATGAAGCTAGGCAATGGTCTGTAACCTGAGAGATCGAAAGCTATGGTTTAGGACCCAATCTATATGAATAATCATGTTTTCTCTTAATTTAAGGCGATAACAAAAATTGTAATTCATAAGAAAATGATAAAGAAAGGATTCCCAATATATATGTTGTGAAGTTAATAGTTATCACAAAGGCCTTTAGTGAATAGTCGCTAGCTATAGCTAGCTAGGTACGACGTTGTCGTTTCTTATATATTGGGATTTCTTAAAATCTTTTATTTTATTTAGTCTATTGCTATTTAGTTCTCTAAGCATTATCTTAAGCAGCATTACAAGCTAGGTCTATTGACATCACTCTCAGTACAAGAGAGAATAATACCATACAAGGGATGTAGATCAGTCTAATATAAGATTAAAATGATTCATGAATATCTAATGATGATAGAGACCGGCCATATCTAAAATCTTGCCATTTATATACAAAAAGAAAGTTATGGAGCATATATACGAGTCTCATTAATTTATGATTGCAAATCAGTAGTTTTTTTAGTGTATATACGAGTCTCATTAATTTATGATATGCTTGATTTCTCTTTAATTGGTCTATATATAGACATAAAGCTATCCTTTTAGGTTTGAAGATTTGTTTGTACGTATTGAATTTATTTAAATATTCGGATATAAATTTAAAGTTTGATCCAAATGGGTAATTTTAGTACATTCTTAAAAGAATCTTTGACCCAAAACTATTTCAATATTCTTCCTAAGCCACTATAAAATAATTAGCAATTTTTTTTAAAAAAAGAAATATATATATATATATATATATACATAAGTAGTGGAGAAGATGCATTCTTACTTTCAACTAAGATAAAAGTTGCAAAAAAATTCAGGCGATCTGAAGTCTAACACGCAAGTCAAACCCGACGTTGGGCTCCTTGGGAGTGATATTGATAGGTAATAAGATGATTTATAAATATTAATAAAATAATTTAAATTAAGATTTTTATTATTTTAAAAAATTAAGAGAGAAAAATTTGAATAAAAATATTATAAAGTTAAATATTATTAGAATATTATTTTTTTAATACTATTTTTATTTTAGAATTTGAAAGTATTGAATTATTTTTTGTGTTTTGTATGAAAGTTTAGAAAATGTGTAATGATTAATAATAATTAGATGAAAAATTATGAAAAAGAAATTGAAATGTGTTTGTATTTGAATAGTATTTAAATATTGAGATGAGACCATCGGTGTATCCAAATGGGGGCAAGAAGCTCTAAACCACAATGCCATTAAAAATATTTTATTTCTATATATTTTAAGATTTTTTTATAATCGTTACCCTAGATGGAAGAAAAAAGTATAGAAAGCAAACAAAAAAATTTATATTATTACATTTTTAGCTCAGCTCCAGTACGGTCCACCCCTAAAATTAAACTTCTGGTTTTCCTTGCTTGTAAAGCACCCATGCACTTAAGGACGAACTGTGACCATATTACAGTTTCTTGTGGAATTTACGGGACATCTTAGGCATGTGCATGAGGGTTATATACAAATTATATCGGGCTCAGGTATAACTAAATATACATGTTATAATAACAAATCAACTTATCGTACTGATCATGTATATAGACAACTTCTCATACGAGGGTTTATAGCTAGCTAGCTATATATGATCATACATTAAATATTGCATTCCATATATATATATATATATATATATATATATATATATATATATATCAGTCTTGAATTTATGTTGGGACAGTTAGAATATCTTATAATTTTATAAATGATAGTGATATAGATTGAGTGAATATGTTTTCACTACAACACAATTGGTTTTTAGTGACGGTTGAGAAATTGTGACAGTCCCTAGACCGTCACTAAAAGGTATTTTCTGTGACAGTTTTTGGAAACCGTCACTAAAGATAGAATGAGATTTTTTTACATTCGAACGTATAAGACATATGCGTTCGAACGTCACATATACGTTCAAACGTTATGTCTGTTTACGTTGGAACGTAAAGTGTTTTGGTGCAACCGTTCGAATGTTATTAATTTTACGTTCGAACGTAAAATGTTTGCACCAATGTTCGAACGTTAAGTAATAGCATTCGAACGTTTATTGTAAATTTAAATTAAATGACTTTAATTTAAAAATTATATGATTTTTATTGTGCATAATTTGTGAACAAGTCTAAAAAATTGAATTGTATATATTTATATATACACACTTTGTAATATATAAATATATATTATTGATTTATATATATTTGAAATGCAGTGATTTAATATTAAAGTTGGAAATTATAACATCAAAGAAGATTAAAAATTGAAATTAAAAAACGATAAAAATATTCAATAATATTTTTCGTTACAAATATTAAAAATAAAATACAAAAAATGATAGAACGTAGTAAACAACAGTCAGATGATAACGTTATCTGCAAAAGTCGAACTCCGTACTTCCTCCGTCAAGGTATCAACCTTGTCATTGAGGATAGTTACACGATGGGTGAGTTCGGCAACAGTCGCCGATATAGCCTCGAGCGATCGATCGATCTTATGATCAATATGCGCAGTCAGCTGTGATATGACCGCATCAACCCAAGCAGGCCGCACATCTCCTGCAGATGTACTCGGCGTATGCTGACTAGTACTCCCGACATGACCTGGCTCAGGCTGCGTCGGAGGAACTAGATCCTCTACAGGGGGTGGCTGACGTCCCCTCGCCTGTCCAATGCTACGCCGATGCGTGGTCATGTCGAGGGGGCTCATCTGATCTTTGACCCGCTCCTCTGGCTGGGTCGGCACTCCCCGTGCAAGTAATAGTCGGCTGATGAGGACACCATATGGGAGATTATCCGTGGAGACGATGCTCGCCTCGTAACGGATCCTCTCAAAAATGTGCAGTGGCAAATCTATAGGATCTCCACGTGCCACTCGTATCAAAAATTGTGCCCGAAGCCGACTAAATGTGGTTTTATGAGCCACAGGATCGACATTTGTTGCAACAATCAGGTGCAACATGCGGAAGAAATGCAGCAGATGGATCTGGTTGAAGGCGTTCTTCCGCTCGATCTGCATGCGATCCCTCCCGGTGAGGATGTAGAAATCCTCGTCTCGGTCATCATCCCGAGCCTCGACGCCAGTATCCTCAGCCTCTGACTGGCCTGCATCTCTGGCTGATGCTGGCTCACATCCCCGGCCAGTAGATGATGTAGAAGTGCCTACATCCTCATGGGGTGTTGAGTGTGTAGTCTGAGCACCTCGATGAATCCCGAGGTGCTCGCCGATGACATCTGCCGATACCTCAATAGAAACACCACGTACAGTCACGGTGTGAGAGGATGCATCTGGAGGCATGTCACACATCCCCATATAGAATTCTTGAACCATTGAGGGGTATACCTTCCCCCTCAATGTGCAGATATTTCCCTAGCCTCTACTGAGGAAAACATCTCTTAGGTTCGTCTGCTGCCAACAGAGTTCGTCGAACTCATTAATTAAGACATCTCTCTCTACCATAACAGTACGAGCTCCGATACGGGCAGTATCCGACGTGGCTCCTTCCCTCCCTCGTTTTCGTGTATGCAGTGGAAGAGCCATATTCTGAAAATAGAAAAGGAAAAAAAAAATTATTTACAATAATGCATTTTTTTGTATTAATTTTAAGATGCTCTGCATTAACGTTCGAACGTTTTATCGTTAACGTTCGAACGTTAAAGATAACGTTCGGACGTTAATTTATACGTTCGCACGTAAAATAATGTAAATAAATTTACGTTCAAAAGTAAAACAAATACGTTCGAATATACAGATGTACGTTCGAACATAAGCAGCAAACAAATACGTTCGAATTTAAGTTCGAACGTATTTGTTTTACGTGTGAACGTAAATATGAACGTCCGAACGTCGAAGCATGAATAATGTAGAAAATCACTACGTTCGAATGTTATAATTAAACGTCCGACCGTATGTGATTTACGTGCGAAAGTAAATATTCACGTTCGAACGTATGTCGTTTAATAATATTAACGTCCGAATGTAAGACGATTAACGTTCGATCGTGGAAGCCGTAACGGCTCTGTAATTTAAACATCGTACGTTCGAATGTCACGATGAAACGTTCGAACGTTTCGACGCACAATGGCTGAGTCGACTCAGCCATTATTGAAATCTCGAAAATTTCTCTACAAGAGTCTAAATGCCGAAATGTCACCATGTAAATGAAGTATACACTTCAAGAAACATTTCTACGGTGACTATTCGGCCAATGACTGGCCGTGGTGGCCGGAAAATGAAGTTGAACATCCGGTAATATTTATCCGGTTTTAAACAAAACTCAATCCAAATCTCAATCTAAATCTCAATAAAATACATGTTATTTGCATAAAAGATGAATGCCTACCTTTTAGTGACGGTTATGGCGGAGTTGACGGCGGCGGTGACGGAGGCGTGGTGGCAAATAACGGAGAAGACGATGTAACGGGCACCGAAATGTCGTTTCGACGTTCGGTTTTGGCCTTATATACACAGAACGTTCGAACGTACTTATTATTACGTTCGAACGTTTTTCAATTTAATTTCCAAAATTTTATCTATAATATATTATATTATAAATGTTTAAGTTATATATTAAGATGTTATATAATATTATTGACAATTAGATTATTGGTTTTTTTGTGAGTGCTTGTTATATTTATAAAGTTTAGCAATATGTTTATATATACATGTTGTTGTGATTTTATGCTTACTCTTGAAATAATTGTGATTATTGTTTGTGAATTTTGTGAATAGTTTATGAGTTTATGGTGTTTATTGATGAATTTAATAAGTAACAATTTAATATATATTATTGATTTATATATATGGTATAGTTTATCATTTAAATTATATTATGCTATCATACTATTCAATGTAGTATATAGTTATAGATATATAAAATCTAGTATAGTTATTATACTATAACTTAGTATATAATAAAGAATTTAATAAGTAACAATTTAATATATATTATTGATTTATATATATGGTATAGTTTATCATTTAAATTATATTATGCTATCATACTATACAATGTAGTATATAGTTATAGATATATAAAATGTAGTATAGTTATTATACTATAACTTAGTATATAATTGAAGAATTTAATAAGTAACAACTTAATATATATTATTGATTTATATATATGGTATAGTTTATCATTTAAATTATATTATGCTATCATACTATACAATGTAGTATATAGTTATAGATATATAAAATGTAGTATAGTTATTATACTATAACTTAGTATATAATAAAGAATTTAATAAGTAACAATTTAATATATATTATTGATTTATATATATGGTATAGTTTATCATTTAAATTATATTATGCTATCATACTATACAATGTAGTATATAGTTATAGATATATAAAATGTAGTATAGTTATTATACTATAACTTAGTATATAATTGAAGAATTTAATAAGTAACAATTTAATATATATTATTGATTTATATATATGGTATAGTTTATCATTTAAATTATATTATGCTATCATACTATACAATGTAGTATATAGTTATAGATATATAAAATGTAGTATAGTTATTATACTATAACTTAGTATATAATTGAAGAATTTAATAAGTAACAATTTAATATATATTATTGATTTATATATATGGTATAGTTTATCATTTAAATTATATTATGCTATCATACTATACAATGTAGTATATAGTTATAGATATATAAAATGTAGTATAGTTATTATACTATAACTTAGTATATAATTGAAGAATTTAATAAGTAACAATTTAATATATATTATTGATTTATATATATGGTATAGTTTATCATTTAAATTATATTATGCTATCATACTATACAATGTAGTATATAGTTATAGATATATAAAATGTAGTATAGTTATTATACTATAACTTAGTATATAATAAAGAATTTAATAAGTAACAATTTAATATATATTATTGATTTATATATATGGTATAGTTTATCATTTAAATTATATTATGCTATCATACTATACAATGTAGTATATAGTTATAGATATATAAAATGTAGTATAGTTATTATACTATAACTTAGTATATAATAAAGAATTTAATAAGTAACAATTTAATATATATTATTGATTTATATATATAGTATAGTTTATCATTTAAATTATATTATGCTATCATACTATACAATGTAGTATATAGTTATAGATATATAAAATGTAGTATAGTTATTATACTATAACTTAGTACAAGTCCATACATGCATGCAAGAATGATTGTGTATTGTTCTGGAAGGAGAACGAGGAGAAATAAGCATGTCCTGTATGTGGAGAGTCGAGGTGGAAAGGTAAGAAAAACGTGCCGGTTAAGGTGTTGCGGTATTTTCCCTTGAAACCTAGGTTGCAAAGACTATATATGTGTAAGAAAACAGCTCATGATATGAGGAGAAAAGAGTTAAGAATGACGGGTATATGAGGCATCCAGCTGATTCACTTGCGTGGCAGTCTTTCGATAATCAGTATCCAGAGTTCGGGTTAGAAGCTCGTAACGTGCGCCTGAGACTCACAACCGATGGATTCAACCCTTTTGGGAATATGAGTACAAGTTATAGCACTTGGCCCGTTGTATTGATTCCGTACAATCTTCCACCATGGAGGTGCATGAAGGCGCCAAACTTTTTGTTAACTTTACTCATCCCTGGCCCTAGATCACCTGGGAATGATATTGACGTATTCATGCAGCCGTTGATTGAAGAGCTGAAAGAGTTATGGGAAACAGGGGTTAGAACTTATGATGCATCTACGTCGACATCTTTTCAGATGCATGCTGCGGTAATGTGGACCATAAATGATTTTCCGGCGTATGGGAATCTTTCCGGCTGGAGTACGAAAGGGAAGTTAGCGTGTCCGACGTGTAATAAAGAAACTGCTAGTGAGTGGCTAAAATTTTCTCAGAAGTTGTGTTTCATGGGTCATCGACGTTATTTACCAGCAAATCATGCATGGAGAAGAGAATGTGCCAAGTTTGATGGGAGAGTAGAGGATAGGACTGCACCAAAAGAGTTGTCTGGAGAAGAGATAGTGGAACAACTGCAACATGTTAGAGCGAACAATTTTGGCAAAGGTCGGGGAAAGAACAAGAGAAAACGAGCCGTATCAGAATTGAATTGGACAAAGCGTAGTATTTTTTTTGATTTGCCGTATTGGTCGTCATGCAAGTTGCGACATAGTTTGGATGTAATGCACATAGAGAAGAATATTTGTGATAATATACTGGGTACATTGATGAGTATTAACAAAAAGACGAAAGACACGATCAAGACGAGGAAAGATCTTGAGAGAATGAGAATTAAACATAATTTGCATTTGCGGGTGGAAGGCAACAGGGTGGTCATGCCGCATGCATGTTTTACGATGACGAGGGAGGAGAGGATTGATTTCTGTAAATGGTTGCAAGGTGTGAAGTTGCCAGATGGTTATGCTTCAAATATTGGTAGATGCGTGAGTCCTGATGATTGGAAAATCAATGGATTGAAAAGTCATGATTGTCACCTTTTTTTGCAGAAGTTATTACCTGTGGGAATTCGTGGGAAGCTTACATCTAATGTACGTGTCGCCATATCTGAACTATGTATGTTTTTCAAGGATTTGTGCGCTCGGGTAGTAAATCGAGATGTGTTGTCGAAATTGGAAGAAGACATTGCTAATATACTATGTAAATTCGAGCAGATCTTTCCACCATCATTTTTTGATGTCATGGTCCATTTAGCAATACATTTACCGCGAGAGGTACTTCTGGGTGGACCGGTGCAGTTCCGTTGGATGTATCCAGTTGAAAGATATTTGGGTCGATCGAAGCGCACTGTTGGGAATAAAGCCAAAGCTGAGGGTTCAATAGCAGAGGCTTATATACACGATGAATGGTTAACATTTTGCTCTCTATATCTTCGTGGTGTTGAGACACGATTTAGTCGTCAAGAGCGAAATGCTGATCTTGCTACTCCGCCTCCTCGTGAGTTATCAGTGTTTTCCCAGAATGTACGACCCTTGGGTGCACAAACAGGTTACGATTTAATTGATGGAGAGTTGGGTAAAGTTCGGTGGTATGTGCTAAATAACTGCCGAGAGATTGATGATTATCTTAGGTATGTCATTTAATTTATTTGAATAATTATAGTTTTCTTTAAATTAATTAGAATTGTTGTGCTCAAAATATACTTCTTTTGCAACATGTTATAACAGTGACCACATGGACAAACTTAGAACGGAAGGCGTAGAAAATATAGAGGCAAGACACGAGGAAGAATTTCCGGGATGGTTTGAAGAACGTGTATGAACTAAAATTATATATATGTTATATTGTGAAATTTTTAACTCTGGATAATAAAATAATAAATATATACTATTTCAATTTTTAGATTTTGGAACAACGTGCTCGTGATCCCGGATCAATTTCTTCTGAATTGTATGCATTGGCCCGTGGTCCCTCAAATAGAGCACTTCGATATACTGCATGCACGGTTCGAGTTTATAGATTCCATACTTTGGACCGTGAACGTAATAGAAAGACTCAAAATTGTGGTGTGTTGGTCGAGGGGAGTCATGGAACAGATGATATTGACTATTATGGTGTCATACGTGATATTATCGGATTGAAATATCTGGGTGGGTCTGTAACATATGTCTTCAAATGTGATTGGTGGGATCTAGGCGGTGGTCGGGTTTCGATACATAGGGATAATCACTTTATTAGTGTCAATACTGCATCTAAATGGTACGAAGATGATCCATTCGTATTGGCTTGTCAAGCTACCCAAGTCTATTACTTGATTGATCCAATGAAAAATGTTGATGAAGATAGTGGGGAGATAACTTGGCGAGTCGTACAAAAATTTGTTCCTCGAAATATATATGAAGCAGGAACGAGTGCAGATTACGAGAATAGTGGAGATGAAGATGACAATCCGATTGTTGAGGCATACCAGGAAGATGGAGAGGGTATTAACTTGTTTGTTGACCTCGGTGCACTCGAGTTGGTCCCCTTGTGTAGAGATGATGTCCCACCCGTACATCTCGACCCGTCTGTATTAAATGATCATTCAATTCAAGTCAGTTTGGAGGAAGATGAAGAAGACGAGTCAGAAGATGAATACGAATCAGAATCCGGGCAGGAGGTGGATAAAGATGATGAAGAAGAGGTGCATGATGATGATGAAGATGTTATTGATGGGGATTCTGAAACAAGCATGGAAAATTCATCTGAAGAGTAAAAGTACTAAATATTTTATTTATATAGGTGACTATAAAATATCTTAAATTTTCATAATTTCTTCTAATTAATTTTCTTTGATATAATTAATTATTTTAAAGAATGCCGCCAAAACGACAACGAAGAAATGTGCCTCCGCCAAGTCCAAGTCCTGAATCCATTGAGGACTCCCCACTCGAGGAATCCGTTCCTGAAGATCAAGCTAACACAGAAGAGAACAACAGCCAGTCGACACCTACCAGTAAGGAAATATTGTCGTTGATAATTATATATATAGTTAATACTTTTTTCTCAATAACTATATAATTATAATTATAGTATATCTATTATTATCATGTAGTTCATGCATCTGCACGTCGCGGTCGTGGCTATACACGTGGAATCTCTCTTGAAAAAAATAGAAGGCACGGTAAACTGAAGATCACAATTCCTGATAATTCCACTGGAGGAGTGGATGATAGTGCAGCAGCGCTTTCCTCCTATATTGGCATAGTAGTTCGAGCTTATGCTCCATTTTATGTGCGCTCATGGCGAGATGTTCCGAATGAGATTAAGGAGCACATTCGAAGTCGTGTGCTGGTGAGTTTACTTTTCAGTACATTTGTTTCACTTAGAATAATATATTATATTTTTTACCTGATTCCCTTGTTAGGATGAATTCGACCTCGACTTTGGCCGTAGCGAGGATTTGAGAACCGTGAATGAGTTGATGGCTACACTATTCCGACGTCACAAAGGATGATGTCATGACCACTTTAAGAAGTTTGAGACGTTGGAAGAGGCTGCGCAGTCTCCTTTTCAGCAGATGAAGTTAGATGATTGGAGAAAGTGTTGTGATCTTTTCGCATCTCCAGATTATCAGGTATTTTACATTTATATCTTTTAATTATTTACATTCATATTCGTTTTATACATTATATGTATACATATTACAATTAACATTTTTAATATATTTTGTAGCACTTGAGTTCTACAAATGCACAGAATAGATCCGTTCTGAATGTCCACCATCGTGCCGGTTCAAGGTCATTCCACCGTCTTGCTGAAAAAATGGTAATTAAAAAATTATAGAATTCATTTATTTTCCTGATATTCTTTCTGATAAGTACTAACTAATTCTTTTTAAAATTGCTAATATTGTCGCTTTGTTAGAAACGTGATGATCCTGAAAACTTTTCCCTCATTCATGTCTATGCTGCTGCTCACACTAATGAGCATAGTGAGTGGATGGATCCTGTCGCTGCAGATAATTATGTAAGCAGTTTTAATTTTGTTAAATAAATTTTTTATAGAACATTTTAATAGTTTATTTCTTATTTCTATTTCTTTTAATACGTTACTAGATATTTACGATCATTACCTTTTAAATTACAGAGCAAAATGTTGGAGATGCAGTCGACTTCTGTGGAATCCTCTCCTAGTGACATAGACCTATTCACCCAAGTGCTCGGGCCGCAGTCTAGTATGGCAAGAGGTTTGGGACGATCTATCAAGCATAAATGTTCATCCTCCTCAACCTCATCGGCTTCACAAATTAATAATCTTACAGCAGATTTAGAAGCTGCACGGCGTGAGAATGAGTATATGAGGTCGAGACAGCAAGAGTTAGAGTCTCTCTTAGAACGACAGTCTCATTTAGAGACGCGTTTGCAGGACCAACAGAGAGACCAAGAGGAAAGAATACGCAGTGAAGTGCAAGAGCAAGTGCAACGAGAGATGATGGTGCAAATGGAGCGTGTTATGTCGTTGCAACAGAATCCCCGTGGGCGAGGGAAAAAGAAGAAATAAATTTTATCAATATTTCTGACTAGTTTTAATATCTAATTTTGTACTTTTATAAGACATTGTTACTTGTTAATTGGGTATGTAATATGATACCATTGGTATTTTGTTTTTAAATTTTATGAAATTAGTATTTCTGATCTGTACGTTCGAATGTAAATAAAAATCGTTCGTTGGTTCACACTGTAACAAACGTTCGAACGTAAATACAATTGAATCGTTCGAACGTTAAACCGACTAACGTTCGAACAAAAAACTTGCATTCGGACGCTCCTTCGTTTACATTCGAAATAACGTCCGAACATTAAACGCGCTACGTTTGAACATTTACGTTTACGTTCGAACGTTTATTGTAATTAACGTTCGGCCGCATTAACATTCGAACGTAAATATGATACGTTCGAACGATATACAACAAACGTCAACTTTTCTCATTCGAACGCCAATCGGTCGGGTATAACGTCCGAACGTTATTTTCTGTGACAGTTCATAACCGTCACAAAAAAAGGAACGTTCGAACGTTGTACAGAACGGAACACTTCTAACCGTCACTAAAAATATTTTTTGTGACGGTTGAACAGTAAACCGTCACCAAATGTTTTCTGTGACGCACTTTAGGTGACGGTCATGGTGACGGTTTCAAACCGTCACCAAATATGTTTAGTGACGGTTTACCATTTTTTTGTGACAGTTTCCTCTGTCACAAAACACACATTCTGTTGTAGTGTTTATTGGATTATAAAGTTTAAAAATTATTTCAATATAATTTGAAGATGTTTTAAAAATTTTCATAATGTTCAAACATGCCTTTAGTCCAGTCGAGTCAAGCTCCGAACTGGGTTTGAACTCACTTTCAATATAAAGGAATCGAACCCAAATAAATACAACTCAACTCGATTACATGATCTTTCCTTTGTTAGTTGTCTTCTCTTTTTCTTTTCCTCTCATCTCTTAATTAGAAGCTTTATCTTTAAGAAATATCCAATTTAGAGGGACAAAAGGACTGCCTCAGGAGAATTAATGGAGAAGGTGAAAGACGCGCATTGCAGTAGATGACAGATGTTGATGTCGTGGCTTCCCACTATTAACCCACACACAACAGGTAAAGCTATCCTCGGGGACTCGATTGGCGAAGTTTGATAATACTTGACCCTTCAAAGTTACCTCCTTTTTCTTTTCGTTTCCTCTGACTTTAATCTTCCTTTGTTTGTAAAGTTGAGAAGAGTTTAAATTTAAATTTAAATTTAAATTTAAATAAAATATTATTAAAATATATTTTTTAATATTATTTTTATTTTAAAATTTAGAAAAATTATATTATTTATTTTATGTAATAAAAAATTAAAAAATTAAAAATAATATAAAAACTTGTGAAAACAGCCGATCCCACAATTGAAAGGGACACCAATTGAAACGTGGCCGGTGCCACAGTTGAATGGGACACTAATTGAAATCAAACGAGGCCGGTCCCACAATTCTTCATTCAACGTAAATCTTTATCACCTGACCGGTCCCACAATAATAGAAACGCATGAGCACTAGCATTAAATTGTGCATATGCTATTTGCATAATAGTACCTTAAACTAGACTGCATTAGATTATGCATATCTAAAAATTTACATAATTATAAACAGTGTTAATATAAATTTGAAGATGCAATATTCACTCTTTAAATCTTATTTTATTACTTTTTTCTCTCTCCTCCTCGTATCTCTCTCCACCAACGGATAACAAATTCCAGTTGCCCCTTTTCAATTTAAAGATGAGATGAGATGGTTTGTGAAAAGTAATGAGATTTGTGAGTTAAAATTTGTGAATAGTAATGAGTTGCACTCCTCCATGGATAGATCAGTCTTGAGTTAAGCTTGAGTTTGACAATATATATATATACACACGTTTAGATACTTAGAATATCTTATAATTTTGTATATGGTAGTGTAATAGTTTGAGTAAAGATATGTTATGGATTACAAAGTTAAAAAATTGTGTGAATATAATTCTTATTTTGAAGTTTGTAAAAGTTCATGTATTGATTTTTGTATTTATAAAATGATTAAATAATGATTAGATAAAAAAAATAAAAATTTGAAATTAAAAAATATTTTGTGTTTGAATGTTATTTTTCAGTGAAATTATGATAAGATTTAAAAAATTTCGTAATGTTCAAACATACCTCTAGTCGAGTCAAGCTCCGAACTGGGTTTGAACTCACTTTCAATATAAATGAATCAAACCCAAATAAATACAGCTCAACTCGATTACATGATCAAGTTTTTTCTCTCTTGTCTCTCTCTCGAACATATCTCTCTCTAAACTCTTGTTACAGATCTGACTCGGGGGGTGGGAGCTTCAGCTCCTTGCCCCCTCCCTCCCTCTCTCCCCACCCTCGTCCCCTCTGTGTAGTGCTTCATTTTGTATTTACTGTACTTTTACAGGCTAAATAAGGGAGAATCGTAGATCTGAAACTTTCGGCGACCATAGACCAGCACCCCCCTTCCATGGTGTTGTCCAGCCGCCGATCTTCAAGACCATCGAAGGTGGCGCCAAACGAAGCGGCGAGTTGCTCGCACGCATGGCCTAAAGTTATCAGAGACGTTTGGCGAGTGGCTATCTCGCACCACCGGGAGGCCCTCTGTCGTCGCCACGCGCGGCGCCATTGGGGTCTATGAGTCCAGAACCTTCAAGATCGGTCGACGATTTTCCTCCTAGAGTGGCACGTGTACTACAACCTCTTGGAGCACTGTCCGTTTTTGTTTTCACAGTGATTTTTCCATTGTATTTTATTTGGTATCCTGTATTTCCATTTTTTTAAAAAGTAAAATAATTCAAAAATTTTGTCCATTTGGACTTTGGACCGAACGGTGTGATCCCCATCTTCGCTTAGGCAGTGTATGGGGTTGGTGCACTCTACTCCACGTAGTCAGGATATGAGTTTTGTCACCTGGTTACTGTTACTCTGTCGGGTACAGAGTTGTGCACGATGGATCTCTTAGACTTAAATCTTTAGAGATTTATCATCTAGACTAAACCATATTAATTACGGAAGTGTGTTAGAAAGTTATTAATATTTACAACTAACTTGTTTTAAGTCAAATTTATATGTCGTCTATTATGAATGAATTGCGATCCCTTATTATAAAAAAAGAAAACTCGATTACATGATCTTTCTTATGTTAGTTGTCTTCTATTTTTATTTCTCTCTCATCTCTTAATTAGAAGCTTTTATCTTTAAGAAATGAATAATTCTACATACAACCGTAAAGTGCGTAACCACCGCGTAATCGTTTTGAAAAAGAGTGGGGTCCACTATTAAAAAATTAATTTTTTTCATGTGGATCCCATGTTTTATTCATTTTTTTCAAAGCGATTATGTGGCGGTTACGCAATTTACGGTTGTAAGTAGAATTACTCTTAAGAGAAAGAGTAATTCCACATACAACCGTGAAGTGCATAACCGCCGCGTAATCGTTTTGAAAAAGAGTAGGGTTCACTATTAAAAAATTAATTTTTTTCATGTGGGTCCCATGTTTTATTCATTTTTTTCAAAACGATTATGTGGCGGTTACGCAATTCACGGTTGTAAGTAACTTTTCTATTAAGAAATATCCTATTTAGAGGGACAAAAGGACTGCCTCAGGCAGCAGGTAGGACTTGAGAATCAATGGAGAAGGTGAAAGACGCGCGTTGCAGTAGATGACAGATGTTGTTGTCGTGGCTTCCCACTAATCCACACACAAGAAGTAAAGCTGTCCTCGGGTACCCGGCGAAGTTTGGGAGTGTGGGACTGTGGATATTACCTAACCCTTCAAAGCAACCTCCTTTTTCTTTTCGTTTCCTCTTAACTTTTAAGCTTCGTTTGTTTTTCGATAGATGAAATTAAAATTATAAATTAAATAAATATTAAAAATAAGCCTAATTCTTGATTCAACATAAATCTTTATCATCATGGCCGGTCCCAAAATAATAGAAACGCATCGTTCGTCATTTTGTCAAATAAGAGGATGGCAAAGATTACCTGCTGGCATAACTGGTTGACTGGAATCTGTCATAAAAAAGAAGCACATAACTTAATTTTTTCATTTTCATTATTTTTTCACAGTTGAATGGGACGCCTACCTACAAAGATATTAACAATAATGGCATGAAACGCACGCTCAGTTATATATTTGTGTGTAGAATAGAATAACATGTAATTATAATTTTTTCTACAAATTTTATTTTGTTAATATATTAATCTTTAACATATAGATAACTGATATATAGAGAATTAAATTATTTATATATATATATTTAAAATACAGTTAGTATTTCTCATATGTGGATATATTACTATCTGCAATTGATTTAGAAGAAAAACAAAGAACATCAACTAATTAAGAGTAATGTTAGGTATAATATTATACAAGATTTTTATAAAAAAAATAAATTCTACTAATAGAAAATAATTTTTTTACATTTTTTTAAAATAAAATTTATTTTTTTTCAAATACTTGTATAAAATTTATTTATTTAAAATTTGTACAAATTTTTTAAAACTGATTAAACATCTAATTCTTACCTGACAGTCGATCGTAAGACAGTGACGTGTGTACGCAAACGTTACTTACCCACGGGCGGTGGAACTCCCACAGAGGAAGTCGCCGTTTTCGCCTTTTCTTTTTTCAAATGTTTTTATAAATTTATTAAAAATTTTCAAAAATTAAAAATAAAAATCAGAAATTCATTAAAACATATTACTTAACTATTAAGTAAAAAAAAAAAAAAAATAATCTGATCGGTGGCTACCATTTGTGAGATAAGCATTTCCTTTATATATATATATATATATATATATGAAAAATGATAATTTCACAATATTTTATATAATATTTTATACAACAATATTTAGAAGGAGAGATATTTTTGTAAAATACTTTATAAAACTAATATCATTTTATCAAAATATTATTATTTTATAACATGTGTTGTACAAAATGTTATGTAAAGTATTGTGTATTTATCACTACTCTATATATATATAGGGTAATGGTAGGAAGCCAGCTGGAGCTTCTTAGCCCAATTTTTTAATTTATTTTTAGTGATTAAGAATTTTTTTTTAATAATATCATATTTTTTTTAATTTTTAGAAGTGTTAAAAAAATGATTTCAAAAAAAAGATTTTTTCATATAATTTTTTAACACTTTTAAATATTTTAACAAATTAAAAAAATCACAATATTATTAAACAACAATTTCTTAATCACTAAAAAATCTAAAAAAAAAAAAAAAAAAATGGAGCGAGAAGCTCCAGCAGGATCCCCAAATGGGATTCCTATCATTTTCCATGTGAATATTGCTACTTTGACATCCTATTTTGACACTTCATATGTTTAAATGTTTTTTTTTACTTAATAATTATGGAATTGATTAGTAGTGTATTAATAAATTTTTTTATATTTTTTAAAAATACATTTTAAAATGATAAAAAAATATGAATAAGAAAAATAAAAAAAATAAAAAGTTGATTTTGGCCTAGCGGTAACTTGCAGCAACCAGATAAGAGTGGCAGAGTAGCACTGCTCTCTCTATATATATATATAATGCATTAGTTAGTATGTGATGTGTGAGTATGATGAGTAACAAAACTATATATATATATATATTAAGATGATGCTACTGGGACCCATGTCCCTATCAACAATCCAACTACCGATAAGTACATTTCAGAATTTTTTTTTATTTGCTTTTTTTATTATTATTTTTTAACATATATAAATATTATTTTTTACAAAACATACATAAACTCAATAATATTCACTTTCTTAATCACTAAGAATTTAAAAAATAAAATAAAAATAAAAAACAAAAATCGATTTGCTTTTTTATTATTATTTTTTAACATCTATAAATATTGTTTTTTTACAAAAAATACATAAACTAAATAATATTCACTTACTTAATCACTAAGAATTTTTTCAAAAAAAGTTAAAATAAAAAACAAAAACCGATCAATCAGTGGTCATTTATCGGTTCAAACAACATTATCCATATATATATATATATATATATATATAAATATGAAAAACTCTACTCCCAATAAGGCTGTAACTGATCCGATTTTAGACAAAATTTAGGATTAAATTGGTATGCATTGATTTTGTATTTTTCTAGAATCGATTTTGCACCCGTTATACCTCTAAATCAGTGCTTCCGATTTTATTGATTCCAATCCGGTTCGGTCAGGTTTTTCGGTTTTAATATATTATATTATATATTATATAATATATATAATAGTATATAATAGTATATAATACAATAGTGATAATATATTGTAGTATATTATAATATATAGTGATATAAGATTTTAAAATTAATATTATATTAGTTAGTAATTTATCATATAATACAAAACTATTATATATAAAAATTATATACAATATAAAAATTATAATATATATATATATATATATATATGAACTGGTCCCGATTTTAGAGAAAGAAAAATCGGAACCGGATCGATTTTGACCAGTTTTAAGAAAAATAAAACCGGTATCGGACCAAGCTAAACTCGGTACCAGACCAACCCACTGATTCGGTCCAGTTTACTAATTCATTGGTTTATTTTTACACCCCTAACTCCAACTAATGGGAGTTACCCATTTTTTCTAGGTGTTGTTTTTTATTATTTAATAAGTAAGAAAGTATTGTTTTATTAAATTTAAAATTATTTTTCTTTTTTAAAAAATGTTTAAGAGATTTATATCTAATTTGGGTACGGATGTATTCTCAGCATACCTCACTACTATTCATTATTTTATTATTATTATTTATTGAATACCTGAGCATACCTCACTATCCAAACGTAAATTATATACATACGTATATATTTATATATATAGAATGATCCATATATATATCATTAAAAAAAAATTACACACACATATATATAATGATAGTTGCAGTTGTGAGTGTGCAAGTGCCACATAATTATTTTGAAAAAAATAAATAAATACGAGATTCACATGAAAAAAATTAATTTTTTAATAATAGATCTTACTTTTTTTCAAAGTGATTATACGACAAGTGAAATATGTAAGATTATTCATATATGTGTGTGTGGATGTAGCATGCCAGGCGTCCTCTCAGCGTTCATTGATTTTTTTTTTCTTTCAATCATTTTTTAAAAGAAATTCACAAATTTATTATTTTTTAACTATTAAATAAAAAAAATAAAATATACGAGCAATGAACATGAGAGATAAAGCCATGGGAAAAGTTAGCATTTTCGAAGGAAACAAAGAGAAAAGAAAGATTCCGGAGCAAAGTGATTTAAGTTTTAACCATGCACGGACCCACCACATGATGAACTCAACCCCGGGGCTATTTAAACGTATGCCTGAAATCTATCCCGAAACAACTCACAAGTCCTCAAGCACGCAAGGGGATCAAACGTTCTGCTATTACAAGTAAAACCTGAGACTCCATTTTTGTTCTTTCAGGTTTAGAGTTATTCTTTTTGCTTCTTTGTATTATGTCATGTACTTTCATCTGCTTAATATATTCTCTGTTGCATGTGAGACTGCATCGGCTATAAAAAAAGAAATCAAAACATAATTATTTTTTAATATAGTGACTGATCATGATCTGATAAGAGTACGTCTACAGTAGTAATGTGTTTTGTATGACAGTTAACTAGTTTAGAAACCTACTTTTTGTCCGAGAGAAGCCATGCATGCATTTAAGTTTCATTTGGTTTTTAAATTCATCTCAACTCATCATTATAATTTTTTAAAATTTTAATATAAAATATAATAAATAATTTAACTTTTTCAAATCTCAAAATAATAATAATATTAAAAAATAATATTCTAACAATATTTTATCATCTCAACTCAATTCAATTCAGCATTCAAACGCTAGAGCCGGCATTAGTCATTGCAGTGAAGAATAGTACTATATATATATATATAATATATATATATTAGATACAGATTGTTACACAGTTTGTCACTTCGATATATAGCTTTGATTTTGTGTGTATATGCTTCATCTGTGTACAAGATTACAACACACTGCAATACTTTCAATCTACATCTCTTCAATCTCTTCTCTTCTGATCTCTACATTCTCTCTGTCTCAATCCTGTTTCTAAAGACTAATTCGTTAACCAAAGAACTGAATGGGGGGAAATACTTTCATTTGCCTAATAACTTTCCTAAGAGTAGCTGCCACAGTCATTAGTTTCTACATTTGAAAACTTAATATTAATAATGGGTTCCTTTTCACTCCCGAAGCTAGCTATCACTCCTTTTGGAATGGATCCAAGTCATTCGACGATTTTGAGTGATGCTGCTCAACATGGAAACATCCCGGCATTGTACTTGGCAATAAAGACGAATCCGGAAGTTTTGGACAAGATTGATAAGATTCCATTTGCTGAGACTCCTTTACACACGGCCGCATCAGTAGGACAGACAGAGTTTGCCATGGAGATAATGATGTTAAAGCCATCATTTGCTTGGAAGCTTAATCAAGATGGCTTCACCCCCATGCACCTTGCTTTGCAATTTAAACAAACCAAACTTGTGCTCCGGCTACTTGATGTCGATAAAGACCTTGTCCGTGTCCAAGGAAGGGGGGGAGTGTCTCCTTTCCATTATGCAGCCGAAATTGGAGAAGAAGATCTTTTGGTTGAATTTCTAAAAGCCTGCCCAAAATCTATTGAAGATGTGACAAATCGAAAGGAGACTGCTCTCCATATCGCCCTTAAAAACAAAAAATTTGATGCTTTTAGGTTACTGGTGGGTTGGCTTCGGCGGTCCTGGTTTATCCATGCTGCCTGGATGGAAAAGAATTTGCTGAATTGGCCCGATGACGATGGCAACACTCCGTTGCACCTTGCTGTCTCAACAAATGATGCCGAGGTGATTTACCTAAAGTTTTGGAATCCATATTTATTCTACGTTTTTCTTTTCTTTTAAAGTGTAACATTTGCTTTAAATTTCTTTTTGTGCGTTGATAAAAGATTCTTCTAGCTTTTTCAATTTGAGAAATGCTTTAACTTCAAAGCAATCCTATAAAAATAAATCTATTATAAATTGACATGATTTGATATGATAGTAGTTTATTTTTATTGTAAAGTGATCTAACATGTTATACAAAATCATTAATTTGTATGTTACTTTTGTAAAACTCTCTTTGCAGCAGTAGTACTTCTCTTTTAATTTGAGAAATGCTTTAGCCACAAAGAAATCTTACAAAAATAAATCTATTATAAACTGACGTGACTTTATACGATACGTTAGATTGTAAATTTAATTTTATTGTAAAGTGATCTAGCATATTATACGAAGTCATGTAAGTTCATATTTTACTTTTATGAAAATCACTTTATAGTTGTAATACTTCTCTTTTAATTTCTTTCTAATCGGTAGTGCAAACCTTTTTGCGACGATGACATCAGTAATTTTGCGTTTTATGAATTGTATATTATATATTCAGGTCGTGAGGTGTTTTATGAATTGTATATCAGTTGACATGAACATAAAGAATTCGGCAAATCAAACAGCTCTTGAAATCTTGGAACAGATGCATGGAGCCAATAAGTACCGAGAGACCATTAAGGATATGATACATCGTCCCAAGATTTTCCTGTCATTATTCAAGTATCTATTCCCGTATCCTTCTCTTCCTGGAGTTGCACAACAGAGAACATTCTTAAGCTCTCCTTTCTCAATTTATGAGAGCTATTACACATGCATGTTTCGTCAGAATATGGAGGTAAGCAATGATACGCGCAATATGATGTTGGTGGTTGCTACATTGGTTGTAACAGTTACGTACCAAGCAGCCCTGAGCCCCCCGGGAGGAGTTTGGCAAGATGACTTCAATGCTGAAACCGGTACTGGTGCAAGTGAATTATTAGTGAGTCGACCCTCACATCATGCGGGGAGGGTAATCATGAGCACAAACAATTCATATCTATTCTTCACTTTGAACACTCTAACCTTCTTTATCACCAACATGACAATAATCTTCCTCCTCCCTCTTGGTAAATTTACTCGCTTTTTGGTCATCTTACCTCTTTGTGCCCTCACTTTCTGCTATTGTGCTTCAACTTATATCATTTTCCCTACAGATTCCTCCCGCGTTATAAATTATTTACTGCTGCTCCCTTTGGCATCTCTTGTTTTCTTGAATTATTTTTTGGTCGGGAAGCTAACAAACCTTATACAGCCTTTTCATCCTATAGCTCAAAATCTTCATCCAAAATTTACAAGGGGTTGGTTTTAATTTCTGAGTGTTTTTTCTTTCTTCAAAGGAGTGTCTTTTCATTCACTTATCAATCCAAGATTTTCTCTACATGCATCCTTTTTTTTCCTTGTGAGATAGAATTGCGTTCTTTATCTTTCGGTTTCTTTATCTTATAACTACTTATCGTGTGGTCCTATGAATTTTGGTATTTTGGTCTTGCCTTTGTAAGTTACAAATTGTAACTGAACCATGTTAGTAGTGTGCTGGTAATTGCTTGATATGCACTGGCACTTGCTTGTATATGGGACACATCTCCTCTGAATATCATATCCAACCCTATATTTTACGGTTGAGCGATCTACTACTAGCTAGTGTACTACATATATCGCTTGGTGCGAAGTGTTGTAAGATGTGTAGTCCAAACGACCATCTAATTCAGAAAATATGTTCAACACACATGATGTGTGGTATAGTGAAGCAAGGAGATCTGGGTTTGACGATGTTGAGTTAGCAGATTACACATTGAGAGCTCTGGCATAACACCCCGATTCAATAATATGATGAATGATATATTGAAGGGTGCAGCTACATGCCGCCTCATCTTGACCGCTGGGCATACCGCCCAGTGTAAAAAAGTTTTTTTTTTTTTTCTCTTTTTTTTCACATTTTTTAACATATTTAAATACATTTAAAAAATAAAAAAAAATACATCAATACATTTAAAATCACTTCCTTAATCACTAAGTAAAAAAAATAAAATAAAATAAAATTGATCAGTAGTCAAATAGAGGTATCAAAAAGGATGTGCCTAGTAATGTTTTCCATTGGCCTAAATTAGGTTTAAATGAGAGATATTGGAGAAGCTCACAAGTTATCATTTCTGAGATTGACTTGGACTTTTTAATTTGGTGCATAGGCTTAAGAGTTTTTCTTGACAGCCAAAAGTAATTATTACACGAGTTGGACTTACTTTGGACTCAAACCGGGCGATTAGAATCTATTATTTGGTCTACGAATATTTAGGGAAGCCCAATAATTTAGTTGGGCCCACCAAATGGGCCAACCCATTTGTTAAGCCCCTACAAAACCCAAAAAACAATTCTAAATTGACCCAAGACCCAAAACTCACGGACAAAAGAAATCTGGTTGCACTAAGGCTCTAGGGCGAGCAATCCGGCTAGCCCAAGTGGATTGGCGGGTAGGCTAATCAAAAGCAATAAAATGCAGGTGTGGGTAGCGGGTGAGGCTACCCGCCCACCTCGCATATTGTGACACCCCTACTCTCTATCGAGATTTAAAAGAGATTGAAGCGTCACAACATAGAATCGTTCATGACAAATAATATGCAATGCACCTGGCATACTTCTACCAATACGTAATAACCACAACAGTTTTTTTTTTTTTTTTGTACATGGGAGGGGGGATTCGTTCTTTGGTTCTCTCTGTAAGATAACAAAATATTGCCAATTGATCCAAAGGATCTTGGCGTGAGCTTTTTTTATTCAAACATAAGTTGCACTAGAATAGTCTAAATCTCAAATGAAATATCCTGTCTTAAACAATCATACAACAGTAGGGTCCCAAACATTGACCTCATAAACCACAAAAAACTTAGGAAATTGTTTTATGCTACATAGTTAAAAACATGAACACTTTCTTCCTCCAATATCTCCCAAAGGTTGGTTATCAAACACCTAAACATCTCCATATAGAAGGAAATTGACACAAGTTGGCCTTCAAGGGTGAATTTGTCTTCAGTCATCCCAGGCAAGTCGTCCATGCAACACCCTGTATCCAGAGGGGTCGAAGAGTTATGCCAATTGTTTTTCAGATGCCATATCATATCAACTAGAGTACAAAATATTTTCATATCATTTTCACATAATCAAAATAGATTCAGAGCATCTTCTTATAACATATATGAAATTCACAGATTTCATATTCGTTCTTTTGCATATTTCAAAAACAACATGTCAAAATATTGAACATGTCCACACCAGTCATGTCAGAAATACTTTCTCTTTGATACAAATTTCATGAGTTATTGTGAAATACTATGCAAAGTACACACACCAACGATGACAAATAAAGTAAAAGCAACACAATCAAGAACACGACACAGTATTTACGTGGTTCGGCAAATTGCCTACGTTCACAGGAGCTGCAGAAATCTTATTAACCAGAGGAGATTATAATCACTCAATCTCAACTCACACTCTCTAGGGCTTTTTGCTCTCTCACACAATATGCACTCACAAGACAATTGTTCTCACTCAAAATATGCTTCTGACCGTACAACACAAGTCTAATATGACATATATATAGTGAGTGGCGCTGGAAACCCTAAACTGGCAAAATCTGCGTACTTCGCTCGAGCGGACTGTCGAGCGCGACTCGAGCGAACAACCAAATGAACATTGGCTCGAGCGGAGTGTCAAGCGAACACTAGGGTTTGTGTCCCGCTCGAGCGGAGTGTCGAGCGAAACTCGAGCGAACCTTTCTGACTTGCCTTCGCTCGAGCGGTCTGTCGAGCGATGTCGAGCGAACCTCTCTGACTTGCCTTCGCTCGAGCGGTCTGTCGAGCGAAGTTGAGCGAACTTGGCTCGAGCCAACAGTCAAGCCAACTTCAGCAAACACCTTTTCAGCTCCAAAACCAGTCTCCACATATACCCCAACAATCTCCCACTTGGAGACTGGGTCTCCACATGCCAGCCACTGTTTCCAACCAAACCCCATCATCTCTGCAGCTCACAGATCCCGTCTTCAAGTTAGAAGACGCACTGAAGTCAAGTCCAACTTCAGTCTTCCACATACATCGCCCTTAGGGCGATTCACAACTCCCACTGCACTAGGAGTATCCGGTCTCGAACCGATCTTGGCAACCTTAGCCAACTTTCCCAGACTTTCATGAGGAACGACAAAGCTGACTCTCTTTGGCTTCTTCACATGTTTCGCGCGATCAAGCTTGCCTTTCTGCACTCTTGTATTTCCCTGCACATCACTTGACCCTGATGTCAAATACAAAGAATTAGATCTCTTACCATGCGCTAAGACCAGTGCACCCTTAGTGATCTTCCAAGCCCCTCCAGAGAACGCTACTGCAAAACCGCTGTCATCAAGCTGTCCCACAGAGATCAGGTTTTTCTTCAAATTTGGAACATGTCTGACTTGCTGTAAAGTCCACACGCTCCTATTTGGAAGTATGATATGCACATCACCCACTCCCACTACATCCAGTGCCTTTCCATCAGCCGTATACATCTTCCCAAAATCACCAGCAATATAATTTTGTATGATTTCTCGATGTGAAGTGCTATGGAACGAAGACCCTGAATCTAACACCCAATCATCAATCGGACTGTGCACTGCAAGAAGTAAGGCATCATGAATTTCTTCTGCCACTACATTCACTGCATCATCATCAGAACTTTCTTGATTCCTACAGTTTCTCTTGATGTGGCCTGGCTTGACACAACTCCAGCATGTGATCTGCTACCCAGATCTCATCTTGTTATTTCCCCTGCTCTTGAGGCTTGATCTTCCATGTCCTCTGCCCCTATTGTCAACAATCAGGGCAGATCCTGAACCCGAAGACTCACCCATGTCTCTCCTACGTACCTCTTCAGCAAGCACCATGTCACGTATGTCATCGTAGTTCAGTTTTGCCTTGCCGACTGAACTACTCACAGCCATCCTCATGGCCTCCCAACTATTTGGCAACGATGCCAATACGCTCTAATCTCATTATCAAACTTAATCTCTACAGAGGATAGTTGATTTGTGATCGTATTGAATTCATTCAAGTGTTGGGCTACAGACATACCTTCAGACATCTTCAGATTGAACAATTTCTTCATCAAGTGCACCTTATTGTTCGCAGACGGCTTTTCATACATACCTGACAAAGTTGCCATGAGATCCATCGTGGTTCTCTCCTTACTGACATTGTGTGCCACTGTTCTTGACAAAGTCAGCCGAACAAGATCTAGAACCTGTCGATCTAATAGGGTCCACTCAGCATCAGCCATGCTCTCCGGCTTCTTTCCCAATAGTGGAAGGTGGAGCCTCTTCCCATAGAGATAATCCTCAATCTGCATCTTCCAATACCCAAAATCAGTGCCATCAAACTTCTCGATCCCAGGTGCGTTTACTTTATCTCCAGCCATCATTCTCTTTCAGATCCGACCTTGGCTCTTCATACCAGTTGTTGTGAAATACTATGCAAAGTACACACACCAATGATGACAAATAAAGTAAAAGCAACACAATCAAGAACACGACACAGTATTTACGTGGTTCGGCAAATTGCCTACGTTCACAGAAGCTGCAGAAATCTTATTAACCAGAGGAGATTACAATCACTCAATCTCAACTCACACTCTCTAGGCTTTTTGCGCTCTCACACAATATGCACTCACAAGACAATTGTTCTCACTCAAAATATGCTTCTGACTGTACAACACAAGTCTAATATGACATATATATAGTGAGTGGCGCTGGAAACCCTAAACTGGCAAAATCTGCGTACTTCGCTCGAGCGGACTGTCGAGCGCGACTCCAGCGAACAGCCAAATGAACATTGGCTCGAGCGGAGTGTCAAGCGAACACTAGGGTTTGTGTCTCGCTCGAGCGGAGTGTCGAGCGAGACTCGAGCGAACCTTTCTGACTTACCTTCGCTCGAGCGGTCTGTCGAGCGATGTCGAGCGAACCTCTCTGAGTTGCCTTCGCTCGATCGGTCTGTCGAGCGAAGTCAAGCGAACTTGGCTCGAGCCAACAGTCGAGCCAACAGTCAAGCCAACTTCAGCAAACACCTTTTCAGCTCCAAAACCAGTCTCCACATATACCCAACATGAGTAACGCAGAACACTTAACTGAAGTTGTTTTCACATTTATTTTTAAAACATATCATGCACATTTCATAAATTCAACATTATTTCATTTTATTTTAATGCAAAGCCTAACATAAGAATCTCGCTTGTAGCTTGTTATGGGTTTGAGATAATAATCTAGCCATGTCACAATAACTTAAATAAATAAATATTTGTTAACACATTAGAACCCACATACTAGTACATAACTTAGCTAACAAATATTTCACCTTCACAACAATAGAATAAAACAAACTCATAACTAGGTAAGTACATGAAACAACATGCAAACCAACAAATTCAACAACCAACCAGAACCCATTTACTCCCGGTATGTAAAGCACTTAACCATTTCACATACTAATCTATCACGCAGATCATAACCAGCCCTCAACACTACATTAGCCACTCTCCACATGTTACACACAAACCAAATTGAAATATAATACCCAATCATCTCACAAGTCAAATTCAAACATTCACATGGCTTACAACAGTTTCAGCCTGACACACTTCATCACTTAATCAACCAAATAACCCCCCCAATAGCCAACATCAACTCAAAAATAGATTGCATACAAATCCTGAAAATTGTTAACGTGGACTCAACCATCAGTATAAAAGTCCAACACAACCGACATGTAGATCAAAATAGCTGACCAGCAACATATTAACCTGAGCCTCCACATATCAATCCAACAAAATCAACCCAATAGCAACCATAGAGCAAAATTGGACAGCCATATATATAATACTTCATATCCCATAACCAACATCAATCCAAATAGCAAAATGTACATCCAAACAATCTAACATTAACTCTAACGGTCAGTATATAATTCAAATGGTAACAAAACATCCTTTCCTCAAGCCCCGAGCATCCACTTAACTCACTGCACGTCCAACACAATTTTTCTAACCTCAAGACCAGTCCAACACAATATGTCCACTTACAAAATCCCACGCAACCACCACATCTACCACATGTTATCCACACTTCAAATCCAACCAATAAATCACAATTACACAATTCTCAATACACAACAAGTCAACAAAGTCTTCCAATAGGTACCAATATAGAGATCACTTTTAACTAAATAATACAAATGGTAGTACTAACACTCTAATTATCTTACAAAATTGTGTTTTAATTCGATAAAACTAGATGGCGAGGAGACATTGTCTAACGCTTATTTCAGTGCCATGTGATATAAAGCAGTGATGTTAAATTTAATTAAATCATTGCACTACAACACAATTTGTCTTTTGTGACAGAGGAAATCGTCACAAAAAATAACTAAAACGTCACTAAAGATATTTGGTGACGGTTTAAAATCGTCACCAGGACTGTCACCTAATGTGTGTCACATAAAATAATTGATGACGGTTTACTGTTGAACCATCACTAAAAATATTTTTAGTGATGGTTGGAGGTGTTTCATTTGGTGTAACTTTCGAATGTTCCTTATGATGGTTGAGATCTGTTACAGAGAGTAACGTTTGGACGTCCAATAGAACGTTCGAACGTCAACCCGACCAATTGACATTGAAATGACAGAAGTTGACATTTGTTGAATATAATTCGAACGTATCATATTTATGTTTGGACATTTATACGTCTGAATGTTAACTGCAATAAACATTCAAAATTTCGTTTGAACGACCAATGTTTGAACATATAGGGTATAACATTCAGATGTTAGTTCGAATGTTAACGAAGAAGTGTTCGAACGCAAGTGGTATGTTTGGAGGTTTGTTCGAACGTTAATTGTTTAAACATTCGAACGTTTTGTTTGTTTGAGGGTGAGTATGTTCGAACGTTGAGTTGTACATTCAAACGTTACGCTATAATTTAGTATAATTACGTTCGAGCATTGGTTTGAATGTGAACAAATGTTTGAACATTTTTTTTACGTTTGAACGTACAAATCAGAAATATTAATTTCATAAAATTAAAAAATAGACTAATTGTATCATATTTCACACCATTATTTAACAACTAACAATATGTTATAAAGTTTCAAAATTAGATATTAAAAGTTATATACATTGATAAAATTGATAAAATTCATTTCTTCTTTTCTCATCCACCATGATTCTGTTGCAATGACATAACACCCTCTATATGCACCATCATCTCCCGCTACACTTACACTTGGATTTTATTGCATATTCTTTCCTCCCGATCTCTCTGTTAATCCTGCAAACACGTCTCTAAATTAGACTGTCGCTCTAAGAGGGACTCAAACTCTTGCTGTCTCGACCTCATATACTAATTCTCGTGCCATGCAGCTTCTAAATCTTTGGTAAGATTACTAATTTATGAAGTCGATGAGGTTGAGGAGGATGAACCGGAATGCTTGAAAGATCGTCCCAAACCTCTTGCCATACTAGACTTGGACCCCAGCATTTGCGTGAATATGTCTATATCACTCGGAGAGGAATCCCAGAAGTTGACTATATCTCCATCATTTGTTTCCTGCAATTTGAAAGAAAATACACAATAAGTAACGTATTAAAAGAAATACAAATAAAAAATAAATTATTCACATGTTGCATAATTTATTTAACAAAATTAACACCGCTCACATAATAATCTGCAGCGGCAGGATCCATCCACTCACTACGCTCATTAGTGTGAGCAACAACATAGAAATGAATTAGAGAAAAGTTTGTAGGATTATCACATTTCAAACAAAGCGACATTAGTAATTTTAAAAAGATAATGTTAGTACTTAAGTAAAAGAATATCAAAAAAATAAATGAATTCTATAATTTATTAATTACCATTTTCTCAGCAAGACTGTAGAATGATCTTGAACTAGTACGATGGTGGATAGCCAGAGCGGATCTATTCTGTGCATTTGTAGAACTTAAGTACTATAAAATTAATTAAGAATGTGAATTGTAATATATATACATATAATATATAGAAAGAATATAAATGTAAATAATTAAAATATATAAATCTAGAATACCTTATAATCTAGAGTTGCGAAAAGATCACAACACTTTCTTCAATTGTCTAACTTCATCTACTGAAAGGGGACTGCGCAGCCTCTTCCAATGTCTTAAGTTTCTTGAAGTGGTCATGACATGGTCCCTTGTGACGTAGGAATGGTGTAGCCACGAACTCATTCACAGTACTCGAATCTTCGCTACGGCCAAAGTCGAGATCAAATTCATCCCAATAAGTGAATTACGTGAAAAATATGATATACTAATTTAGGTGAAAATATGTACTCTCAAAGTAAACTCAACACCACATGACTCCAAATGTGATCTTTACTCACATTCAAAACATCTCGCCATGATTGCAAATAAAATAGAGCATAAGCTCAGACTACTGTGCCAATATAGGAGGAAAGCACTGCTGCACTATCATCTATTCCTCCAATGAAATTATCAGGAATTGTGACTTTGAGTTTTTCGTGCATTCTATTTTTCTCAAGAGAAGTGCCATGTGTATAGCCATGATCGTGACGAGCGGATGCATCAACTAATAGATAATAGTATAATTATAGTTAGACAAAAATATTAATATATAATTAATTATCAACGACGTTTCTTTATTGGAAGGTGTCAACTGGCTGTCGTTCTCTTGCGTATTAACTTGATCTTCAGGAGTGAATTCCTCAGGTGAGGAGTCCTCAACCGGTTCAGTTCTTGGACTTGGTGGATGAGGCACATTTCTTTATCATCGTTTTGGCGGCATCTTTGAAAATGATTTATATGATAAAGAAAATTAATTAGAATAAATTATGAAAAATATAATATTCTATATAGTCACCTACATGAATAAAATATCTAATACTTTTATTCTTTATCTTCGGATGTATTTTTCATGCTTGTTTTAGAATCTCCCTCAGTAACATCTTTGTCATCATCATCAACCTCTTCTTCGTCCTCCTTATCTACTTCCTCCTCAGATTCTTCTTCGTCTTCTTCTTCTTCGTCTTCTTCATATTCTTCCTCACTTACTTGAATTGAATGATCATTTAGTATGGATAGGTTGAGATGGATGGGTGGGACGTCATCTCTGCACAATGGGAGCAACTCGAGTGCACCAAGGTCAACAAATAAGTTAATACTAGGCCTCTACAATTGGTGTGTCATCTTCATCTATACTATTCTCGTAATCTACACTCGTTCCTATTTCATATATATTTCGAGGGACAAATTTTTGTACGACTCGCCAAGTTATCTCTCCACTATCTTAACTAGCGCTTTTCATTAGATCAATTAAGTAATAGACTTGGGTAGCTTGACAAGCCAATATGAATGGATCATCTTCGTACTATTTAGATACAGTATTGACACTCGTAAAGTGATTATCCCTATGTATCGAAACCCGACCATCGCCTAGATCCCACCAATCACATTTAAAGACATATGTTACAGACCCACCTAGATATTTCAATCCAATAATATCACATGTGAGACCATAATAGCCAATATCATCTGTTCTATGACTCCCCTCAGCTAACACACTACAATTTTGAGTCTTTCTATTACGTTCATGGTCCAGAATATGGAATCTATAACCTTCAACCTTGTATGTAGTGTATCGAAGTGCTCTATTTGAAGGACCATGGGTCAATGCATACAATTTAGGAAAACGGATCTGGGATCACGATCACGTTATTCCAAAATCCATCAATTAAAATAATATATACTTATTAAAAGTTACCCAAAGTTAAAAGTCTCAAAATCTAACATATATGTAATTTTAGTTCATACAAGTTATTCAAATTATCTGGGAAATTATTCCTCATGTCTTGCCTCTATATTCTATACGCCTTCCGTCCTAAGTTTTTTCATGTGCTCACTGTATATAAGTGCAAAAGAATATTATTTTAAGCACAAAAGTTATAATTAAACTTTTTTAACTAGAATTATTTGAAGCATGCAATGACATACTTGAGATAGTCATCAATCTCCCGGAAATTATTTAGCACGTACCACTGAACTTTACCCAACTCGCCATGAATTAAATCGTAACCCATTTGTGCACCCAAGTGTCGTACATTATGGGAAAATACTGATAGCTCACAAGGAGGCGAAGCAGCAAGATCATCATTTTGCTCTTGACGATTAAATCGTATCTCAACACCACGATGATATAAAGAGCAAAATGTTAACCATTTATCGTGTATATAGGCCTCTGCTATTGAACCCTCAACTCTGGCTTTATTCCAAATAATGCGCTTTAGTTAACCCAAATATCTTTCAACTAGATACATCCAATAAAACTGCACCATCATAAAAAAATGATGGTGGAAAGATCTGCTCGAATTTTTATAGTCTAGTAGCAATGTCTTCTTCCATCTTCCGCAACATATCTCGATTTACTACCCGAGTATACAAATCCTTAAAAAACATACAGAATTCGGATATAGCGACACGTACATTAGATGTCAGCTTCCCACGAATTTCCACTGGTAATAACTTCTGCAAAAATATGTGACAGTCATGATTTTTCAATCCACTAATTTTTAAGTCATCAGGGCTCACACATCTACTAATATTTGAAGCATAACCATCTAGCAACTTCACACATTGCAACCATTTGGGGAAGTCCATCATCTCCTTCCTCGTCATCTTAAAACATGCATGCAGCATGACCACCCTGTCAGATGTTGTCATCGTAATAACTACTAATATTTACTCTCTATTTTATTTTAAATAAGTATATTTATTTATTTTAACTCTCTACATATTTGATGGGTCCAAGACTTCTTGCTTGAAGAGTATTCTACTTTCTTTATATAAATATATATATATATATATATATTTAATAATATAATGATTTGAATCCTCACAATGGTAGGAATATAGACAATAAGTTATTATTAATTATAGTTATTATATGTGTAACACCCCGATTCTGGAGGTCCTGAGAGTTAGCTCTTAAAATCTAATATCAACTTCAATAACACAACTATAAAATCCAGAAAACTCCATAAAATATTAATTCATTTACTCAACCCAAAAATCTCTGTTGCTTCATAGGGACAACAAAGAAGTTCTCAATAACATAAATTTAAAACTCTCCAAAGACTCGAAAATATCATTAATTCATCAAATCAAAATAACCAAAAATAAATTAATTTACTAACTACGACTCTCAAATAAGCACTTGTACCCTCAGGCACTTATTCCACTACGATCATCACACTTTGCTAAAATTTCCTACTCTTGTTATCCAGCTGAACCATCAAAATTATCTGAAAAATATATAGAGATAAGGGGTGAGTTATTAACAACTCAGTAAGCAGAGAACATATACTAGTGTGTAAACATGAGCATTTATCAGAATTCAGAATGCTAAACAAAACATTTTCTTTCTGAATGCAGAATCAGAACACTTGTTTTCATAACGCAAAATCATAAACTATTACCAAAAAAATAGGAGCGAAACTTTCAGAAAACATTCATATGCAAAATTTCCTTTCGCAGAGTATAATTGAATATATTCATCTTATCTTATCATATTAGAACAGAGACCATGTTTGACCCTCGTGGTACGGTTGTGCAAACTCTGGTAGCTAACCGAACAGAAACAAAATGTAAATCTTCCTCTTATTCATCTTGGAGCTTCGAGTGTGTACATAGGAAAGACCACGCAAAAAACCACTTTGTTTCCAAAGTGGGTGCACCAGAAACAGAAAAGTTGGTACCAACCCGAACAGAGGCCACCGTTTTACACCCATGGTAAGGTCAGAATAGAACAGAAACAAAAACAGAATGTTATGTCAGAAGTTTTCAGAAATCACATCATATCATAGTAGAATAAAGAACATATTCAGAACTGAACATAATCAAATCATAAAAACATAATTTATGCACAAAATTTCATATTCGTTATGTTTTGCACAGTTCAAAAAACAATTTCAAAATAGTTCATGTCTACACCAGTCATGCCAGAAAATAATCTATTCTTAAACATAATCTCATGTGTAATGCAGAACAAATAACTGAGGTAGTTCAAGTTTCTTTTCATAACCAAGCATGCATATTTTTCATAAATCAACCTCAGCCCATTTTATTTTTATACAAAGTCTAGCATAGGAACCTCATTTACCTGGACTTCTTAGCTTTTCAAAAGTTTCCTCAAAATGTTGAACAACTATTAATCGTCACCTATAACATAATAACGTAATTTTCATAAATTTCTAATTAAACACATATTTCAATATTTAAGCCTGAGATGCTAAAATAACCTATTTTAATTCTTCAAAAACCTAACTTCACGTAATCCTATAATATCTTCACATTTTCTAAATTCATCAATGTCCAAATAATCAATCCGAACAAAACACAAAATCTAACTTATTTACTAATGAGATCAAATTATAAAATTTAATTCTAGCTAAATATATATACCAAAATATTTTAAAATTAAACAGCTAAAACTATAATAAGCCAGATAGTAATAATAAAACACAACATTACTGTTTACTCTTTGAAAGAAAACCTTGCTTAATACTAATTTAATTTGCTTAAAAGATTTATGTAAAACATAAATAAATTAGAGAGTACTAATACATAATAAAAGTTTAGAAGCACATTAATACAATATGTAGTAAAGGGTACTAATGTACTTTCATTTAATTCTTTGAAAACAAATATAACCTACGTGAAAAAAAGCTTTGCATGGTAGGGGCCTACTCAAGGTGAAATCACGCGGCAGCGTGCGACGGCTAGACTGGGTAGGCAGTGGCGACGAGGTTGGAGATCAGGTGTGCTGTAGTGTGATACCCTGCTCCTTCCTTCTTACGTACACTTCTTCTTTCTTACGTACGCTTCTCTCTTTTCACATACGTTCCTTCTTTCTGACGTAAGCAAATCCTGAGGGCAGAGATCATGTGATTTATCTGTCCCTTTTATCTAGTGACTGTGAGATCCATCATGCGTGCTGAACCATGATGGTGTGTTTTCAAAAATATTATGTGACTTCTAGGGCACGCCCAGTGTTTTAAATATACTGAAAATATTTATAAGGAATATTTCTAGTGTTATTGAACTAAATTTGATTTTAAATACGACAATTATAATATTCTTGAAGAGCTCCCAAAATATTATAATTGTCAGAAATCATCTTAATAGCATTATTAAAATGATTTCAACTATTTAAAATATTATGAGATTTAAATTATGTTGAGAGTTTTTATTAATTAAATGGTTTTATTCTCTTTAATATGTTAAGTGAGACTTCATCATTTTATTAATGATGAAGGAATATTATTTTATAGACTAAAGATAGTTTAAAATAATATTCTACTTTAATTCCTCTAAGCGATTTTAATTAAGTTAATATTTACGCATTTTCAAATCAGTATTTCAGATCCACTGTTAGATCGTTACGTGGATTCTCAAACGAAGGGACTGGGTTAAATACCCAAACTCCCTCTCTTTCTCCATCATTTCCCGCAGCTCTCTCTCTCTCCTCCCTCTTCCAAGCGTACGCTGTACGCAGTTCATTTCCACGCCGTTTCCTCCACGCCTCAGCTCGACGCCGCCGTGAATAGGCAACTCTCACCGCCGGCACCACCAGCTCCCCCTCACTCCGGCGAGCCTCCCTAGCCCAGCCGCTCTCTCTCTCAGCTGGCCATGCACTGCCCGAATGGGCTTGTGTTCACTGCACCGCCGTGCGCCGCCCAATGGCGCCACCACTCCCACGGCAGCCTCCCCTCCTGCCGGCCATCACCGTCCAGCAAGCTCAGGCCCTCCCATGCAGTCACCTTCCCCTTCACACGCACAAGAGACCCACGCATGGCTTCACCGTGCGCGGCACCCACGGCCACCAAGCACTGCCATGGATCTCCCTTTCCCTCCTCCACGTGACCCACGACCTGTAGCCCTCCTCCACCGGATGGGCTTCCTCCCACACACGCATAGGTTGCACAGCCCTCACCGCCGTGCACCGCCACCCACGGTGATTAACCACCACCCACGGTGATTAACCGCCACCTTCAGCCTCCTCAAGCCACCACCAAGCCATCCCAGCCATCCACGGTCCTGATCTGCCACCCATGCACGCACACTCTCTCTCACTTTCCCAAGGCTTCTCCCACCCCTTACACGGCCACTCCTCCCTCCTCCACTGTGAGCCACCGTGGCGCCACCCCAGTGCCACCATGAGCTCCACCGACAACCCCTCAGCCCAACCCTAGGTCCAAACTACCACTTGGAGTGGTGGGTAGTCACTGCACGTGATGGACAGCCACTGCGCATGGTTGACCACCAATGTACACGGTTAGATCCACCGTGTTACGCTCCTTGCCATCATCACAAGGCCACCACGAGCCATTCCAAGACCACACCTAGCTATCTAAACGCCTAAACAGTTAATGTACGTGGGTTAGCCGCCACATACGACACTTCCGACATCATCGGCTGTGACGATCAACGAGCAAAGCACGAGTTATCCCGTCGATGGTATAACCCTTTATCCCTCATTAATTATGCTAGATATTGATTAGTTGACTAGGTTGTGGACTGTGCTGTTGGTATTTGTGAAGTTGTGGTATTGTGATGTGGTGCTGGGTGATGAAGTGTTGGGCTTATCTGTGTAGTGAGGTGATGTGATGTGATGCGTATGGGAGGTGTTGGTTATATATGTGTTGGATGGAGATGTGTTGTGCCTGTAGTGTACTGTGAAGTGTTGGGCGTAATTGGGAAGTGTGCTGTGTAGTGTTGTGGATTATGTTGTAATGGTGGCGTAGTGTATGTGGAATGGGAAGAGTACACGCTAAGTGTGCTCTGTGTGGTGCATGTGAAGGGATTATATTTGGAATGTACTCCATGTGGCGTGATATGTGTGAATAGAGTACACGTGGGGTGTACTCAATGTGATAGAGTGATGCACCATATGGTGGGTATGCCATAATGGTGATGTGGTGTAGTGCATGTGAAGGGAGTACACGTGGAATGTACTCTTATGTGGTGGAGTGATGCACCATATGGCGAATATGCCATAACGGTGATGTGGCATGGTGTATGTGAATAGAGTACACGTGGAGTGTACTCTATATGGCGGAGTGATGCACCATATGGCGGATATGCCATATGGTGATGTGGCATGGTGTATGTGAAGAGAGTATACGTGGAGTGTACTCTATGTGGTGGAGTGATGCACCATATAGTGAATATGCTATAATGGTGATGTGGCGTATGTGAAAGGAGTATGCGTGGAGTGTACTCCATGAGGTGCAGCGATACACCGTGTAGCGTGTGGCAGAGATAAGGATGGTTATGTGAATTGATGGGCGTGGAACGTGATGAGTAGTATCGAGAACTGTGGAACAATGTCCTGAAGTAATTATAGTGAAGCCTGTAGTCTAAAGTGACAGGTGTCACCGTACTTGACTTATGGCTGGGAGTAGGCGTGAAGTAGCAGAACAAGTATAAGAGTGCGCAGCGGAAGCGTGACTGGGGAATGTCACAAAGTGATATGACTATTGACAATCGTGCTTGTGATGGGTGAAGTAGCAGAACAAGTATGAGAGCACGCAGCGGAAGCATGACTGGGCAACGTCACGAAGTGACGTGGTTATTGGCAGTTATGCTTATGATGGGTGAAGTGTTAGAGTGCAGGAATGGTGTAATGGGAACGTGATGAGATGTCACGATGTGACGGGAGTACATGAGGAACCGTACTCGTGATGAATTAGGAGTTGACATAGCAGAATGTTGGGTAACGCGACAAGGTCACGGTGTAGCTTTGGAACAATCTCGAGCTAATATGATGTGACATAGGGCGTAATTGTGAAAGGAGTCTTGTCGCGCTAAGTGTTGGGATGAACTGTCAAAAGGGACGGGTAACATGAAGAATCATGCTAGCCGGGTTAAGAGAAAGTTGGTATCGGGGTATGACCCTTGTCCCTGCAAGCAAGTGATCAACGTGTTATATGTTGATCTTAGGTGATAAAGGGGTAAGGTACATGTGTAATCTGGTTAGACACGTGTGCCAGATGAATTTATCATATGTAATGGGTAATCTGTCCTGAGGACAGTTACACAGTGCTTAAGCCTCAGAGTTGGCTTAAAACGGTGTGGCTTGTATGGATGCGAATGAGGAAATTAGTGTGGGCTAAGGTGCATGAAGGTAGTGACGGGTGTATTGTTAGGTTTGAGATGCGTAATTCCATCAGTCGTAATCATGCGTTGAATGTGGCTAGTAAGAAGAGTAAGACTAAGGTCTTAGTGTCTTAATCCTAAGGTGAATCATGGGTTCACTTTAGTGGATGAGCACTCGAGGCAAGATCTTGAGTTGGAAGATGTGGTGACCATAATGGTCCCCGAAGGGTTTAACATAGTAAAGAGCACGTAAGTGCACGGGATAGAAGGAGAGTGTTCTAAGTAAAGCGTAGTTCTATTTCTAGTTTAAGTTGATTATGCATTTGATAGAGAATGATGTTAAGGTTATGTGTATGCATGTAGGTTGCCATCTGACACACACATGAATGGACTGCATGATATGCAAATAGCATCGTGTCCAGGTAAGTGTTACGTTCATACTCTTATAGAGTCTTTCTAAAACGTATAAAGAAACGAAAAGAAACGCTTTTTCTCACGATGCTTTATAAAAGGACACGAAAGACGTTTCAAGAAAGAAAAATGTTAAGTGTTCAAATGTATAAGTATGTACGGCCCTTCCTTGGCAGCCCCTTTTTACGCACCCAAAGTATTAATTGTATGCATGTGAATGGATGACTATACAGTGTATCTATTGTATGTATTTTTCCAAGAAAGTCCACGAATTGATGTAAACGCATGAAAGACATGAAAACGAATGCTTTTAGGGATCCTACGAACCGACGCTCTTATGGACGCCATGGAGTGATGCCCATGGATACCGTGAGAGACGAGTGATGCTTATGGATGCCATGAAAGTTGACGTTTTGAATGTTTTACGAGGCCATGAAAGAATGTTTTACGAATGTTACGAAAAGAAAGACGTTTTCTGGCTTGCGCCCCAAAAGATGTTTTCTCACGAAAATGAACGTTTTCTCACTAAAATGAATGTCTTCTCATGAAATGAATGCTTTCTCATAAAATGAATGTTAAATGAAAGAAAGAACTGAATGAAAGCTCTAGCTTTCTAGAGCTGTGAATGAATGAATGAATGAAAAGCAAGAAAGACATGAAAGTATGAATGTATGAAGATACGTAACGGCCACATGAAAGGACAGACACGGCCCATGGGGAAGAGAACTGAAGTCTAGGCACGAGCTTTAACCATACGAGAGACTTTTTATCATAAGATTAATGTTTTCTGCTGTAAACCTCTTCTATTCTAAAAGCACATTTTACGATATAAACGTAGAGTCTTGCACCTTAGGTATGCAAGTAAGAAGTTTTAAATCGGACGGTAATTCCCGTCATCTTTTATAAAAATATTTTACAAAAAGTCTCACAACAAGAACGGGCGTTACATGCAAAAATGCTGTCAAGCTGGGCTAAACACGAGAGAAATAGAAAATAGAGAGTGAGAGAGCGAGGGCCACGGTGTGCGAGATAGATGTTACCGAAAGGGAGGGTGGTGGTTTGAAGCGTAGGAAGTGCAGTCCTGTGGTGCAAGGCGTAGCAAGGCCAAGTTGTGGCCGTTCCCGTCGAGAACGGTGGCTGTCACTGGAGATAAGTGGGGTCTTGATTCCTTTGGCAATGCTCTATTTTTAGAAATAAAAATAGAGGTGCATATGGTGGCCAAGCAAACTGTTTTGGCTGACAACGGAGGGACACGAGCATGGAGTTGGGCAGTGGGAAGGCAAATTCTGTTCTGCGAGGGATGTCTCGTCACGTAGCTTGGGCTATTGCTCCGTGGGGTGGAGGAAAAGGTCCGAGAAGGTTAATCTGGTGGTGCGTAGGCAGTGAGTAACCAAGAGAAAAAAAATGGAGAAAAACTGAAGTGGTTGTTGTTCTCCCACGGTGGTTGAACGTGGAGACTTGTGGGTTGAGTGGTTTCTCGGGTGTGGTGGTGAAATGCAGCGTTGTGGAGGATCTCGACACTTTGGGGTGGTTTCCGTTCGGCTGAGTGCACACGGACGTTGGTTTCTGTAAAGAGCACCCTCCACGGCTGGGAGTTGTGTCAGTTTGGGCTTAGGTTGTGGAGGGCTTCAGTGCACGAGAGGGATGGGGAAGGTGACGGCAGTGCTATTCCTAGGTTTCCTTCATGCACAAAAGATTAAATACAGGTCAACAAAGAAAACAAAAACAAACCCTAGAAGGATGAGAGAGTGATGTGCATGCAGATGGGAATAGAGTCATGCGGGTGAGGAAAACTGATCATAAACTGATAGGTTTTGCATGGTTTAAAACAAATGGGTGTGGCCTTGTTCCGCACACTACTGGGCCAAAAGCTCAAAAAAAAAAATCACCACTTGATCCATAACATAATAACCAAAAAAATTAACCTAAATATCAAGCTCAATAAAAAAATTCATAGTCCAACTATACAAATTCTGGGTCCGTAACATTTTCTAAAAAATTACTCGCTAAAATCCCAGTGGATTTTTCATCCATATAAAAAAAAAAATCGAACACAAGTCTCGTGTTGGGCTCAGGTGTTACAATATGTATATTTTACTTTATATATAGTTAAGTTATTTAGTTATAAGTTGCATAATAATCATATTCTAATTAAACTAGTATGGATATATTATATATACTTATTAAATATTTAATATTTATTCCCATATTAAATGTATATTAAATATTTTTAATTTTAACTGAAATTAAGTTCCTAATTTTTTTGAATTTTCTTAATCAAAAACAAATTCAAATTTAAAAATATCATATCAAAGAATTGACATAAATCCACAAACTAAACAAAAAATATTTTTAACCATATAAACGTATTCAATAAAAATTTACAAATAATAATCACTATATTTCAAATCCACAACACAACATATTCACAATATTCCCACAACAATATTTTTAAACATATTAATTCATGAATAAACACAAAAAACTCACAAAATTCACAAACAATAATCACAATATTTCAAATCCATATCACAACATATTCACAATATTCCCACAACAATATTTCTAAGCATATTAATTCATCAATAAACACTATAAACTCACAAAATATTCACAATATTCACAAACAATAATCACAATTTTTCAAAAGTAAGCATAAATACAACACAAGTTTCCATTTTAAGAGTAAGCATAAACACAACACAATTTTCCATTTTAATTAATCATATTACACAATCCATATCGCAAAGATTTCCTTCTAATTCATCAATATAAACAAATTAATTCCTTCTATTTTATCAATACCCAATTAATACATATTCACTATATATATACAATCAAAATTCACTACTCAACTCACAATTAGGGGTGTTCATCCGGATCCGAATCCGGATATCCGGCCATAACCGGATCCGGATCCGGATGCTAAAATCCGGGCGGTTATCCTCCCGGATTAATCCGGATTTAATCCGGGCGGATAACCGGATTCAATCCGGATATCCGGATTGTAACCGGATATCCGGATTTAATCCGGATCCGGATCCGGATTATAACCGGATTCAATCCGGGTTATAACCCGGATTTAATCTGGTTTTATTTTTTTTTTTAAAGACTTTAAAACTTAAAAAAATGTTTTTATAGCACTTAGTTTTTTTTTTTTTTTTTTTTAATTCTGATAATAAAAATGTAAAATAAATAAAAATATTGTTGTTACATTACAATGGAAGACGTAAATTTACAAAAAACAAAAAAAATAATAATACATCACAACTAATTAAACTAAAACATAAATTTACAAAGAACAAAAGAAATAAATTTACAAAGATCAAAATTTATTAGTCTTCACATCTTGTATTAATCCAGTGCTATTTTGGAAGTAAAACTGATATTGCTTGGCATTCACATAAACAGGTTCATCTGCCATTTCAAGGGGCAAGGCCATTCTACCGATTCTCCTAAGAACATAAGGAAAGCAGAAATCCCAAATGAGTCAGGGAAAAAGCATAATCATGAATAGTACATCAGAAGTGCAAAGGGATATAGATCTTATAGCAACTATTAAAGTCCACATGACGCATCAAAACATGCAAGTTCATATTTAGGAGAGGCCTTACAGATTCTCTAGCTTAGTTAGAGCACCAAAACTGCTTGGGATTGGGCCTTCAAGCAAGGAACCTTGAAGTCGCCTATGAAAGAGAAAGGGTCCCAAAGAAGTACAGGTAAAAAATGAGATTGCTCGACAAAGAGAAAGATGCTACTTCAAGGTTGGCAAAAATGGGAAAAACTTACAGCTGCTGCAAGGAGGTCGATTTTCCAAGCTCAATTGGTAACGGACCTAACGGTCCAAAGAAGTTGTTTGAGCTAAAACTTCTGTAATATGATTTAATTTCCTGAAGTAGTAGTACTTAATACGTAAGATGCAGAGTAGTAATTGTTGTTAACAAAACTCATCAAGCTTTCAATACAATCAAGTTTTCTCAGCCTATTCATTATTCACAATCTCCTTACAAGAAAAGTAATTTTATTAAATTAAAAGTGAGCATTCTAACCCAGTTCTAAATTGGCCAAATGGCAAGTAAGTTTGTGGAGAAATTACCAAGATCTCATTAAAAATGTAAAATAAATCACATTGGATATATAACTTATTTCTAACCTCGCGCTTCATAATGACATCTTGTTGAGTTAGATACAGATATTTGACTTCTTTTTTCTTTTTTTTTTCCTAAGCAAGTTTCATTGAAATAAATTGGAAATACATAGTCTACTTACATATTACAAAAGATCAGAACTAGTGAGAGGGTCCTTTCCATTATGAAAATCTAACAAGCATTCAGGGATGCTAATGATCAGGTGTATGTTTCCATTAGAACACAATTTGAACTGTCCAACATTCACCATATTTTAGACTAAATAGATACTGTCCATTTCAAATGGAGAGGATCCTTTTCTAGCCTGGCATTGTAACAAACAATGTTACCATGTTGGAAAGATAGCACTCATACTCAATGTGTAACAAACAATGTTACCAACTTACAATGTTACAATATATGTTGTATAAAATATTATGAAAATTGACGTATATTTATCATTTTTCATAAATTAAACCATAGGACAACAATTATCTAAGTAACAAATATATAAAAAAAGACAATTATTGTTTGATGTGATCCGATAACTTACTGCATAAGGAGAGTTTTCAATGTATAGGGTGGGAGTCCATATGCTTAAGTTGCTGAAGTTGAAGGAAGAGGGTTACCTTAAGTAGAAAAAAATGTAAAGGTTAAGTTAAATGGATAAATTAATAATAAAAAATCAAACTTAACAAATAAAAGTGTTTACCTTCGATGTCAACGCGTTCTACATGCTCCTCGACCTCCCAAGAACTAAGTGGTTCACAAGTCAACCAATTTTGCGTGCAATTAGTGCTTGGACAGTCTCTGGAGCTAATGAGCTTCGGTATGGATCTATTACACGTCCACCAGTGCTGAATGCGAACTCAGATGCGACGGTGGAAATAGGGATGCTCAATACATCACGTGCGATCTCCGCAAGGATGGGATATCTAAATGAGTTTTTCTTCCACCAATCCAAAATATCAAACTCGGGTATTTTTGGTTCAATCACATCCGACAAATACCTATCCATGTCCGAGCTAAGTACTGAACTGTTTTGCTTCTCAAGATATTGCTCTAGAGCTGTATCAAAATCTTCACAGTCCAGATCATCACCAATAATACTTGAGGAACTTCTATGGCCCATATTTGATCTTCCACTACCTAACCCATAAAACTTGTGGTATTGTTCAATCAAACGACTCATGAGTAATTTTACTTTGGCCTCAATTCTATCTCCGCATTCATCCCCTTTGCACCTTTTTAACCAATATGACAAGGCTGTAATCTTATATGGAGGGTCAAGGACAAAAGCTACATAAACAATCATGTTCATCCTATCTGTTTTCCCCCAATATTTATCAAACTTAAGTTTCATAATAGAAGCCATCTTCATCAACATATCATCGTCACTCTGACCCATGTTGTTCAAAGTATTCTCAATTGTACAAAGTTGAAACAACATATTTGAGGTCACATACAATGAGCTAGAGATTTTCAAAGTGGCATCATAAAAAACTTTTAGAAACTTAATAAAAATACGAGTCATTTGCCAATCTTCAAACGGAGGCGCCAAAAGTTGTGACTCCTTCACTCCCATTAGTACGAAAGCTCTTTCGTATTTTTCAGCAATACTAAGCATTAGGTATGTTGAGTTCCATCTAGTAGGAACATCTAGACACACCATTTTTCCACACATAATATTCAGCTCGTTTGCACACGTTTTAAACATATCAAGCCTTGCCGGTGAGGACCTCACAAATCTAATTGCTTCTCTTATCTTATTTACAGCATCATGAATAATTTTTAAACCATCACATACAATGAGATTTAAAATATGTGCAGCACATCGCACATGTATGAACTCGCCTCCCAAAATTGTGAACTCATTATCTCTTATGTTCATCCTCACATGATCAATAGCAACATCATTGGAGGAGGCATTATCCATGGTGATCGTACAAATGCGGTTAATCTCCCAATCCGCCAAACAAGAGTTTAACATCCAAGCAATGGTCTCACTCCTATGATTAGGAATCTTGAAAAACATTATAATTTTCTTGTGTAATACCCAACTTTGATCAATATAATGGCATGTAACACAAATGTAATTCTTAGTTTGCACCGATGTCCATATATCGGTGGTCAAACAAACTCTTTGACTACTCAACAATGCCTTCAACTTTTGCTTCTCCTCCTTGTATAAACTAATACACTCTTTTTGGAAGGTGGTTCGGGATGGCAAAGTGTGTCTAGGCTCTAAATAACCCAAAAGTTTAACAAATGCCGGATGCTCTATAACCTTGAATGGCAATTCACACTGGATAAACAAATTGGAAATCATCGCCTTTAATTTTTCACGATCATATTGTCCTAACACTTGAGGACTAGATGCTTTACCATCCATCCTAACTCCAGTGTGTGATGGTGATTTATCATTCCCAAGATTTTTATTCTCTCTAATGGGAGAGTTCGGACAAGAATATCTTAGATGGTGTGACATTGATGAAGTACCATTTTTATAATGGCATCCATAAATCTTAAAGCAATAATTGCATTGAGCTTTGGGTGCAATGGGATCAATAGGTTCAACTCTTGTAAAATGATCTCATACAAGAGATTGGTTCGTAGCCTTCTTGGCTCTTTTTGACTTTGGGGGGAGAGATTGTGTGGGGTTTTGGGTATTCATAGAGGAAGTCACTAAAGGATTAGTGTTTTCCTCCATGTCCAATGAAATAGGCGCCGATCCACCAACACTACCACTAAAACTACCTTCCATCTGCTTTAAACATAAAAAATAATGTATGTACTTCAGCATTGCCCAATGATATTATCAAGAGACCAGGACAGTGAGATGTAAAAGGATGTATAAAACAAATAAACAGAAAGAAATGGGATAGAAAAAATAGAGAACAATCTGAACCTACAATTACAATATGCATTGTGTTCCATTTAATCACCCTGAAGAAAGACTATGGGAGAGGCAAAAAGAAAAAAAAGAAAAAAATGAAGAAAAAAAGAAAAAAAAGAAAAGGAACTAGTGTTTCTTTATTCACATAGTATTTATTTGGGCTTTGGCTAGCTATCGTATTAAATGGTGACTTACAATTGAGCTAATTATTAACTTTATATAAAGAAAATGCTGTAAACTATAATATTATCCCACCATTAATATCATATTTATTAATGTGATCATGGTGTTTAATAACTTTCAAATGATTAATTAATCCTTGTTTAAAAAAAAGTGAATACCTAATTAAATGCGCTGGCATATCAGCCAATTAAGGTGAGATTATTGTGAGATATATATATATGTAGTGGTGTAGTACTTTCTAGCACTAATATTATTCTTAGTAAATAATTTTTTTTGTGAAAATTATCCTTAAAAAGTAATAAAATAATTGATAAAAGTCCAGTATTTCCATTTTCCTTTTCCTAATCTAATAGTGGAATTAAATTTAGTTTTCTGAAGTTACTGGGGCAGTGGATCATGATGAATAAAGAGACAACAGGTTTGGAACAACAGAAACAGGCCAGGAGGTGATAAAAAGATTGGAGCACTTGCAAATATATATATATATATGTTCATCTGTTTATGATAAAAATAAAAACATATATAGAGCATACATATATATAATTATATATACATATATATATATATATATAATTATATATAATAAACACAACTCAATCAGCCTGTCCTATTAACTGTTGAGAGATACCACATTCTGTGGAGGGCATGCATGCAGTACTATTAGTTGTAGTTGCTCTCTTTATTATAAGATAATTGCACTTTACAATTCCCCAGATAGTACTACTACATCTTCATGATAACCATGCATCAACAAAGTTTGTGTTTTATACAACACTTGGAAGTACCATCACTCTGTGAATGGTTCTGTAAATATTTTTTTAATTATATTTTTTAAGAAATTAAGCTAGAGTAATTTGTTCATTTTTTGAAAAAATAAATATTGATTTTTTATAATTATGGTATTTTTGTAAAATAGTGATATTCTTCTATGTGTATCACATGATTTATGCAATTCCTTCTATAAGAAATAAGAAGTTTTGGATTCATCTCAATGCCTTCATTTGATTACCAAATTATAACGAGTGCAGCAAAAAATTAGGGAATTTAATCTAGGTGGTTTTTATTAGCTGCTTTTATTATGGACCACATCTAGGTGGTTATTTCTTTTGGGGGAGAGTGAGGCAGGGTTCTAGAATTGTATGTGTACCTCAAAAAATGTGCACACATATTTCAAGTATTTGACACATTTTCTTGCTTTGAATTCTGTACTTATAATTACACTGCTGAAATATGGATTGGTTGCTTTTAGGATATTCATATGCACTATTCTCGTATTTTATATATTTGAATTGCATATATATATTCAAATACATGAGTAGCATCATCTATATTTTTATCCATTAGTGATAGGAACACAATTATTTTATAATTCTGTTTTAAATTGATTACAGTTGTAAAATAAAAAAATATGCATCTCCTAAGACTTGTCATCTTCAAACTACTAACGAATTACTTGCTTCATTTTGAAAGTTTTTGTTCCTCTTCCCTTTCAGCCAAAAGAAAAAAGACTAATCCTTGTATGTCGAAATATTGTAATTTTATTAAAAAAATGTTGTATATGAATCCTAGATCAGTTGAATAATACTATCAGCAGAATCATATTATTTAAAGTTTTTTTTTTCTTCCAACAAATTGATATCACATCAGATAATAATATATATATATTTATATATATATATAATATAAAGCTAAATAGTTAGGCAGATATATAGTACTAGCTACAAGACCTTTTGGGCAAGTGATACAATGGAAATCAAACATCTCGTTCGCACGAGATTCATTTGAACTAACTATATCTTGTTCAAACGAGACTCAACACATTATTTTGAAACTAGATTGTCCAACCTCGAACGAGTATGAGTATTTTCTTATAAAGTTAAAAGATTTGAAGACTTTTCACACCTCATGCATGTCACTAGGGATGGAACGAAGATTTCTTGACGGACCAAAGTATAAAGGTGGAAATATTTCAATACGTAATTAAGATTAGAATAATATTTTGAAAATGTCTAAAAGGGCACTGCAGCCTGCAGGACAGAATACTGCTCAAGAGGATGATACTAAGGCCTGAGGAGTTGAGATGAACCTTGTTTTATTTTAGTATTGAGTAAATTGTAGCACAAGACTATTTTCTAACTCTTTTAATAAGTTCTACTAAAAATAAATTTTGAGATATTTTATTTGAGGGTCTGTAGAGGTTCGGTCCCAGGCATATGCAAACAGAATTTGAGGGACTCCCAGCAGATGCAAACATATGAATATAAGAGGGGAAGTGATGTAGATGATTCATATGTATTTTGTGGCTGGAGAATATTATAGAAATGGACACCATATATAGATTCGATTAAACTTTTTGTCAACAAGGACCTTAAATACATAGAGGAAACTTGAAATAGTTAAAAAAAAAAAAAAAAAAGTGTAATCGTTATATGTATTTAGCAGGGCCTGAGCCCTAGAAAATCTACAAGACTGATTTTTGAAAATATTGGCTCAAAGTGATTGAGACCATAAACATCTTTGGTTTTAATCCTCTCTGATATCTCAGGCACTGTCAAGAGCCCTACATCTACATCTTTGGTTTTCTGTTCCTGTCAAATTGATTACAGTTGTAAAATAAAAAAATATGCGTCTCCTAAGACTTGTCATCTTCAAACTACTAACGAATTACAATATGCATCTCCATAGACTTGAAATTTTTGAACTGACCCTATCTAAAACTAGAGTTTTCAAGATTATTTTCTTCAGAATTACAAGCTTCTCTTCCTCCACCAACATACCTGCCTATCTAAATATACACCTTAGTCCTTCAACAAAAACCATTATTTTCATAACATGTTTGGTAATGCTCTAAACTTAAGTTTCAAATGTAACTTAAATAAATGAAAAAACTTTAGTGAAATCAAACTGTATAATTTACTGTTTGAAATGTAACTTAAATCCAGCCCATATAATTTACTGTAATATAGTTTTTATTTTATGTTTTTCTAATATGTTTCGGAAACCAGTGAAAAAAATAAATCCAAAGTGCATTTAACTTTAAACACAACCAAACATAGATCAAACAAAAATCAAACCCAAGAACCCAAAAACGAACCAACAACCCACACAAATCCAAACCCACTTACTCAAATCCAAAGTGCATCTAACTTTAAACACAACATAAAAATATCTATATAAACCGAGCGAGAGAGATGAACATACCGTAGGTTTCAGAGTTGAGAGAGAGAGAGATGGAGCTCGCAGACTCGACGCTCGCTGAGGGGTGCAAACCAGTGAGATGAGGGCTAGGGCTTCCCGTTTCAACGACAGACACAAACGAGTATGAGACGGGAAGGAAACTTGGGAAAGTCGACTCGAAGAACTGAAGAAATGAGAATTAATCTTAGGGTTGCAAACGGCGTAGTTTTCCACTAGAGAAAACGACGCCGTTTTAAATCAAACCCTTTGTTTAAAAAAAAAACAGCTGGTTACGGAAACCGGGTTAAAAACCGGATCCGTAACCAGATCCTGGCGGGTACGAAATTTTTTTACCCGCCCGGGTTTAATCCGGGTGGATAACCGCCCGGATCCACCCAGATTCCGGGTTTCGGACCGGACCGGAAAACAATCCGGCCCGGTTGAACACCCCTAGCCGTGAGGTGGCCGGCTGTGGCTCACGGTGGGGAGAAAAATTCCTATTTTCGATGGTGAAAACAGAGCACTCTCCCTATACCTTTTGGTGGTTGGCGCCATTTACGTGGGCTGTGGAAAGACTCTATTTGCCGTGTATTGGTTGCTACATGTGGGAAAGCTGGTGGTTCTTGGTGCACTGCCGTGTGTGTGGTTGTGCGGTGGCCTCATGTTTGCTCTACGGTGAGCGTTGGTTGTGTGTTTGGAGGTGGATAAAACCGAGACTCTCTCGATGACGGACTCATGGGTTGTGTGGTTTCTTTGGTGCCGAGGTGAAAGACAGCGGGAGGAACAGTTTGGGGGAAAAGGCTCACGGTGGAGGGAGGTTGTGTGCTTGTGGTTGGTTTGGCCGTGCGGGTGGTCTGCACGGGTACTGTCGTGCAGGTGGCTCTCGGTTGCTTCCTTCTTGGACGTGGCCTGGAGGCCGTGCATGAAGTGGAAGGTAGCGTGCAAGGGCTTAAGGACTGCGGCTTGCAGTTTGGGTTGGCGGGGAGGGGATCAGAGTGCGACGTGGGGAAGAAGGCGTGGGTTGTTGGGTTTGGTTTCAGCTTGAGGAAGAGGCTGGTTGTTCACGCTGGAAATATTGGCTTGGACTAGACGTAATAAGCCTCTATATATAGACTAATGAAAACCCTAGTGAAGAAGAAGAAGAAACGTACATGCATGGGAGTGGATTAGATTTCGTGCATGTTTGAGATTTATAGAATAAAATCTGGTAGCTAGGAGTTTAATTATGAAAATGAAATAAAAATGGTAATAGTGTTTGGACTCTAACACTGATGTGCTTGGAGTTAAAGAATAAAAACTAAAAAAAATAAAATAAAAATAATGGAGCCTTGTCTCTAGGTTTTTAAAATAAAAAAAAATTATCCGTAATTTATTCCTAAAAAATAAAATATAAGATTGGGTCGTTACAAGTCATCTCACCCAATGCTTCATAGTCTTGATCCCCAGTTGAAATATCCAAAATCATTTGAAAATATTGTGCAGATAAAGGTGGTGAGTTATCAACAACTCAGTAAGCAGAGAACATATACTAGTATGTAAACATAAGAATTTATCAAAATTTGGAATGCTGAACAAAATATTTTCTTTTAGAATGCAGAGTTAGAATACTTGTTTTCAGAATACAAAATCGAAACATGTTACCAAAAATATAAGAGCGAAATCCTCATAAAACATTCTTATTCAAAATTCCCTTTGGCAAAGTATTACTGAACATTCTCATCTTATCATGTCATATCAGAACAGAGACTATGTTTAACCCCCGTGGTAGGGTTGTGCATTCTGCGGAAAGCCAAGTAGAACATAAATCACCTTAAATATCAAAGTGATTGCACTCAGAACAGAAAACCACTATTATATCCCGTGGTGGGCCACAGGTCACTATGATATCCCATGATGGGGCTAGAGGTCACTATTATATCCCGTGATAGGGCCACAGGTCACTATTATAGCTCGTGACAGGACCAGAAGTCACTATTATCTCCCGTGATCGGGCCAGAGGTCACTATTATATCCCGTGACAGGGCCAGAGGTCACTATCATCGCTCGTGACAGGGCCACATATCAGAACAAAATAGAATCAGAATCACATCAGAATCAGAGTCAGAACAGAAGCAGAACGTCATGCCAAAGGTTTTTTAGATACCAAATCATTCCAAAACAGAGTATTGAACAAATTCAGATCACTGCACATTTTCCAAAACAGATTCAGAATATCTTCACGTCACAAGCAAAAATTATAATTTTTCATATTCGCTTATATTTTCCTTAGTTAAAAAACAGAATGCCAAAAATAAGTTCATGCCTGCTTCAGTCATACTAGAAAATACTTTATTCTTATTCAGAATCTCATGAGCAATGCAAAACAAATAACTGAAGTCGTTTCACATTTATTTTCATAACACAATATGCACATTTTCAAAATTGACCTCAGTTTATTTTATTTTTATACAAAATCTAGCATAAGAACCCCACTTACCTGACTCTTGCGAAGAGTTACTAGAGCCTTGAACTTGAGCTCTATCAATGTCACGATCTAAACAGGAAATTATTCACTAACGTGTTAATACTCCATATAAATACGAATTCAATAAAACTAACTAAATTCTGTGATTCTATTCAACCCATACATGACATCATTTTGCTTCGATTTCAATACATGGTATAAGCATACTCACACACAACCTCCAAAACATCAACCCAACACGCCATGTCCAACCAATCAGCTCACTTTCATAACTTGTTACGACATTGACAGCCCACAATCATCGCAACCCAACACGACCATTTATCAATTCCAATAGTAACTTAAACATCCACTATAACCAAGGTCAAACCCAAAATACCAATATTTAAACCCGAAACAGTCAACAAATCACAGCATAATCCAATGTGGGTTGTCAATGTCGTAAATATGAGTTAGCGCAAAAATACATTTAAATCTCAAAATTTCTTTGGGAAAATACTTACAAAGACGAAAGGAAACTCTGGAAGATCGAGGGTGACGCCAAAACTGGCCGAGCAGCGGCGGGCGGCGATTTGCAAGCAATGGTCGTTGGTCTCAAAGTGAGAATTTTGAAGGGGAGCTACGGGAGTCTTGGGCTGGCCATGGAGGGGCTCATGGAGGTCAGTGGAGTTGATGGTGGTGGCCGTGGGTGGCGGGGCACAGAGGAGATCGGCCAACTTTGAGAAAAAGAGGTCGTGGGAGAGTGAGAGAGAGTGTAGTGGCTATGGGTCACGGTGGGGTATGAGATTGGATATGGGAGGTCACCGGTGGGTGGGGAAGCCGTTGGTGGTGGTGCGGTGTCCAGGAGACGGTGGACGGCGGCGGAAATGGGAGAAAACCGTGGGGCTTGGTGAGCTTCATTGGAGAGGACGACGGCGAGTTAGGGGCTAAGTTTGGTGGGGGATGATGGCCAGCAAGAGGGGAAGCTACTGCAATGGTGGTGGCGCAATTAGGCGGGGCACGGCGGTGCAGTGAGTGTTGAGCCCGCTCAGGTTATACACAGCTAGGAGAGAGAAAGAGGGAGTGTGGGGGTGAGGTCGCCAGTGGGTGGTGGAGCTGGTGGGTCGGGCGGTGAGGTTCGGTCGTGGCACACGACGGCACTCGGAGGAGAGAACCAAAACAAACAATGAGAAACAGGGCAGGGGGCTCGCGTGGGCTAGGAGGCAGGGAAAAAAGAAGAAGGAAAAGAAAGAAAGAGAAGGAAAGGGAAGGGGGTGCGGTGCTAAAAAATAAATAAACATAAGAGATAGGGTTTTAAAATAAATAGTAACAATACTACTAAATAAATTAAAACACCCAAATTTTTGGGGTCTCACACCAAAGGTCATCTCACCACCACCCTACTCTTAGATATTCCTTTGGCTGAAAACCACTCACTATTGCCCACTATTTTGTCCCTTGTTTTGGCCAAACCCATCATCACTCAAATGTCACTCAAGCCCTGCTTTCACTCTTCAGAATGTGTAAGAGGCGTGCAGGTATTTCCACAATCACTTCACCAATTATCAATCACATTCTTGCAAAGAAACCCTAAAGAGCTCTCTCAAGCAGATTTCAATGACTTTTTGTGTACCATTTTTGGAACCTTTGTAAGTTTTGTCTCACAATGATTCCTTCATAGAAGTTGTTATTATTTGAGTCTAGTTTCTGTGGGTATCTTGTTTGTTTGATTTCATGGTGGTTTGATCAGTCAAAAGTTGTTTTAACCATGGAAAGGTCAATTTGGGCGACAATCTAGATAGTGTGTTGTGTTTTTGAGTTTTTAGATTAGTTGCATGATTAAACCTTTTGATGAAATATTTTCTCAGATCTAGAAATTGGAAGAGGAAAAATAGTTTCTCTTTTAAGAAAGTTTGAGTATTTTGTGGTTTAATCTTACTCTAATGACGTTGGTTTCAAATATGTGAATTTTTATGTAAAAGATCATACAGTTGGGTCAAAAGTTTTATATCTTTAGTTAGATCCATGTTTTGAGTTATTTTAGTCATGCAATTTTAGATTTAATGCTTGGATCTACTTTAGGATACATTTTTAAACCATATAATGTTTTAGTTTCAAGATCTCACCATAGAATTCCTTAGATCAAATGTTTATTCAAAGCTAGTTGGGAAAGAAATTTTGTTTTTGGCTAAGTATGGAGCCGAATGCTTCAAATGATGTTTTGTGATCTTTGATGACTTTTATGTGTTGATTCAGAGCATGTTAGTTCTTAGGAATGTGTTATGAACATGTTAGAAGAAAGTTTTGGATTTTTAGAGTTTTTGGAATTGTTTTTAGGTCAAACCTTGAGATTCAAGAAATGTATTTTAGTTAAAAAGTTTGGATCTTTTTACTAAAGAGTATTGTGATTATGTGAAGTATAATTTTGAAGGATGTTTTAAGCATTTTTTTAAGCTTAGGATATGAGAATCTTTGTTGCAATATTTCGGTTTGATTATGAGTTTTGGAGTTAGATAAAATTGCAACAAAAATTAAAGAGAAATGACGTTTGATAGTTTTGGGCCTATGGTGTTTCTGATAGTTGTGTTTAGTTTTAAATTTTTCTAAGTTTATTTTTGAGTTTAGGACAAAATTTGCATGTGAAATTTATATTTTGGTGATTTTTGGAGTTAGGATGTGATCTTGAAATCAGGGATAAAATGATCATTTTCCCACATGTAGAGAGTAAAATAATAATTTTACTCTAAGTTAGTATTTCTTCATGTTTCTATTTGTTAGTGATTAAGTTTATATCATTTAGAACTTCGACTTACAGTTTCTCGTATTTTATGCTTTACCTCGTAAAACGTGATGATCACTGTAAATTAGGTCTTAACATAATATCAAATTATTGTGTATGTGTGACTGGTAATGGAACTATAGTATATGTATGTTATCATATATGTCATACTATGTCATGTCACTTCATGGTTATCTGTTACACAACTTATACTGTTACATATTTCTATTTCTCACAACTATATCATGTTATATAATGCTATCTATTACATGTATGTCATGTTATGAAATGTTGTATATTTCATGTTTTGCCATGTTACAAAATATTTTCTGTTACGTGTTATGCCATGGAGAAATTAGCTGAACTATATGTGCAAGAGATAGTAAGATTGGACGGGATATCGGTATCCATTGTGTCGGATAGATATCCTCGTTTTACTTCAAAGTTTTGGCGAAGCTTGTAGGAGGCCATGGGTAAGAAGTTAAATTTCAGTACTACTCATCACCCTCAGACGGATAGACAGTCAGAAATGACTATTCAGATCTTAGAAGACATGGACTTTCAGGGGTCTTGGATGCGACATCAACCGTTAATCAAGTTTGCTTATAATAATAGTTATCAGACTAGTATTTGTATGGCACCCTACGAAGCATTGTACGATAGAAGGTGTAGATCTCCATTGTAATGGGATGAAATGGGTGAAAGGAAATTATTGGTGCCAGAGATTATTTAGAAGACCACAGAGGAGGTAGATACCATTCGGGCTAGAAAAGCAGCTCAGAGCCGACAAGGGAGTTTTGCTGAAAATCATCGCCGCCAGTTAGAGTTTGAGGTTGGAAATAAAGTAGTTTTAAGAATTGTACCAATGAAAGGAGTTATGAGATTTGGAAAAAAGGAAAAGCTGAGTCTTAGATATATTGGGCCCTTTGAGGTTCTTGATCGGATTAGACCATTGGTATATAGAGTAGCACTTCTACCAACACTTGTGGGAGTGCATAATGTATTTCATGTTGAGGAAGTATATACTCGACTCCAAGCACATTATTGACTATGACCGCTTCAGATTCAGGAAGATATGACTTATGCGGAAGAACTAGTTCAAATTTTAGAAAAGAAAGAACAGGTATTACAGACTCGAACTATTCATTTGGTTAAAGTGTTGTGGAAGAATCATACTACTAATGAAGCTTCTTGGGAGTCGGAGGAAGAAATTCGAGATAAGCACCCACGACTTTTCGATGGGAGTTTTAACAACTTAAAACAAATTCTGAGGACAAAATTTTTATAAGGGAATGTAAGACCCAGCCTGTTGCCAAGCCCTGACCCAGACCCAACTCCCTTATAAGGAGCCATACGGTGTCATTTTGAGTAGGTAAGGTCTTCTTTTTCTCTATTTTCTTATTTCTTCCTTCCTGACGATTTCTTCTTCATTCATCTTCTTTTTTTTTCCTCAGTTTTTCCCTCTTCTGAATGTCTCTCTCTCCGAATCCCATGTTCCCATCGTTTTCTCTCTTATTATTTTTGTATTTTGATTGCTTCTCAATTTCTACCTTACTCTCAACAGTTTCCTTTCATGTCCTCTCTCAATCTCCTATGATTTTCAAAGTATTTTTAGTGCTGCGTTTTTGGGTGCTGCATCCTCTCTCAATCTCCTACGATTTTTCAAAGTCTTTTGGTGCTGTGTTTTTGGGTCTTGCGTTCTCTCTCAATCTTCTCGTTACGATAAGCATCTCAAGTCCTATCTCTATAAGTTTTCAGATCCCTTTCTCACTCTTATTCGCTGTTTTTCAGTCGGGTTTATTGCTCAATTGTTATGGGTGTCGTAGTAGCATTTTCTCTTTTTTTTTTCATCTAGGTAAGTTCTACCACATGGCTTGGGTTACCTTGTCATACATAGAACCCATATATAAATTTTGATTGACTCCACCACGTTGTATCGCAGGGCTTTGAAATAAAACTAGGACAATGTCCTCTGGTCATCAAATTTTGTTGATTTCAAAACACGTAATTTCGTTAAGGTAATCAGAGCATTAGTCACAATTTTGTGCTATTATTTACGTGGTTTGTATATGGGTACCATTTGAAGATTTTTCTGATGTCGTTGAGGTTTGGTTATACACTGGCTACTAGAGGTGACTTTAGACCATTTTGAATTTATGTTTATGTTGTGGGTTGACGTATGGGCTGTTGCGGGTTTAAGTGTGGATTGTTTCATATTTTTTAAGTAGTTGTTTGGGCTGTATTTGCTTTTGGAAATGGAGTTATTTGGTTGGACGTGAGCGGTGATGAATTTATTACTTATTGTTGACTTGTGTAAATATATTGTAGAGTTGGGTAGTTGATGGATGACTTAGCAGCGGCAATTTGAGTTGTTCATGACATGTAGGGAGTGCCTATTGTAGTACAATATATTGGTTTTGAAGTGCTTGATAAGTCATTTTGTGATATGTTAAATAAATCGATACGTTGAATGTTGGCTGATTGAGTATAAGTGTCAGAAGTTTTGTAAAAGGGTTTGATGTTGATTTAAGTGGTTGTACGTTCTGCTTTATGATTGATTTTGTTGGGCTGGTTATAGACTTAACATTGAGAGGCTTATCTTCTTTTATTTCTTAAAGAATATAAGATTTGGTTAATTTAGTTTATGTACCAACTTGGTCTTAACTTGTACATAAATTTTATAATACAGGTTATCGTGATACGGCTAGATTATTGATGAGTGTACAAAAATGCACTCTGAATACCTTATTATTGGACTAAAATGCTAAAATGTGAATAAAAATCATAGAAATTAATGTGTATTCTTAAATTGAGTTTCTATTTACTTTGGGATACTCCTAAACAAAATTTTATGTTTAATTTCAGAGTCTATAAAAGAGCAAGTCAAAACCAAGTCAAATGCAAAAGACTTTCAAGTGGGCAAGACGTTGGAACAACCTAATAACTTTCAACGAGTGTAGGACTCTTCAAATAAGGATAATGATGGGGTTTGAGAGTAATTCGGATCAAGAGAAAAAGTCAATCTGAAATTCACTAGAAGATAGCCTGGACATATTTTGGTATTTTGAACTTAACTTTCCACTCACACATCCGATTAATGCGTATCTTAATGCGTTGGAAAGCTACCTTAAAGGGCTACAAATTTATCTCTAATAAAAATTTCTAAATTTTAACTCTTGAAGTGCGTATGTAACGCCCCGTCCCCGAGGATCCGAAGAGTTAACTCATGTCACTTAAAAATCATCTTTCTTCCACGTAGTACATACTCTAATTTTTCTCTAATTACACAAAATACCCATATATTTACAGCACTTACTCTAATACAAAGTCTTAATATAAACATCAATCTCCCAACAAATTACAACATCAGAACACAACAAGCTTATTGAATGAAAATTTTCAATACCCATAAAAACCTTATATGCTTAAACCATCATTCTTAACTATTCTCACACATGCTCCATATACTTGATCCTCAACTGAAACATTCAAATCATCTGAAAAAGATAGTGGAGATAAATGGTGAGTTATCAACAACTCAGTAAGCAGAGAACATATACTAGTATGTAAACATGAGCCTTTTCAGAAAGTTCAGTATGCAGAAACAAAAACATTTTATTTTTATATGCAGATCTCATAAAAACGTATTATCGGAAAATCAGAGCGACTTTTCAATCTTTTCATACTCAAAATCAACAATTCATATTTAAGGATCCATTTCACATTCAGAAACGTTTTGGCATAACATAACTGAACATCTTTATCTTATCATATCATATCATATACCATGTTTAACCCCCGTGGTAGGGTTGTGCTATCCCCGGTGGCCAAACCAGGCATTATCATATGGTGAACTTCCCCTTTTTCAATCTCGGAGCCCCGAGTGTGTACACAGGAAATAACACGTAAAAAGACCACTTTGCTTCCAAAGTGGGTGCACTCATATCATATCATGGTGGTACCAACCATATCACGTGAACTGTATCATCATATCAGAACCATATTCAGAACAGATAAGTATGCCAAAGTTTTATCATATCCATATCATATCAAAACACGTGCCATATTTATATCATTTCTATTTGATCAAAAACAGATCCAAATCATTTCATATCACATGCATAAAAATTTCAATGATATCATATTCGCTCTTTTGCATATTTCAGAAACATGTCAAATATTGCTCATGTCTACACATTTCATGTCAAAAACATTTCTTTTCTCTTTCATACGTACTGAGATTGTTTTTTTTTACTTTTTCTTTTTAAAACAACATGCACATTTTTACAAACCCCATTTACCTGGACGACTTAATTTTTCCAAAACTTTCCTAAAAAATGTCGAGCCGACTATAGATCGTCTCCTATAAAAATAATGACGTAATTTTCGTAAGTTTCCAATCAATCACGTATTTCGATATTTAAGCCTAAACTTCAGAAATAACCTATTTTAATTCCTCAAAACTTAAAACCCTCGTAATTCTAAAAATATGTCATCACTTTCTAAAATCATCAATATCTGCCACAACCCACGTCATACACAAAACACCAATATTTAAACCTGAACAGCCAACAAATCTCATAGTCTAAACCAATCATACTAACAACTCCATCACCTAATCCAATCAACCCCGTTACTCCTTAGACTCAGTCCGGCAAAACCAATCAGCAATTAAATACAGTGTAATGTGCTAGTGCAAAAATACATTAAATTCACGAGAATTCTTAGGAAAATACTTACAGTACTATATAATAATTTCTGGAGGATCACAGAGGCGCAAGAAGTGGAAAAACAGTTGCAGAGCAGCGCAAAATACACTATGGCCGTGGGTCACAGATACCCACTTTTCAACGGGTGCAAACGAAGACCGGAGATTGATAGGGTAGGGCCTAGGGATGTCGATGAAGCTAGTGGTGGTGGTGATTGACCGTGAGTGGCGGCGCAAATGGTGGTTGGAGGCCAAAAACACCCAAATCGGAAATAGAGTTGGATGTGCTTCACCGGTGACGGATCGGAGGTGGGGTTGGGTCCAATGGGTTGCTTGGAGGTCGAGGATGAAGTGGTGAAGAAATGGTGGCCAATGGTGGTGCGACGGCGGCGCAGCGGATGAAATCCCAAAATCTAATTATAAGTATCATATCAAATTTTCAAACACTACTAATTCTTTAAGATCAACACAAGGTTTGAATCCTTAATTATATTACAACATAACACTATTGAGTACGAGGTAGCTCAACACCTACTAACCTGAAAACTCTCACCACATTTGGTAGAAAATTCTTGATCTCCAAAACCATGAACTATTACACACTTTCCTCAACTCACTAAGAATTCATTCATGAATCTGCACCAACTATTATCCTTAAATTCAATACGGATGAAATCCCAAAACCTGTCGCTATAACTTCGAACTAATAACAATCATTATCCAAACTAGATCAATACCTTCAATTCTCAAAGAAATAATCCCCTTAAAAAAATCTCTATATCAATAACTCAACTTCGATCAACCCCATTAATGGTCACAGATTAATCAGTCTCCAAAATAAATCAAGTTAACACACCAAGCCTGCAGAATTAAAATTCCAATCTTATTATAAATCAATCCTTCAAATTGCAATTCTAAAACCTTAAAATATATAAGAATCAATTTCCAAAATCTGTAAGATCGATGAATTTATATCCAATAATAAGACAATCGACTCTCGAAGCTTTCAAGATCTAAAATAATAAAAGATAACAAATCATTTCTTAAAGTCTGCAGACCTTAATCCTTTAGTGAAATTCTCGTAAATCTATCCTTAAAGTTTGTTGAACTTATAACCTCCTATTCTAAAGCCTTGTGTCATATCTCCACAAAATCTAAGACCACAATTATCCTACGCCTCAAAGAGATCACCCAGAAATGCCGTTCCTTTCATGCCTCAAGATTTCAAAAGCAAACCAAGTCAATAAAAGTTCAAGCCTCCTACACTAAATATTGATACCTAAGAATGACATTCTCAGTCGTACCATCTTCCTACCATAACTTAACCTTTAACCCATTTTTCAACTTTGAACAAAATAATATAAAATAAATAACATAATTTCAATTCAAATCAAATCAAATCAAATAAAATGAAATAAATTCAATTTAAATAAAAGTAATAATTTCAAATTACACCCTTAAACTTTTCTGGTACTGTACCTACTGGACATATGGTCTTACCCATTCTTAGCCATATCTTTAACCAACTCATATAATCCTTCCTACCATCTAATATTGTAAACCCAACATCGCTCTAAACTCCAGTACATCTTTAGAATCTAAACCACAAAAATCTAACCCTTAAATCTTAAAAAGATTATCTCCTATAGTCCACAAAGTAGGCTTGTCGGATCTAAAATCCCTAAATCTCAAAACTCAATCATAAAGTGTGCAATTCCATAAAATTAGCTCTTATTCTTTACAAACCCACACCTCAAATCTGAAGATTCTTCCTACATCCACGGACATCCAAAACTCAAATGTTTTGAGTCTGCAGAATCCCAAGCTTATTCTACAATTGAACTTATGTGCACCTTCAAAAATATAAACCTTACATCTTCTAAAAGATCCTAACCTATAGTCAACAAAGTACGCTTACCTGATCTAAAACCCCAAGTGTAAAGAAAGTCATTTCTTAAAATTTGAAAAAAAAAAAAAAATCTAAAGCCATAATTCTCTTCAAAATCTTCTTTTTAAAACCTACACCATCTAAGACCTCAAGCATCCTAGAATATATTCCAAAAGGTTGCCGAGTTCTAAAACTTAAAAAAAATAAATAAAATCATCTCTTATAATCTACAAATTCCATACCTCCAATCTGAGTTAACTTCCAAGCCTACAGATATTCAAAACCTCAGATTTCGTAGGCCACCCACATGAGTATGCAAAAGCTCAAACCAACTAACTTTAAAATCAAGTCCTAGTGCTTCCAAAATTCTAAAACCTTAAATGTCATCAAACATCTTATTATAGTATGCCAAACCTCATATGTCATCTTTCGAAAGTACATGCCCTAGAAATGCGATTGAATCAAGCCAAAATTCACACTTCTTCAATTTAGCAAACAACTTTTTATGTCTGAGTGTCCCAAGTATCAGCTTCAAATGTTCCTTATGCTCAGTCTTGCTTTTGGAATATACCAGTATATCAATAAAACAACTACAATCTTATCCAAAAATTCATGGAACACCCTGTTCATCAAATCCATGAATACTGCTGGGGCGTTAGTCAGGCCAAAAGGCATGACCAAAAACTCGTAATGGCCATATCGGGTCCTAAAAGCTTTCTTAGCTACCTCTTTTGCCCTGATCTTCAATTGATGGTAACCCGATCGAAGATCAATCTTTGAAACTACTTGAGCACCTTGGAGCTGATCAAACAAATCCTCTATACGGGGTAGCGGGTACTTATTCTTTAAGGTCACCCGATTAAGTTCTCTGTAATTAATACACATTCTCATCGATCCGTCATTCCTCTTCACAAACAACTCAAATCTTAAAAAAAAAAATGATTTCTTAAAATCTATCTATACTCCAAAATTTCACACACTATAGTTTGCAGAACCTCAAACCTGACTTTCGGTCAAACTTATATAAACTTTAAAATCTAGACCTCCAAGTCATGTCCTACAACCTTTAAAATAAGCCCATCAAATCTGCATCCTTAAATTCCCAAAATCTCAATCCATAAAGTCTACAGAATCTCAAACCTGGAATTTCCCCATAATCATCTAGCTTGTAGTCCTCAAATTTCTATACCCCAAGTATGAAATTACTCCTTAAACCAACAGATATCCAAAATCTCATGTTATAGTCTGCAAAATCTCAAACCTGGCTCTGATACCAACTGTAACGCCCCGTCCCCGAGGGTCCGGAAAGTTAACTCATGTCACTTAAAAATCTTCTTTCTTTCACATAGTACATACTCTAATTTTTCTCTAATTACACAAAATACCCATATATTTACATCACTTACTCCAGAATAACTATTCTAAGACAATACAAAGTCTTAATATAAACATTAATCTCCCAACAAATCACAACATCAGAACACAACAAGGTTATTGAATGAAAATTTTCAATACCCATAAAAACCTTCTATGCTTAAACCATCATTCTTAACTATTCTCACACATGCTCCATATCCTTGATCCTCAACTGAAACATTCAAATCATCTGAAAAAGATAGTGGAGATAAAGGGTGAGTTATCAACAACTCAGTAAGAAGAGAACATATACTAGTATGTAAACATGAGCCTTTTCAGAAAGTTCAGTATGCAGAAACAAAAACATTTTATTTTTATATGCAGATCTCATAAAAACGTATTATCGGAAAATCAGAGCGACTTTTCAATCTTTTCATACTCAAAATCAACAATTCATATTTAAGGATCCATTTCACATTCAGAAACACTTTGGTATAACATAACTGAACATCTTTATTTTATCATATCATATCATATACCATGTTTAACCCCCGTGGTAGAGTTGTGCTATCCCCGGTGGCCAAACCAGGCAGTATCATATGGTGAACTTCCCATTTTTCAATCTCGAAGCCCCGAGTGTGCACACAGGAAAGAACACGTAAAAAGACCACTTTGTTTCCAAAGTGGGTGCACTCATATCATATCATGGTGGTAGCAACCATATCACGTGAACTGTATCATCATATCAGAACCATATTCAGAACAGATAAGTATGCCAAAGTTTTATCATATCCATATCATATCAAAACACGTGCGAAAATATTCATATCATTTCTATTTGATAAAAAACAGATCCAAATCATTTCATATCACATGCATAAAAATTTCAATGATATCATATTCGCTCTTTTGCATATTTCAGAAACATGTCAAATATTGCCCATGTCTACACATTTCAAGTAAAAAACATTTGTTTTCTCTTTCATACGTATCTCATGAGGGAATGCAAAACATATACTGAGATTGTTTTTTGTTTTTTTACTTTTTCTTTTTAAAACAACATGCACATTTTTACAAACCAACCTCAGTTTATTTCTTTTTATGCAAATCTAGCATAGGAACCCCGCTTACCTGGACGACTTAACTTTTCCAAAACTTTCCTAAAAAATGTCGAGCCGACTATAGATCGTCACCTATAAAAATAATGACATAATTTCCGTAGGTTTCCAATCAATCACGTATTTCGATATTTAAGCCTAAACTTCATAAATAACCTATTTTAATTCCTCAAAACTTAAAACCCTCGTAATTCCAAAAATATGTCATCACTTTCTAAAATCATCAATATCTGCCACAACCCACGTCATACACAAAACACCAATATTTAAACCCGAACAGCCAACAAATCTCACAGTCTAAACCAATCATACTAACAACTCCATCACCCAATCCAATCAACCCCGTTACTCCTCGGACTCAGTCCGGCAAAACCAATTAGCAATTAAATACAGTGTAATGTGCTAGTGCAAAAATACATTAAATTCACGAGAATTCTTAGGAAAATACTTACAGTACTATATAATAATTTCTGGAGGATCACGGAGGCGTAAGAAGTGGAAAAACGGCTACAGAACAACGCAAAATACACTGTGGCCGTGGGTCACAGATACGCACTTTTCAACGGGTGCAAACGAAGACCAGAGATTGATAGGGTAGGGCCTAGGGATGTCGGGGAAGCTAGTGGTGGTGGTGGTTGACCGTGGGTGGCGGCACAAATGGTGGTTGGAGGCCAAAAACACCCAAAGCGGAATTGGAGTTGGATGTGCTTCACCGGTGACGGATCGGAGGTGGGGTTGGGTCCAATGGGTTGCTTGGAGGTCGAGGATGAAGTGGTGAAGAAATGGTGGCCAATGGTGGTGCGACGGCAGCTCAGCGGCACAAGAGGTGTCGCGGCTTCAATGGGCTCGTTGTGGCTAACGGTGGCGCGGCTGGGGCTGGAAATGGAGGGGTGGCTTCGTCGGCGGCTGGGGAAGACGGTGGGCCGGGCGGTGTCGGTTATCGCCGGCTCACGGCGGCGCTAGGAGGGGAAGAAGAATCGGACAGAGGGAGAGAGAAGGTTGGCGTGCGCGCACGGGAAGGAACCAGGAGAGGAAGAAGAAAAGAAAAAAAAGAAAAGAAAAAAAGAAAAAGGAAGAAAAAGAAAAGAGGAAAGAGAAAATGTAGGGAAAGAAATGAGGTCCAATCCTCACATCTTGGGTCACAAAAATAATCCAACCGAAACGATTTTAAAACAGCAAGTGAAATAAAATATTTCAAACGCAGTGATTAAAATTAAAATAAATAATTAAAACCGATAATAAGTTAATTTAATTCGAGAAGAAAAAATTAAACACATAACAATAATTAATTTAAAGAAAGCACTTCAAAAATAATTTTTGTAAACTAAAAATCATAAAAATAACCCAATTAAAAATTCAATAATTTTAAAACAAGGGAATAAATTTTTGAATCAATAAAAATAATTCCTTCATTAAAAATACATTAAAATACGGGGTGTTACAGCGTACATGGCTGCCAAGTTGAGTCCTAAAATTTAGACGATTGTTTAAGCCGAAATAGAAAGACATTAGGGTTTCTTTCCTACTTTATATAAGCATATCATTAGCACGAAATTAAAGTTTTTTTCGTGAGGGAGACAGCTCTGTACTGAAGAACGAAGAGAATTTCCTCCATGGCTGCCGTTTATTTTATTTTTCTTTTGAGATTTTTGTTGTCCATTATATTTATGGGTAACTAAATTCTCAAGTAGGGTTAGGGATGAACTTGCACATTATATGATATTTTTAATTTATTTTTCATTTATGTATTTGGTTGTAAATTACTAAAACTCTTTTGTTTTATCATTCTCAATTCATTGTTGATGTTTTCTTTTTCGAATAATCATAAAATTTATTATGTTTATGGATTTAGTCATACTTTTTCTATTGAATGAATTAGTTCTTTGATTATGTTTAGATCAATTATTTATCAATATTGATTTAATTCTTTGCTATAATATCGCCCTCTGAGTATATTGTCGTTCTTGGATTTTTTCAATAGTGATAATCATTTACGAATTTTAAAAGTGGTGAATGATTTTTCAAAGGGTTACATTTGGTTTAATTTTAATTTAAAAATCTATACCTTCCGATTGGGAATTTTGAGAATTGAGTTTCCAATGGAGTTATTCAATGAATTAAGAATAATTAAAATACCGGATTTGTGCAAGGGATTCTCGGCGCTTTATTGTTCATCAAATTTGAGTACTTTTTCCATTAGTCACTTTGTTTCACCTTCATTTGCATTTAAAATTAATCTTGGTCCTCCATTAATCTTTTAATATTTTTCTTTAGTTTATTTGTTCCTTCTGCTATTCTTTTAATTTGTCTCTCTGTGGAATCGACACCCTAGTGTTGTGCTATAACTACTGTGATATTCTTTGGGCGTAATAAAATTTTGGCACCGTTGTCGGGGAGACGGTAGAAGACTTGCTAGATAGTGTTTCTTTTCAGCCATTTATAAAGGCGGTAACGTCGTTCATTCTTTTAGCTTGATGCATTATTTTTTTTTCTTTTTTCCTTTTATAGTATTTTTATTTTTTAGTATTTTGTTACCTTGCATGCACAGATACAAAGACACCTTGAGTAAATTTGCTTTTAGGCCAATACTTGAGTCAGAATCAAACTTTTTAAATAATTTATTTGACAATTCATCTAGTCCCGAATAAATAAGTGAACACAAAGATCAACCCACTAGAACTCTTCAGGATTACCTCCTCCCTACACGGACATCCACACCATCATACATCATGTTTCCAACTAATACTCGCCAACTTGATTTTAAAAGAAGGATGATACAGTTACTCTTTACTTTTCATGGCTTGGAAAATGAAAATCTATATGTACACATTAGGGAGTTTGAGGAAGTAGTTGCGACTTTTCATAGTCAAAATGCAACTGATGATGTTATGAGACTTAAGTTTTTTCCTTTCTCTTTGAAGGATAGAGCTAAGAGTTGGTTATACTCGCTGAGACCAAAATCTATTGGGTCATGGAATGAGATGACTCAGGTTTACTTTAATATATACTTTCCCCAACATAAGACCAACGCTTTAAAAAGGCAAGTCTCCACCTTTGCACAAAAGTACAGTGAGACTTTGTATCAATCTTGGGAGAGATTTAAAGAGTTGTTGAGTATATGTCATCACCATGGGTATGAGAATTGGCGCTTAGTGAGCTATTTTATGAGGGACTTACACTTAGAGAGCACCAATTTGTGGAGATGATGTGTAATAGTGAGTTCTTACAGAAAGATCCTGATGAGGCCATAGAATATCTCAATGAGCTTGCTGAAAAAGGTCACACTTGGACTGAACCTAGTGCTACTGAGAGCACAAATAGGTCACGACCTGCAGGAAACAAAAGTGGTGGTGGAATTTACCATCTCTAGGAATAGGATAGCCTAAAGGCAAAGGTTGAGATGCTCACTAGGGAGCTAGAGGTGTTAAAGATTAAGGACTTAAAGCGAACGCACGTGGTTAATCATGTAGAGTCTTTTAGACCATGTTTTGTGTGTGATGGGGTAGATCACCTCACCCAAGAGTGTCTCACATTTGCTGAGATGAGAGGGATGTATGACGAACAATGTAATGCATTAGGTATGTACAAGAAATCTTTTACACCTTTTTATGATACCTATAATTCGGGGTGTTGCAATCATCCCAATTTACGCTAGAAGTCTAAAAACCAGCCGCCTACACAACCCCCTAGATCATATCCTGCACCGTATCATGCACCTTCATCTTCTATGAGTCCTTTAGAAGACACTTTGCATACTTTTATTGAGGCACATGGTAAGACTAACCAAAAGTTTAAATCTTTGATTACGCAGGTTGTTGAAGAAAACAAAGAGATAAAGAGTCAAATTTCCAAATTGATGAGCTCCTTCAGTGTGAATGAGCGAGGTAAGTCCCCTTCTCATGCTCAGTTCGCACCCCATGATCAACACATGGTGCAAGAGAATTTGAAGGATATGAATGTTATTGTGACACAAAGTGGTAAGTCATTATACATCCCAACAATGAACAAATCAGAAGATGTTGAAAAGGATCAAGATAGTAGTGATGCTGAGCTGCCCAAGGAACCTGAGGTGACAAAAAGTCCTGTTAAGGTACCATTCCCATAAACTTTAAAATCAAGCAAGCGAACTCTGAATCCTAACAATGAAATCTTAGAGAATCTAAGGCAGGTAAAAATCAATCTTCCTGTTTTGCATGTGATTAAACAAGTTCCTACTTATGCAAAAGTTCTCAAGGATTTGTGTACAATTAAGAGGAAGTATCATGTGAAGAAGATAGCGTTCTTGACAGAGCAAGTTAGTGCTCTAATTGAGCAACAAATTCCTCTCAAGTGCAAGGACCATGGTTGTCAAACCATTGCATGCAGCATTGGAAATCATGAGTTTGGGCAAGCTTTGTTAGATTTAGGAGCTAGCATGAATCTAATGCCATATTCTACTTATTTGCAGTTGGGGTTAGGAGAAATCAAACCAGCCACTGTGGTATTGCACTTGGCTGACCATTCAGTTAAAGTACCCCGGGGTGTGGTAGAGGATGTTCTAATTCAAATTGACAAATTTTATTATCTTGTTGATTTCCTAATCCTTGACACTAGCTCTGTTGTTGATACTACTTCTAAAATTCATTTGATTTTAGGTAGACATTTCCTTCCCATTGCTGATGCTCTTATTAATTGCAGGAATGAGCTCATGAAACTGTCTTTTGGAAACATGGCTCTTGAGGTGAATATCTTCCATATTGCGAAATAGCAGAAGATGATGACGAGAGCCACCAGACATACATGATTGACTCACTCATGGATAGAGGAGTTTCTACAACTCATGATTTTGATTCCCTTTAGTATTTTTTTGTTAATTCTGAGTTTGATTCTATCAGTGATCCATCTGATGTAGTTGATATTTGTACTATTTTTTATAGAACTCAGGATTATGGCACTCGGGCATGGCAACCAAAGTTTGTGGAGTTGCCTGAGAATGGTGAAAAGCAAATTCCTTCAAGTGTGGAAGTACCCAAAGTTGAATTAAAGCCTCTGCCTAAAGGTTTAAAGCTTACTTTCCTTGGTCCAGGTGATACTTTTTTAGTTATTATCTCATCTGAATTGTCTGAATCTCAAGGTGAGAAATTAATTCAGACCCTAAGTCAGCATAAGTCAGCCTTAGATTGGAGCATTGCTGATATAAAAGGTGTTAGTCTCCTGGTCTATTCTCATAAAATTACCTTGGTAGAAGAAACTAGCCCTCATAAAGACCTCTATCATAGGCTTAAACCCACTATGAAAGAAGTGGTGAAGAATGAAGTATTGAAACTATTAAATGCAGGAATCATATATCTCATTACTGATAGTAAATGGGTAAGTCCTACACAGGTTGTTCCAAAAAAGTCAGGTGTTACTGTGGTGAAAAATGCCCTAGGAGAGTTAGTCCCTACAAAACTTATGACTGGGTGGCAAATGTGCATTGATTACCGAAAATTAAATGCTGCCACCCGGAAAGACCATTTTTCTCTCCCTTTTATTGATCAAATTCTTGAGTGTGTAGCTGGTCATCCTTTCTATTGTTTCTTGGATGTTATTCTAGTTATTATCAAATTGAAATTGCATTAGAAGACCATGATAAAACCACTTTCACTTGTCCTTTTGGTATGTATGCTTTTCCTAGAATGCCATTTGGATTGTGTAACGCACCTGCTATTTCTCAACGTTGCATGATGAGCATTTTTAGTGACATGGGTGAAAATTGCATAGAAGTTTTTATGAATGACTTGACAGTTTTTTTATCTTCTTTTTGATGCATGCTTATTGAATTTAGAGAGAGTGTTGACTCGTTGTGAGGAGAAGGAATTGGTTTTGAATTGAAAAAAATGCCACTTTATGGTACCTTCAGGTATTGTCTTAGGGCATATTATTTCTTCTAGGGGATAGAGGTTGATCAATCAAAAATTGAATTAATCTCTAAGTTGCCTACACCTAGGACAGTAAATGTAACACCCGGATCCAAAAATTTGTATAGTTGGACATTAGATTGTTTATATATTTTTATTTATTTATTGGAGCTTGGTATTTTAAGTTTTTATTTTACAAACTGGAGTAGTGATTTTATTTTATTTTATTTTTTTCACACGTTATGTTTTCCCGCATGTTTCTTATTTTTATTTTCCTTCTCTTTCGGTTTTATCTCTTTTTTTTTTCCGTAAGTTTAATTTGTTTCTCTTTTCGTTCACGTCGTGCATGCTCACACACGTTCATCTCCATCCGCTCACATGTCTTTTTCTCTAGGGTTTTATTTTCTTGTTCCTCCACTGTTATATTTAAATATGTACGTTTCGACGATGCTTCCGCCGCTGCCCTCCTTCCCGAAACCTTAGCCCAGTATATTTTTGTTTTTCTTCTTCTTCCTCCTCTGTGCAAACCGCGCTCACCCTCTAGCTCAGTCACGACCCACGCCGTCCCAGCATCACCGCAGCCTGTCCTCACCCTTTCGGAAAGCACCACGCCAGTTAACCGTAAGCCAGACCACTGCCTTCCCACGCGACACCGTAAGCCAGACCACCGTGAACCACTCCCACCGTTCTGTACACGTCCTCTTACCGATTGAAGACCAGCAGCCGCGCAGCACCCAGCCACTGCCTCGATCGAACCCAGCCCGAAACACACGAACCACATCCCGCTCGACGGAAACCACCGTGTGATAGCCACTGTAAGTCCCCTGTTTTTAACAACCGAAACAGAGCACGTCGAGCCACAGCCCAGCCACCCAAAGCGCCAACTCTCTCCGCGTCGTCGTTACCTGCCCAGAAAACACTGGCCGTTGCCACCTCGTGTCCATCGTTCGTTGACCTTCTCGATAAGTCACGGCCTTGTTTTCTCTCACGGCACCCTGTCCGTCGCGTCTCAGAGTGAGTTTCACCCCTCTCTCTCACGTTTCGCCCGCCCACTTCATATTTCTCTCTCTATCATTTGCAACTGCCCAGGCGCCGCCCTCACCGCCGTCGACCTCAGCCAGTCCCTGCGCTGTCGCACGTTTTCCCTCACTCGTGAGTTTCGGAATTTATGGTTATTAGTTTTGCATGCAGTTACGTAAAGTTTGTGGGTAGGGGAAGATATTTATGAGATTACCATTTTGCCCTTAAGCCTATAGGATTTGAATGTATTTTGTTTTAAAATGGGTTTTATTTTTCTGGATGGGTTGGGTTGACTTTTACTAAGGGTTTTTGATGACAGATAAGTCTTTTATTATGTCAATAAAAAAATGTTTCTTAAATGCTTTAAATTGTTATTTCTTTCAAAGGAATAAGCGGTAATGTTATATTTTTACAATGACTTAGTTTATTTTATGATCGCTGTGTAATTTAAAATATTTTGGTGTAATTATATTAGCCGGTTTTAGATTTTTAATTACACGTCAATAGTAAATAAGTTAGACTTTTAAAGGTTTTTAGCCGAAGTTATTAAATCGACATTGCCAATTTTAGGAAGGGATGTTATATTTTGGGCTTTTGAGGGTTTTATGGAATTAAATAGGTTATTTTATAAATTTAGGCATAAATACCGAAATACGTGATTGATTGAAAATTTACGAGAATTACGTGATTTTTTGATAGGTGACGACTGTTAATTATCGACATTTTGAGGAAATTTCTAAAAAGCAAAGAAGTTCAGGTAAGCGGGGTTCCTATGCTAGACTTTGCATTTTAAAATAAAATGAGCTGAGGTTATTTTTGGAAAATATACATATTTGATGTTGAAAAGAAATTTGAACTGCCTCAGTTATTTGTTCTGCATTACTCATGAGATTTTGTTTAGGAAGAAATTATTTTCTGTCATGACTGGTGTAGACATGAGCTTATTTCTGACATTCTGTTTCTGAACTTTGAAAAATAGAGCGAATATGAAATTTGTGCATAAATTATGTTATGATATGATTTTTGTTCTGTTCTGAAGATTTTCTGTACTCTGATATGATCTGATGTGATTTTTGAAAACCTCTGGCATAACATTCTGTTTCTGTTTCTGTTCCGTTCTGACCTCACCATGGGTGTAAAACTGTGGCCTCTGTTCGGGTTGGTACCAACTTTTCTAATTCTGGTGCACCCACTTTGGAAACAAAGTGGTTTTCTGCGTGGTCTTTCCTATGTGCACACTCGGGGCTCCGAGAATGAATAAGGGGAAGATTCACATTCTGTTTCTGCTCGGTTAGCTACCGGGGTTTGCACAACCCTACCACGGGGGTTAAACATGGTATTTGTTCTGTTTTGATAAGATAAGATATGATGTTTCAGTTTATGCTATGCCAAAGAGATTTTTGATTATGAATATTTTCGAACTATCGCTCTGACATTTTTGATAACATGTTCTGACGCTGCATTTTGAAACATTATTCTGATTCTGCATTCTGAAATGAAATATTTTGTTCTGCATTCTGATTTCTGTAAATGCTCATATTTACACACTAGTATATGTCCTCTGCTTACTGAGTTGTTGATAACTCACCCCTTATCTCCATATATTTTTCAGATAATTTTGAAGATTCAGCTGGAGAACAAGAGTAGAAAGTTTAGCAATGTGTGATGATCGTAGTGGAATAAGTACCTGAGTGTACAAATGTTTATTTGAGAGTCGTAGTTAGTAGACTGATTTATTTTTCAGGTATTTGATTTGATGAGTTGAGGATGTTTTCGAGTTTTTGGAGAATTTCTAATTTATGTTATTGGGGATTTCTTTATCTTCGCCATGGAGGAATTTAGATTTTTGGTTTGATTAAGTGTATTAATATTTTATGGGATTTTCTGGAGTTTATAGTTGTTTTTTTAAGTTAATTTTAAGTATTAAGAGCTAACTCTCCAGACCTCCGGGAACGGGGCGTTACAGTTGGTATCAGAGCCAGGTTTGAATTCTGCATACTATAAACCTTGGAGGTTTAGATATCTGTGGGATTAGGAAGAAATTTCAGATTTGAGGTTTAGAATTTTTAAATGAATGAAAGATGATTAATGAGAGTTAAGGTTTCAGAATTCTTGTAGGCGCTGGGTCATGACGTTGAGGAAATAATTTTTTTCAGAGTTGTGGTGTAGACAATTGTGGGCTATAGGAAGTGATTTTTATGGGTATTTAGGGTATTAGAAGTCTCAGGTGTTAGAAAAGGTACTTATGGAAATTGAAGGGTAGGAATTTTTATAGATAGTCTAAGATGTTCTTGAGGATTGAGGTTTGGTTCGGTTTTGTAGACCGTATATAAGGCTTTCTACAGGATGGAAGGTTTAGAGTCTAGAGTAATATAGACTTACTACTGTTGCTTGTAAAAAAATTTTGTATGTATTTATGTTTGTTTTACCATTATCACCATTTGCTTATTTTGCACAAACCCCCTTTATTCTTGTATATTATTATTATTAGTTTTTTTTAATAATCCAAGTTGTCAGGATGCCACCTCGTCGTCGAGAAAGAAGTGTATCGGGTTTGAATGCGACAAATGATGAATGGGGATGTACCATTGAGTAGTTTAATCGAATGCATCCTCCCACCTTCGATGGTCGGGGCGACGCAACCTTAGCAAAAGACTGGATCCAAGATATTGAGGAGATACTCCGCGTTATAAACTGCACGGATGAACAAAAGGTTCTATACTCTGCTTTCAAACTAACTGAGAAGCAAAGAGATGGTGGATTTCTGAAAGAACCATCAGAGAAGCGGAAGGGACAGAAATAGTCCGTTGGCTGCACTTCAAGCAGATATTTCTGGAACACTTTTTCCCAACCTCAGTTCGAGATGACAAGGCTATGGAGTTCGCTAATTTGGTACAGGGAGCTATGACAGTACACCAGTACGCAGCTAGATTTATTGAGTTATCACGCTTTGCTGCATATTTGATCCCTGATGAAGAGAAGAAGGCTCGTAAGTTTGAGCAAGGGCTGAATGAAAAGATTTATGAAAGAATTGTGGGCTTTCAAATTCGAAACTTCACAGAGTTGGTGAATAAGGCCACAGTATTCGAGAGGAGCCTTCAAAGAAGCGCAACACTATTGGAACAGAGGAAGAGGACTGCGCCACAGGGGTCTCAATCTGCAATGGATCAAGGGCAATGGAAAAAGAGAAATGACGGGAGCAGCTCGGGGCAAAAGCAAGTGCAAGTAAATCAATCGAACAGCCTCTGTAAGTTTTGTAATCGTGCACATACTGGAGAGTGCAGAAGGGAAATGGGGGCATGTTTTCGATGCGGTAAGACCGGACATCTTATCAGGGAATGCCCTTTGCTGCTGACAGACAACAAGAAGCCTAACCCACATCCAGGTTCCCAACAAGCGAGTCAAGGTAATATTCAACGCAGAATGGGACCGGCCCGAGTGTTCGCACTAACATCTGAAGATGCTGAGAATGACAACAATGAGATCACAGGTACCTCACTCTAGTTTCTCCTTGAACTCTTTTTATTTTAGTCGAGATTAGTTATGCTTGTATGGAACTGTTCTTATAGGGTAGCTTAGAATATTAAAGTTTGGTTGAGAGTAGATTTTCTAAGGATTTGAAATTTCTGAATCGAGGTTATTCAGGACTTAAGCTTGGAACTTTTGATTATACTATATCGTTTTAAGAGTTCTCTGCTAGTTAGTTGTAAATGCGGGGTTTAGTTCTTTTCCGAGGTATGTGATTCGGTGTTTTTAGGACTATAAGTTGATAGAGTGAGCAGCGGAAGCGTGGTTTGGTAAGTAATATGATAGTTTGAGAGTTATTTCGTCAGTTTTTGAGGCTTTATTTTGGGTGGAGATTTTTTTGAAAAATTTATTTTTGGGTATTCAATTGTGTTATTGAGGTTTAAATTCTAGACTTTAAAAGGCAGTGTATACGAATGTCTATGGCTAGAGAAATTATGGGAGAATATGATCGACAATATGGGAGGGTTAGAATTTGAAATATTAGGTTCAACAATTGCAGAATATTAATTAGGTTTGACATGGTTGTAGCGGATAAATATTTAAGCCTTGTTTGTGGTACTAACCAATTTCGAAGACGAAATTTCTTTTAAGGGGGAGAATGTAACACCCGGATCCAAAAATTTGTATAGTTGGACATTAGATTGTTTATATATTTTTATTTATTTATTGGAGCTTGGTATTTTAAGTTTTTATTTTACAAACTGGAGTAGTGATTTTATTTTATTTTATTTTTTTCACACGTTATGTTTTCCCGCATGTTTCTTATTTTTATTTTTCTTCTCTTTTGGTTTTATCTTTTTTTTTTTCCGTAAGTTTAATTTGTTTCTCTTTTCGTTCACGTCGTGCATGCTCACACACGTTCATCTCCATGCGCTCACACGTCTTTTTCTCTAGGGTTTTATTTTCTTGTTCCTCCACTGTTATATTTAAATACATACGTTTCGACGATGCTTCCGCCGCTGCCCTCCTTCCCGAAACCTTAGCCCAGTATATTTTTGTTTTTCTTCTTCTTCCTCCTCTGTGCAAACCGCGCTCACCCTCCAGCTCGGTCACGACCCACGCCGTCCCAGCATCACCGCAGCCTGTCCTCACCCTTTCGGAAAGCACCACGCCAGTTAACCGTAAGCCAGACCACTGCCTTCCCACGCGACACCGTAAGCCAGACCACCGTGAACCACTCCCACCGTTCTGTACACGTCCTCTTACCGCTTGAAGACCAGCAGCCGCGCAGCACCCAGCCATTGCCTCGATTGAACCCAGCCCGAAACACATGAACCGCATCCCGCTCGACGGAAACCACCGTGTGATAGCCACTGCAGGTCCCCTGTTTTTAGCAACCGAAACAGAGCACGTCGAGCCACAGCCCAGCCACCCAAAGCGCCAACTCTCTCCGCGTCGTCGTTACCTGCCCAGAAAACACCGGCCGTTGCCACCTCGTGTCCATCGTTCGTTGACCTTCTCGATAAGTCACGGCCTTGTTTTCTCTCACAGCACCCTGTCCGTCGCGTCTCAGAGTGAGTTTCACCCCTCTCTCTCACGTTTTGCCCGCCCACTTCATATTTCTCTCTCTATCATTTGCAACTGCCCAGGCGCCGACCTCACCGCCGTCGACCTCAGCCAGTCCCTACGCTGTCGCACGTCTTCCCACACTCGTAAGTTTCGGAATTTATGGTTATTAGTTTTGCATGCAGTTACGTAAAGTTTGTGGGTAGGGGAAGATATTTATGAGATTACCATTTTGCCCTTAAGCCTATAGGATTTGAATGTATTTTGTTTTAAAATGGGTTTTATTTTTCTGGATGGGTTGGGTTGACTTTTACTAAGGGTTTTTGATGACAGATAAGTCTTTTATTATGTCAATAAAAAAATGTTTCTTAAATGCTTTAAATTGTTATTTCTTTCAAAGGAATAAGCGGTAATGTTATATTTTTACAATGACTTAGTTTATTTTATGATCGCTGTGTAATTTAAAATATTTTGGTGTAATTATATTAGCCGGTTTTAGATTTTTAGTTACACGTCAATAGTAAATAAGTTAGAGTTTTAAAGGTTTTTAGCCGAAGTTATTAAATCGACATTGCCAATTTTAGGAAGGGATGTTATATTTTGGGCTTTTGAGGGTTTTATGGAATTAAATAGGTTATTTTATAAGTTTAGGCTTAAATACCGAAATACGTGATTGATTGAAAATTTACGGGAATTACGTGATTATTTGATAGGTGACGACTGTTAATTATCGACATTTTGAGGAAATTTCTGAAAAGCAAAGAAGTTCAGGTAAGCGGGGTTCCTATGCTAGACTTTGCATTTTAAAATAAAATGAGCTGAGGTTATTTTTGGAAAATATACATATTTGATGTTGAAAAGAAATTTGAACTGCCTCAGTTATTTGTTCTGCATTACTCATGAGATTTTGTTTAGGAATAAATTATTTTCTGTCATGACTGGTGTAGACATGAGCTTATTTCTGACATTCTGTTTCTGAACTTTGAAAAATAGAGCGAATATGAAATTTGTGCATAAATTATGTTATGATATGATTTTTGTTCTGTTCTGAAGATTTTCTGTACTCTGATATGATCTGATGTGATTTTTGAAAACCTCTGGCATAACATTCTGTTTCTGTTTTTGTTCCGTTCTGACCTCACCACAGGTGTAAAACTGTGGCCTCTGTTCGGGTTGGTACCAACTTTTCTAATTCTGGTGCACCCACTTTGGAAACAAAGTGGTTTTCTGCGTGGTCTTTCCTATGTGCACACTCGGGGCTCCGAGAATGAATAAGGGGAAGATTCACATTCTGTTTCTGCTCGGTTAGCTACCGGGGTTTGCACAACCCTACCACGGGGGTTAAACATGGTATTTGTTCTGTTTTGATAAGATAAGATATGATGTTTCAGTTTATGCTATGCCAAAGGGATTTTTGATTATGAATATTTTCGAACTATCGCTCTGACATTTTTGATAACATGTTCTGACGCTGCATTTTGAAACATTATTCTGATTCTGCATTCTGAAATGAAATATTTTGTTCTGCATTCTGATTTCTGTAAATGCTCATGTTTACATACTAGTATATGTCCTCTGCTTACTGAGTTGTTGATAACTCACCCCTTATCTCCATATATTTTTCAGATAATTTTGATGATTCAGCTGGAGAACAAGAGTAGAAAGTTTAGCAAGGTGTGATGATCGTAGTGGAATAAGTACCTGAGGGTACAAATGCTTATTTGAGAGTCGTAGTTAGTAGACTGATTTATTTTTCGGGTATTTAATTTGATGAGTTGAGGATGTTTTCGAGTTTTTGGAGAATTTATAATTTATTTTATTGGGGATTTCTTTATCTTCGCCATGGAGGAATTTAGATTTTTGGTTTGATTAAGTGTATTAATATTTTATGGGATTTTCTGGAGTTTATAGTTGTTTTTTTTAAGTTAATTTTAACTATTAAGAGCTAACTCTCCGGACCTCCGGGAACGGGGCGTTACAGTAAAGGATGTGAGATCCTTTCTTGATCATTCGGGCTTTTATATGAGGCTCATATAGAATTTTTCCACCATATCTAGACCACTATATGACCTCCTAGCTAAAGATGTCCCATTTGAGTGGCCATAAACTTATCAAGAGGCCTTTAAAATGCTAATTGGCAAGCTTACCTCAGCACCCATAATGCAGAAACCTGATTGGACATTACCTTTTGAGATCATGTGTGATGCTAATGATTTTGTTGTAGGAGTTGTTCTTGGACAGCGAAGGGAGAGGAAGCTTTTTGTCATTTACTATGCTATTAGATCTCTAACTAGTGCTCAGATGAATTACTCCACCACTGAAAAAGAGTTGCTATCTGTAGTGTTTGCTTTGGATAAGTTTCGTACTTACTTAATTGGTTCTCCTATTATTATTTTCACAGATTATGCAGCCCTTAAGTACCTTCTTACAAAGAATTATGCTAAGCCGCGACTAATACGGTATATTTTTCTTTTGTAGAAATTTGACATCACTATTAAAGACAAGAAAGGAGTTGAGAACGTAGTGGCTGACCATCTCTCGAGGCTCACATTTGAGGACATCTCTGACCACCTACGAATCAGGGATGATTTTCCCGATGAGCATTTACTTTCTATTACTTCTCTACCTTGGTTTGCTCATCTTGTGAATTATTTGGCTGCAGGTGAGATACTAGTGGATTGGAGCGCTCAGGACAAGAGGAAGTTCATGACTGAGGTACGTAATTTCTATTAGGATGATCCTTTTCTGTTCAAATACTGCCCTGAGCATATTTTAAGGCGTTGCATCCCTGATGAAAAGATTGCTAGCATCTTGGAATTTTGTCACTCCCAAGCTTGTGGGGGCCACTTTTCAATGAAGAAAATCGCTGCAAAAATTCTGCAGTATGGCCACCATGTTTAAGGATGCAAACATCTATTGTCGCTCATGTGAAGTGTCAAATGTTAATAATTATGTCCCATCATAATATGATGCCCTTAAACCCAATTTTAGTGATTGCCATTTTTTATTGTTGGGGCATTGATTTTATGGGACCATTTCCTCTTTTTTTTTTTATATCAATATATTTTTGTGACAGTAGATTATGTGTCAAAATGGGTAAAGGCAGTAGCTTGCACAAGCAATGATAATAGAACGGTAATTAAATTTCTCAAAGAGAATGTGTTATCTCGATTTGGTACACCACGTGCTATCATTAGTGACCGAGTACGTATTTTTGCAACTGTTCTTTTGAAACTTTGATGAAAAAATATGGGGTGGTACATAAGATCTCTACTACCTACCACCCCCAGACAAGTGGACAGGTAGAACTTGCAAGCAGGAAATTAAGCAAATTTTAGAAAAAATAGTCCACCCAGATCGCAAAGATTGGTCTTTGAGACTAGTTGATATGCTTTGGGCCTACCGTACAACTTTCAAAACTCCTTTATGCATGTCACCTTATAGGCTTGTTTTTGGAAAGCCTTGCCACTTACCTATAGAGCTCGAGCATCGAGTTTATTGGGCCATCAAGCATTTCAATTTTCACATGGGAGAAGCAGGTAAATTTAGAGAATTTCAGTTGACCGAGCTAGAGGAGCTGAGAAATGATGTTTATGAAAACTCTTGAATCCATAAGGGTAAAATGAAAGTGTTTCATGATAAAAATATTTTGAAAAAAACGTTTAAGCCTAATGATCGAGTGTTCTTATATGATTCTAGACTCCATAAGCACTCAGGAGAACTTCGGTCTAGGTGGACCGACCATTTTGTAGTGAAGAATGTTTTTGCAAATGGGGCGGTAGAAATAGATGATCCTAAGGATTGTCAAATCTTTAAAGTAAATGTCAACAGCTTAAAGTATTAATTGATAGGTAAGTTTTGGAAGTGGAAGACATTCCACTTATGGACCGGTCTATCAACCTTGACCACACCAAGCATATATGTTTTTCTTTAATTGTTTTATTTTGTTTTTGTTTTCTCTTCTTTTCTTTCTTTTCCTTTTTGTTTGCTGTTGTTTTCTTTGTTTTTGTTTGCAGGTTAGTTTCATTTTGTCATTTCAGGTTACCATCTTTGGTGCTTAGCGAGTTACCCACATCAATCATCAGGTGTATTCTATTACTTTTAGTTACTCCCCATTCAAATTTGATTATTAAACATTGAGGACAATGTTTCATTTAAGTGGGGTGGTGGTGGTGCAAATTCAATATTTAAAATGCTTGTTGGAATTCTGTGGCATATTTTCATGTGTCAAAGTTTTTTTTAATTTACATCATACGTGCATCATTTTCACATGTGTACTCATTCTCATTCATAGCCATCTTCGTGAATTCACCAAACTCACTATAATCATTTTTTTTGAAGCATTCACAGAACCCCCAATGCACTCATCCAAGTTTTGTGGTAAGATGGTGGTTTGACACATGTAGCTAGAGAACTCTTTTACTTAAGTATTCATGTGAGTTTTTGAGAGGATTGAGAGCCTACAAATGTAATAAATTGTGATAAGCGTTCATTAATCTGTAAAATTAGGCACTTCTTTTGAGAATATCATTACATAGTTTGTGGTAAGATGGTGGATATACTTGGGATATGATAAAGGTCAATTTAGGATTAACATATGAGTCTTTCAATCCAACCCTTTGACTTAAAGATCCCTAGTAGCCAAGTTTGAGCCAAGAAACACATATAACTTTCTTTTTTTCGTATACCTACATTATCCATACCTCTCCACATTGGAGTATAACCTATATACTGATTTTCCTTACCCTTGTTACTTCCAAGTGTGTACTAGATGTGGAATTCTCCTTTTTTTTTTGCACAAAATAAAAAGAGAGAGAGAGAGAGAGAGAATGGAAGAACATGAGTTACAAAGTGTTCAAGTGAGTGAGTTTCAAAGGCAAAAATACCAAAGCTGGGTGGAAATAGCAAAATACCATGGTGACATAATTGTTCACCAAATTATAAAAAAAAAATGAAAAAAAAGAACAAAAAAAAAGGAGAAAAAAAGGAGAAAAATAGGCATTATTCGATGATTTGAAAGGTTGAAGAGTACATTAAGTGAGAACTATGGTTTATTAAGATGTTTAATAAGATTCCTTAGGTATGTACTTGGAAGTTTTTGACTCCTTTTCATTTTCTTGTCATATAACCTAACCTAAACCATATTACAACCTTTTAGTTTAACTGTTCTGATTCCAAGTAAGCCTGTGGAAAGAATGGTTGAATTCTCATTTGTTAGTATTTCTATTATAAGATCAATACTTGCTTGTTGCTTGTTCATAATTACTTAAATCTCCATGTGAATATGTGTACACCACTTCTCAACTCTATAGAGAGAGCCCTTAGACGAAACACTATTATACCCGTGAGTTATGGATTTCAACTTTTTGCTTGAGACGTTCTTAATGTTGCATGTGTCAAGGTTAGTGGTAAGATGGTTATGGCTTGGAGAACATACACACACCCTGTGAATTGCTATAGGTGGATTGATCTTGATGGAGTTATTGGATTCCTTAGATTGTTTTGGTATGTGAATATAGAAAATCATGTTAATTGATGGCCTGTTTTAGTGATTTTCTTTAGCCTTTTTCATCTCTTTTGTCTAGAAATTGCTAGGGACTAGCAATAAGCAATTTGGAGGGGGGGTGTGTGATGAATGTATCAAAGTGCACTCTGAATACCCTATTATTGGACTAAAAGGCTAAAATGTGAATATAAATCATAGGAATTAATGTGTATTCTTGAATTGAATTTCTCTTTACTTTGGGATACTCATAAATAAATTTGTATGTTTAATTTCAGAGTCTATAAAAGAGCAAGTCAAAACCCAATCAAATCTAAAGGACTTTTAAGTGGGCAAGACGTTGGAACAATCTAATAACTTTCAATGAGTGTAGTACTCTTCAAATAAGGATAATGACGGAATTTGAGAGTAATTCAGATCAAGAGAAAAAGTCAGTCCAAAATTCACTAGATGACAGCCTGGACATACTTTGGTTTTTTGAACTTAACTCTCCACTGACACATCCGATTGATGCGATTCTTAATCGTTGGAAAGCTATCTTAAAGGGCTACAAATTTGTCTCTAATAAAGATTTATAAATTCGAACTCCTGAAGTGCATATGTGGCTACCAATTTGAGTCCAAAAATTTAAGCTATTTTTTATGCAGGAATATGAAGACATTAGGGTTTCATTCCTACCATATATAAGCATATCATTAGCACGAAATTAAGGATTTGTTAGGGAGGGAGACGACTTAGTACTGAAGAACGAAGAGAATTTCCTACATGGCCGCGTATGCTTTATTTTTTTTCTTGAAATTTTTGTTATCCATTATATTTATGGGTAACTAAATTCTCAAGTAGGGTTAGGGATGAACTTGCACATTAGATGGTATTTTTAATTTATTTTTAATTTATGTATTTGGTTTTCAATTACTAAAACTCTTTTGTTTTATCATTCTCAATTCATTGTTGATGATATCTTCTCCGAATAATCATAGAATTTATTCTATTTATGGATTCAGTTATACTTTTTTCTATTGAATGGATTAGTTCTTTGATTATGTTTGGATCAATTATTTATCTATATTGATTTAAGTCTTTGCTGCAATATCGCTCCCTAAGTATATTATTGTCATTCGATTTTCTCAATAGTGATAATCATTTACGAATTTCAAAAGTGATGAATAATTTTTCAAAGGGTTACTTTTGGTTTAATTTTAGTTTATAAATCTATACCTTCTGATTGAAAATTTTGTAAATTGAGTTCCCAATTGAGTTATTCAATAAATTAAGAATAATTAAAATACCGGATTTATTCAAGGGATTCTCGACCGATACTTTACTGTTCATCAAATTTGAGTACTTTTTCCGTTAGTCACTTTGCTTCACCTTAATTTGCATTTAAAATTAATTTTGGTTATCCATTAATCATTTAATACTTTTCTTTAGTTTCTTTATTTTTTCTACTATTCTATTAATTTATCTCTATGTGGAATCAACACTTCAAAGCTATGCTACAACTATCGCGTTATTCTTTGGGCGTAATCATTTATCATTCCAGAACATAGAGAATACACTGCAAGAGTCAGGTAAGCGAGGTTCCTATACTAGATTTGCATAAAAAGAAATGAACTAAGGTTGGTTTGTAAAAATGTGCATGTTGTTTTAAAAAGAAAATATGAAAAACAAGCTCAGTATATGTTTTGCATTCACTCATAAGATATGTATGAAAGAGAAAAGAAATACTTTTCACATGAATATTGTAAACATGAGCAATATTTGACATGTTTCTGAACTGTGCAAAAGTGCGAATGTGATATCTGTGAATTTTTGTACATATGATATGAAAATAATTTCGATCTGTTTTTTATTAAATGGAAATGATATGAATATGTTCAGCACGTGTTAGATATAATATGGATGTGAAGACCTTTGGTATATTTATATGTTTTGATTCTGATTCTGAATATGGTTTTGATATGATGATACTGGTTCACGTGATATGGTTGGTACTAATATGATTTGATATGATATGAGTGCACCCACTTTGGAAACAAAGTAGTCTTTTATCTATTTTTTCTTGTGTGCACACTCGGGACTCCGAGATTGAAAAAGGGGAAGTTTCACAATATGATATTGTCTGGTTTGGCCATATCATATTGTTTTGAGATGTGTATATGAAAATGAAATATTTTGTTTATGCATACCAAACTTTCTAGAAAGGCTCATGTTTATATACTAGTATATGTGCTCTGCTTACTGAGTTGTTGATAACTTACTCCCTTATCTTCATAATATGTTTTGGATGATATTGATGACCTAGCTGGGGGTCAAGAATAGAAATTGAAGCTTGAATAGCTATGGATAGAAGGTCGAGTACCAAATGATACCATTGTTAGTAGAAGAGTTTAATTGGAGTATTTGAAGTTTTTTATGTTATTTGGATCTATTGAGACTTAAGGATGTATCAGTTTATTTATGCTGAGATTATTAGGAGATTGTGAACCCTCCTTAGTTTATGTCATTTTGTAATGATGACTTATGGAGTTTATGTTATGTTTATTTGGAAAATATGAGATTGTGTACTATTTATGAAATCTTTAGAGTTTTTAGATGCTTTGGGAGACAGGTTTTAAGTGACAAGCAGTAATTCTCCGACCCATCCGGATACGAGGCATTACAATGGGTTGATGTCCTGCTTCCTTGGAAGTAGAAACATGATGAAATTTTTATATTCCGAAAGAAGTAAATGAGGTAGATTTTAGAAAAAGGCTCTTATATATATGCTTATATATAGGCTAATGCATTGTCATCTTTTTAAAGATTAATAATACGAAAAACTGATTTTCAATTACTTTTGTCTTCAGTTTACATAAATTAAACCCTTCACAATTACGATATATCCAAAATGATCCATTTGAATGTTTTGTGATGATAACAACGGAATTTCACAATATGCATATAGAAATATATATAACACTCGAGGCAATTGCATTTATTGGATTGTACACAAAAGTACATTACGATATAAATAGAAGGAAAATGTTTGATCAGCAAAGAGATATATATTATAAAAGAAAAACTTACACGTGGCTTGATGTTATTATAAGCTACATTATAAAACCTTATTTTACTAAAAAATTGATATGGCATATTACATCAAGTCTTTATATATTTCTTAAGAATTTTTTATCAACTTAACACTTGTCCAAGTCAAATAAACGGAAGGCTATCAGCACTTCTTCCTCTTAAGAACTTCAAGAGCAGATTGTGCAGTGCAATAAGCAATAGCCTGAACAGTGACCATTGGATTCACACCTAAAGCTGTTGGGAAGACACTCGTATCAGCTATGAAAAGCCCCTCCACCTCCCATGTCTCGCCCACCTGGTTCACCACTGATTTCTTTGGGTCAACCCCCATCCTGCAGCTACCCATCTGATGCGCTGAACATAAGGGAGACGAAAGCTCTCTCAATGGCCTGGAACTTTCCTCGTTCACGAAATTCTCAAACTCATGAGAGCTTGCTTTCTTTACGTTTAGGGTCTTTCCTTTTACGTGATGAGTCCCGATTTCTTCAGCTCCGGCTGCTGCCAAAATCCTCAGTACCTTCTCTATCCCTTTCTTTAGATTCTCTTCATCAGCAACTTCCATTTGGTAACTAATTGAGCTCGGTGAAAGCATTGTTCCTGAACCTTTATCCCTTGCCAATGCAAATATATGGGCAGTCCTAGAAAACTTGGACATTCGGTTTTTCATATCTGTGCCAGAAACCCACGGCATTAACACGGAGAACGTACCGGGGTGCAATGAAGGTGTCTGTATCAATGCTCCATATCCAGACCCATCAAAATTTGCAACAACTGGAGACATTGCTGTCATTATCCCTCCTTCATAGCTTTTCTTCTCTGCCTCTGGCCAAATATCGGATGGGGATTTGTCCGGAAAATAGCCCCATGACATTGCCACTGGATGTAGATGCAAGTTCTTTCCAATGTTGGCATTCTTCAACCCACTTCTTTTCAACAATGCTGGTGTACTGAGGGCGCCACACGCAACGATAGTCACCTTAGACTCCACTACACAAATTTCTTTTGCTCCTTTATACTCGTACTCGAAAGCAACCCCAGTTGCTATATTCCTCTCTCTTCCTTTCTTTGTTTTGTTCAAGACTTTGATGGCCTCACAACCGGGAAGAATAGCACCATTGCCTGAACTTACTAAATCCACAAGCCATGTCTCGGAGGTGCCTTTCTTTTTCCCATCCTTGCAGCCAAGACAACACCAACCACAATAATGATCTGGTGGTGAATTTCGAGGAATGGTATTCACAGGATAACCCAATTCTTGACACCCTTTTCTAAGGATTGCGTTTTGGAATCCTTCATCTTGGAATTCAGATTGAACTCCCATTTTTTCGCAGACAACATCCATGGCTTCTTTGTATAGTTCACTATCAAATATTTCTAGCTCATGGCACACACTCCAGTCCTTAATTACATGCTGAGGGGTTCGAACTGAGGCAGACCAGTTAATTGTAGAGCCTCCGCCGACTGTGGAGCCTGCAAGAATTAGCACACTCGTATCATCCGTTGCCAAAAAACCACTAGACAAATACATTTGATCCATGGTTGGGCCTTCAAGAAGTGAGATTTTTCCTGGCAAAGTAATTTCCTTTCTCCAAGACAAGCACTTTGTAGCCAGCCTTGGCCAAAACACCAGCAACAACTCCCCCACCTGAGCCAGAACCAACCACAACTGCATCACATTTGATAGCTAAAGAATGATTAGATGAACCTGAAGGATTGGGCTTCCGAGAGGGAACTGAGACGACAGGAAACCCAAACCCTCGAAGCATGTCAACAGCCATGTCCCTTGGTTTCTTCAGATTAATGAGGCCTCTGTAAAGAGGTCCACAAAAGTCTTCTAATGTTTCTTCGTCTTGTTGATCATCACATTCTCTGAGTCCAGTTTGTTTTAATGTCTTGGACTGCTGAGTTTGGGCTTTGAATTTTGAGTCTGGTCCAGTGTAGCCGATTGCTTTCCATGATAGGTTATCATCCTTCTCATCCACCTGAAAAATAATAATTTTTGCATTATTAAGGGCCAAAATGTTAAAACACCACAAGTTGTTGTCCCAGTTTGTAAAATATCATGTTCGTGGATGCATCGTGCCTACCAAATCACCAACTTAGATCATAATTATATACGATTTTGGAGCTATTCGTAGCATCGTTTTGTTTGATCCGTACGTAGTCGCAATTAACGTAGCCGAACATAAATTCGAATTTTTGTGATAAATATATTGAAGTGATAAAATCCATATTATTAAATTTGAAGAAAATAATATTGATTTAAATAAATCCTTTCGTCCACTTGGCATGCATGTACATGAAGCCACCAACCATCACTATAAAAAAAATTACTTATTTATGGTTAAGTATTTCTTGTAAAAATAAATATTTTTTATTAAAATAAATATATTTTTATCATAAATAATTATTTTCGTAATAAATAATCTATCAAAAATATATATTTTTTTAACTGCATATTCTGTGTTTACAAGGGGAAGAAATTTGCTTTTCTTTTCGAGTAATTCTACATATAACCGTGAAGTGCGTAACCATCGTGTAATCGCTTTGAAAAAAAGTGGAGTCCAATATTAAAAAATTAATTTTTTTCATGTGGATCTCATGTTTTATTCATTTTTTTCAAAACGATTACGCGGCGGTTACGCAATTCACGATTGTAAGTATCTTTTCTCATTTCCTTATGTGGGACATCAACCGATGACATGATGTGCCATTAATTGAAGCTAAGGACAAGATTGTTGATATACGCACTGTAGAAAGTTTGACGTTTTTGGTTTAAACTTTCCTACACATAATGTGATGTGAAGATTTGTGGAGTGTGGAGTGTTAAGAAGTTGTGAAGATTTTTTATTTTAGTTTATGAGCTTTTCTACACAACTTTCACCACACTCTACACTCCAAATTTTGTTATCTCACGTGTTAGATACAATTTGGATACTATAAGTGAAATTTGAGTAGTTTTGGTTTTTATTGAAATTATAAAATTATTTTTATAATAAAATATATATATATATATATATATGACGTATCACATAAAATTATATTAATTTATGAATTTTTTTTATGTCATCTACTTAACCAAGAAAAAACAAAGAGAATGTTCTAACTATAATTAAACATATCGGATGTTAATTAAGCTCGTCTACATAATATTCTTGGGGTCTATATAAGGATCATGTAGGTGTTTCCTCACTACAATAAATTAGTCTTTTTTCGCAATTAGTCAATATTTCTGTCAAAACGTTTGTACGTCTCTATCTCATTTCAAAATGGACCAAAAATCCGAAAATTATTGGAAATCTTGAATATTCCACGATTCCTGTGTGAACTTGGATGCCTAGCTGGCGGCTAGCTAGCTCATGCACTTATAAATTAATTATCATTGTACCACGAGGAGGACGGAGCCAGCACTACGTGGCCTCCGCTAGCTAAACCAGCTGTTCTATCTACTATTCCTTATATAATTAAGAGAAATAATAATTAATTTTGTAATTACGTATTGTGCAATTATTTTTAAATAAGATTTACTTAAAAATAAAAGTAATTATCATTTTCACAAAACATCTCATCTTATATTATCTATTTATTACAACTTTCTAAACTTTCAAATAAAATATAAAAAATAATTTTACTTTTTCAAATTTTAAAATAAAAATTATATTAAAAAATTATATTCTAGCTAATATTATTTTATTCAACTTCTATCTCATCTTATCTGTATAACTAAACGAGTCCTAAGCTTTATGCCATTTGGTCCAAAGGAACTTGGCAATTTGCATCTAATTGATCCGAGCTAGCGTTTTTACGAGAGCGGAAAGTATAAGTATATATATATATAAGTATATATATAAAGAACTTATATATATATATATATATATATATATATATATATATATATATATATGTAGACAGTGGACCAGAAAGATATATCGCTGGAATTAGTGGGTACGTGACAGTGGCCTAAGGTCCAACTTCCAACAAGTGACATTAATTTTGGTATGATCTGTGAGAGATTTGGGATTCGATCGAATCCCCCATCTCTGTTAACCAGGAACAAAAAAAACTTGTCGGAAGTAGCACTTGAAACTTTAATTTTATATATATCCATTCCAGAGTTAAATTGTTGGGTGACATGAAAGGAATTATATATGTCGGGGAAAATGATTCGTCCATGCAGCATGTTAATGTGCAAGAAGAATACATATTAATGATGAGCGAGTTCTAACCTGAGTGAAGAAAACATATAGAACGAGAAGCTTCATGGTCCTGAAGAGCATTCTTAGTTTATAGAAGAAACTGAGAGACCAGGAAATCACGATTTCTTCCCGTTTCTGCCTGGACACCCGAGAAAATCTTTGGAAGTATGGGAATTTGCTTGAAAGGCTTGCTCTCCCGCATAGTATGAAGGTCCCAATCCATGTTGATAAAAGGAACAGTGCCAATCGGATCATCCACTTCTTTGGGTGTTCCATTCTGTCGCTAAATAATCCCCCTACCTGTATATATGTGTATATATATATAAGCATGCATGTAATTATATCATTTTCTATAAAAAGAAAAATATACGAAAGAAGTGAAATATATTTTGCAAAGTTACATGAAGGAACGGCATGCATGCATCTTACAGCTAGCCGCTTAATTGTACATATGTTGCGAAAAATTAATTTGGAGGACAAATATTTATGTAAAAAATTATTGAAAATGGGGGTACTAGCTAGGGATAGTAATTCCTACACGTTCTGGAGTTCCGGCCATGGAAGCACAAGTGGCGTAGAACTTGACGATGGAGTCGTCGGCAGTAACGTCGGAGACATCAACGGACGGCAAGAAGGTGTCGCAGAGAGCTGTGACGGAGTCCATCTCCCAAGAGGAGAGAGAGTTGACGTAATTAGGCATGGCTCCAACACTACGAATATGATCATGATCTCCTCCAACATGAAGAAGCCCCTGAGTGTCGACGTAATCACCAACAGTATTCACCATGTGTTCTTCTTGCTTTCCGTTAAGTTTTGAGGGGAACCTAAGATCGATTCCTGCACCGTTTAGCTCCACATATATGTATATGTACTTGGGTTGAGAGAGAGAGAGAGATCGGAGGCTAGCTAGCTATAGCTTACTTTTGAGAATGACAAAGTGAACAAGCTTCCTACATGTATATATAATCGATATTATTCCAAAAATAAATAAATAAATAAATGGACGTGGCAAGGGGATTTTTTTCTCTCAACTTTTGAGGGGCGAGTAGGTTTTTTGCATGGTGTTAGCCGCCGGCCCACTGCCTCTGATGGCAGGGCAGGGCATTGGAGGGACCACAGAAGAGGGGATGGAGTCAGGCTTGGGTGGAAGGGACGCACATGTTCCTTTGGTGGGACAGGGTGTGTGCGGATTCGTGGAGGTGGTCGCTGTGAAGTCGCAGCTTTTGCCAAAGGTGGTTCTCCCTCTGCATGAACCTCGGTTTCAGGATCGCTAGATGTTTTTTCTATTTTTGAAGGCGGAGATCCAACAATCTGTTGAGCCATTTCGGTTCTCGGTGGTTCTAAAGTTCCTTCATCGTCGGCCTTCATTGGATTATATTCATGCTTATATAAAAAATCGATGGGGGCTCTAGTCGATTCCGGTTATTGGGCAATTGTGTAACCCATGTAATGTGCTGGTCCGGATGGCAAAGGAAGAGGATTTTATCAATGTGATGGCTCGAGGAAATCTGAAATTCATGGTAGTCCCTTTCAAGTCTCTCATTGGACTCCAGATTATGTGGAAGACAAAGATTCTCCATGGGTTCCTATCTAGTTGACTTTGCCGGGTTTACCTCCCAATTATTTCCAGGAATCAATGTTACGTAGTATTGGGAATGGATTTGGTTGTTTCTTGAAGCGAGATAATGCTACGGCGTGTGTGACTCGCCCTAAGGCTACACGCATATGTGTGGAAATTGACGTTTCCCAACCTTTGCGGAATTCTTTTTGGTTGGGTCCACCAGGGCTTGCGACGAGTCACTTTCAAGAGGTTGTATTCGATTCCATACCATCCTTCTATGATTTTTGTAGAAAGCAAGGTCCCTAGAGGCAAGGTGTTGTAGATGTGAGCGTACAAAACCAAGGAAGAAAGAACAGATGGGGTTGGCTCATGGTGAAGGGAAGAAAATTAATGTGAAAAGTATGTGGAAGGAGGTGGGGCACTGGGAGCGTGAGAATGACATCCTTGTTATGACAAAGGAGGTGGGGAGTCCTCGAAGTCTCATCGGGATATTATTTTGGAGTCTATACAGGAGTGACGAGCGGAATTCAACGAAGTCCCTCATGGTATCTGGTTTGTCTTGCAGGATGGGGTGGTGTTTGATGCGTGTCTGGAAGATTGCAGAGTAGAGTCATCAAAGGTATTATGTGCAGAGGCGGATGTGGTTCAGGCTGGTGTGGGACCTTCGGATGTGTTATCCGAGGGGGTGGATACCCATGTTAAGGAAATGCCTTCGAAGAAACAAGAGAGTTGGTTTGAGATCACAGACACGGATTCAAATAAGGATGGCCCGGAATTGATTGAAGATTCAGAACCACGGAGTTCTTTGCGATTAGTGGATGAAACGTTGGAATTTGAGTTAGGTGGTCTGGGTGACAGGGATTTTTTTGAGGTGGAGGAATTGAACAAGGTGGGTGTGGGTTGCAAGACTGAGTTTGAGGGCGAGTCTAAGGAGGACTTGAATGAGTTAACGACAAAGTCCTTTGAGTCTGATCTCGATATGCATGTTCCATTGAAAAAAGTAAAAGAGGTAAGAAAAGAAAATCTATGGTTATATTGGAGCGTCGTACTTGCTCCAAAAAATTCCTTTAATTGTTTTTGTGTATATCCTTACTTGAAATATTAGGGGCATTCTTTCGTCGAGGAGTAGCCTTCGGTGTATTTTGAATAAAAGTCACCCTTCTGTGGTAGCCATTCTAGAACCGTTTTTGAATTAGAATGAATGTAGCAAATGGGCAAGATTGATGAAGTTTCCATTTTATTTAAATAATGCTGAGCTGGTGGAAAAAATTGGCTTTTTTGGGCGGAGGAATTAGAGTTTAAGTTGATTTCAATGTCGGATCAAGCTTTGAGTGGATGGTTTCTTCATGGGGATTGTCGGGTGCTTGCAATTTTTGTTTATGCTAGCTGTTTTCAAGTCAAAAGGTTGCAGCTTTGGGATTTTCTGAAGGGGCAAAACTCTTGTGGACTCCCTTGGTTCATTGGGGGGATTTCAATATAATTCGAAATGATAGTGAAAAGGTGGGTGGGCTATTGCAGGCCTCTCATGTGAAGAGGGAGTTCAATGATTGCATTCATGAGTGTGCTTGGTGGATCTGCCTTCTCATGGTGCAATGGGGGGCTAGGTGGTAGACAAATTTAGGCTTAGTTGGACAGAGTACTAGTGAATTTGTATTTTTTGAGCTGCTTTGCGAATGTTTCAGTTTCATATTTGCCAAGAATCTCCTCGAATCATGCTCTGATGCTGGTAAAGCTGGTTAGAGAGGTGGTATCGGTTGGCCGGCCTTTCAGCTTTCTTTGTATGTGGGGCTCCCATGAGGATTTTATCCCTCTAGTGCAGTCGGTTGGAATTCTAATATTGAAGGTTATGCTATGTTTCGAATTAGTAAGAAGCTGAAGTTACTCAAATGTGCACTGAGATTGTGGAACCAGGTAGTGTTTGGTCGCGTTGATGTGGAATTAAAAAAATTGGAGCATATTGTTGAGTTGGAGGTTGGTCTTCCTCAGAATTTTACGTCCCAGACGGAACTTGAGCTACTGAATTGCAAATAGGAGCATATTAAATGGCTTCACCAAGAGGAAATTCTAGCCTGTCAAAAATCAAGAGTTAAATGGCTTGCTAAAGGGGATTCTAATACAAGTTTCTTTCATGCTTCATTACGGGTCAAGAGAAAGAACAAAATAATTTGGAGGATGCGGCTTGATAATGGTGGAACGTTGGATTCGAGAGATGCGGTGCATGAGGGAGCAGCTTTATTTTTTCAACAGCTTCTTTCGGTGACGCCGATAGAAAGCAATCTGGGTGAGTTGGAGCTGATTCAACCAATGGTTTCTATGGAGGAGAATGAGGCATTATGTGCTGCCCCTTCTATTGAGGAGGTTAAACAGGCTTATGGTCTATTCCTGCAGATGGTACCCAGGTCCAAATGGATTCTCGGCTAGTTTTTTCATGATGGCTTGGGATATTATTAAAAATGATCTTTCGGAGATGGCTAAGGATTTTTTTTAAGGGAAATCCCTTTCTACTTTCTTTGTGGTTACCAACTTGGTTTTAATTCCAAAGGTGGATGAACCTGTGGGCTTTGGCCAGTTTCGCCCAATCAGTCTTTGCTCAGTTGTTTATAAAATAATGTTGAAGATTATGGTTTGTCGTTTGGCGCCAATCTTTAATAAAATTATATCTCCGGAACAGGCAGCGTTTATTCCAGAGAGAAGTATTTTTGAGAATATTTCATTGGCCTAGGAATTGGTTCAAGGCATCAATAGGAAAGTGAGAGGGGGGAAATGTTATGTTGAAGATTGATATGGCCAAAGCTTACGACCGTGTTAACAGGAACTTTCTCTTAGAAATCTTGCGTCGGTTGGGTTTTTCAGAGAAGTGGAGAAGTATTGTTTTTAATGTTTCATCCCCTGTTTATTTAGTAAAGCTCAATGGGTGTGTTAAAGGATTTTTTAAGGCGTCGCGTGGGTTTCGACAAGTGACCCCTTTCTCCTTATTTATTTTATCTGAGGAGATTCTCTCTCGTATGCTTCACAAAGAGTACCATATGGGTCGTATTAAGCATTTTCATCCGGGCAGAGGAACCTTGATTTCCCATTTATTCTATGCAGATGATATTCTAATCTTTGTGAATGGAGGGAAAGCATCTATTCAGAACCTTATGGGAGTCTTGCATTGGTATGAATTGATGTTCGGACAAATGATGAATCCGAGTAAGTCTTCGATTCTTTTCTACATCTATATCGATTGATCGCAAAAACGGTTTGAAGTTAATCTTAGGTTTTGAGGAAGGTAGTTGGCCTTGTACGTATTTGGGTGTTCCTTTATTTGTGGGCCAAATGAAAATTTGAATGTTTGTCTCTTTTTTGGCAAAAATACAAAAAAAGTTGGCTGGGTGAAAGAGTAAGCATCTTTCTTTTGGTGGTAGAATTGTGCTTATCAAGCGTGTTTTGAATAGTATGCCTATTCATATGCTCTCAGTACTGAATTTGCCAAAAGGAGTGCTATTGGTAATCAAGAAAATGTTTTCAGATTTCCTATGGGGATCTTCAATGGATATAAAAAAAAAAAAGAAGTTGGTATCTTGGCGAAAGATGTGTTTGACGATGAAAGAGGGTGGGTTGGGTATTCGGGACCTTCATGAAGTCCAAGAATCATTGCTTATGAAATTTGATGGAAATTAATTAAAGAAAAGTCGATGTGGTCAAATTTCTTTTCTACCAAATATGTGGAAACACTCATATTTTTTCTATTATGCAGCTTCGAAAAAGGTCGAGATTCTTGAAGGGGCTCATGGAGAGAATCTCGAAAGTTATAGAGCACTCAAGATGGATTATTCGGGACGGGCATTCTAAGTTTTGGCTGGATAATTGGCTAGAGGAGGGACCGTTGATTGCATATCTTCCTTCGGTTGGCAATCTTGATCTGCATGTAGCGGAAGTTGTTACGGAAGCTGGACCGAATATGCATATATTAAGGAATTTAGTTCTAGAAGAGGTATGTAGTAAAATTCTGGATTCTGGTGTGCGTTTACGGTAGGGAGCTGATACTTGTGTTTGGCAGCCATCGATTGATACTGAATTCAGTACCAAGTCAGCTTGGAATTTAATTCAAAAATATGGGAATGTATGTCCTTAGAAGAAATGGCTTTGGAAGAATTGGAATCCAAAAAAATTATCTTTCTTTATTTGGCGTGCTAAGAAGAGGGCAATCCCGGTTGATGACATTATTCAGCGTTTAGGCATTCCTCTTGTTTCGAAGTGTGAGTGTTGTGTCCAACCGAAATAGAAATCTTTTAAGAATATCTTATGTGAGGGCAGAGGAGCTAAGAAAGTGTGGCAATATTTTGCAGAGGCATATTGTATGAGAATGCCACAGATCCGAAATTGGGATGGAATGATGAGTTTTTTATGGCAAAGAGCATCATTGTTAACGCAGGTTGGGTGGCTTCGAGGGGGTCTCCCTATTGTGATTTCTTGGGCGCTTTGGCGAGCTCGGTGCACAGCAAGAATGAAAGGTATTACTTTTAATTTGGATAATATTATTCGTGTTGTTAAAAGTTTAATTAAAGATATTTCTAGTAAGATTAAAAGCTTCTGGGAAACGGGGGCTCATGATCGGGCAATTTTAGAAGTGTTAGCTTGTCCAGTTGTCCCTCTTGTTGTCAAGCGAGTGAGACTAATTGCGTGTCACCCTCCAGAGAAGGCAAGCAAAACTGAATGTAGATGGAGGATCTTGTGGGAATCCGGGGGATGCCGATAGGGGAGGTATTATTTGGAATCACCAGGGGGAGTAGTGGCGGGGTTCATGCATTCTTATGGTCATGCCACAAACAACATTGCAGAATGTAGAGCTCTTCTTGATGGGCTTTAGTTGTGTAGAGATTTGGGATTGCGGGATGTATTAGTAGAGACGGATTCATTGATCTTAGTAGGTTGGTTGGCTTTGGGTGTGTGTAAATATTGGTTTCTTTGGAATTTCTGGGAGAAAATTAAAGCTATTGCTTTTGAGTTAAATGTTCACTTTCGGCATATTTTTAGAGAAGCTAATATGTTGACTGATTGTTTGGCAGAGCAAGGAACTCGAGATATGATTTTAGATTTTTGTGACGTTGATCTCTTTCCAGGAACGATTTGGGGCTTGATTTGCATGGATAAACTTAGCATCCCTTCTCTTATTAGACGTTGAGAGGTTGCTAGTGTGGGTGGGGCGTTTGGTGAGTGGTTTTTGATGGATATTTTGGGCATCTGTGTAGCGTTATTTTTGTGAAAAAATTTTTTCAAGTCTTATTGGGATATTTTCTGTTTCATGGTATTCCTCTATTATAAGTAAAGATTTTTTTAAAAAAATTAGATAGGGATCATTTTTGGATATGTGACCTCGATTTTTTTAAAAAATAACAATAAATAATAAATAAAAATAGAGGTCATTGAAAGAAAGAGAGAGAACACGTGGTCATGGAGATGATCATGACGAATCAAACTGAATATTGACAACACACACAGTAGTACGTACGTACAAGTCAAGATGGAAATTGCTGTAGGCAGAAGCCATTGAAATAAACGTAACGCATAACGCTACCTCTCATATTGTATTAACACGTTCAATCTGCCTTCATTAAATATGGTAGCTAGGGTTTGTCTTTTAATAAATTTTTGTCACCCGATGTGGTCATGATCTTGGCCATGGCTCATGATGACCTGCTACGAACCAGTTCTCGCTCCACCTAATTTTCGGCTAAGTCACTCTGCTGTCGTCGTTTGAGCGTATGTCGGGATTGAACAAGAAGGATTGGTACGTAATCGTTGGCTTTAGTGCACTGGCCCTGGCGGCTGGCCCCGTAGGTTAGTCATTTCAATCAGTTCTCCCAGAGGCAATTCGGCTCTGTATACGTACCCCACATTACCTAGCCCACAGTTTTTTCCTCCCTTTGCTGTGGGTTGTAATTACAATTAGCTGGTCCACCAAACTCATCAACGATAGGATTTAATTTATTATCTTACACCAAATTATTAAAATCTAATTAAAAAATATCTCCACAAGAAAAATAAACAATTACGACGAATTATTTATAATAAAAATAATTATTTATAATGATAATATATTCATATTTACAAAAAATAATTATTTTAATAAAAAATAACTGATCGTAAATAAATAATTTTTTTTTAAAGAACGATCAAATACTACATCCATTATTTAATGTCAAAGTGGAGATGTAATGAAAGATTGATATTCAACATGACTTTGTTTGAACAACAGCTCTTTGGGAAAGTACTCATGGTGGGCTAGCTAGCTGATTATAATTATTTATCATAACATTCATGTACACTAGCTAAATAATGAAATATGACATCTTTAAAATTTGTTTGTTTAAAGTCAGATCAAGTTTGCCTTGTTTAAAATGAGTGTTTAATCTCGTCAAACCTGTGGTGACATTCATGAGTACAATTTGTTATAATTTATAAAATTTCGACTTGGGCTACATATATATGCTCCTAGCTAGGGCTGTTACTCGCGTTGTATGAACACGAATAGTAGCGATCTCCTCCCCAGACCCGTGTCAATCTGCCCCACAAAAGGCCGTATATTGTCCCCATCATATGGGGAAAGAAAAAATAGAGATGGCTATTTGGAGGAAACTATTTTGGTTGCGTTAACCAAAACTCGCGTGTTGGTTGTATTGAGATTTATAGATTATATTGGTGACGGGTATTGCTAGGCTGCCGCCAGCTTTGAACGTTGGACGTGCCGTCTAGCATAAAATTGAATTTTTATTTTTTTTCTTATTTTTTTAAAAATATTTTTTAAAAAAATTTCAATATTTTTAAATAATAAAAAAATACATCAATACATTAAAAATTACTTTCTTAATTATTAAGTAACAATAAATAAATAAATATACAAGAGAGCAAAGTGAGGGGACAAAGTGAGAGGGCAAACTAGTATTTTCCATTTGTGATAAGGTACAAATAACACAATGCAACAAATATACACAAAAGCTTGAATATTTACAACATATATGGAGAGGACATCCTGTCCAGTTAACTCCACATGGGCCTGGGCCTTTGTTTAAGGCCTCAACCTTGCCCCATTACCGAAAATTCCAATCAATACCGAGAAGGCCCAGGCCGCTGCCAATACCGACTGGGTAACCACCTAGCAGCGGTAGAAGATAAGAACGGTTATCATTTGAATTTACCAAGGGATGAACTTTCATATCCAGATTTAAATTCCAATATTGGATAACCATTATCACCCAAATAACGAGAACGGTTCAAAAACTCTATATAAGAGGAAAATCCAGGTACGTAAAATCTATCTGACTCTTTGGTATTAAAGATTTACTTCTCAATGAATGACATAGGCATCAGAGGCGTTCCCTAGAACCCTTTAACCGTCTTACTCTTTGGTTGCAGGTGGTTGTGAGGTGGTGGCGATGAAACACGTCCATAACAGTTGGCGCCGTCTGTGGGATCTCAAAATCTCATAGTCAGCATGCTTTTCACATGCTTTTCACATGCCCATCACCACACGGTCTAAGGCAACTAGAGATCAGGGAGAAACTTCACAGAACATGGAGGAAAGAGTTGCAGAAATGGAGGAGATAATAAAGAAGCTTACCATAGAGGTTGACTCACTGCAAAAGGAGAATGAGGCTCTCAAGTCACGAAACAGGTCCTCAGGAGAGGATGCGACACCCAATCAGGTTGACATGGTAAAGATGAAGGCAAACAGTGCGGGTGTTGGTAAGGGACACCAGGAAGACGAGGAAACGAAGAAGCTGCACAACGACGTGCGCAACCTGATGGATAAATATGAAGAGATGGCCAAGAAGATAGGAACGTCCTCTTCGGTCGACTAGTTCCTGTCCAGCACAAATCTTCCATTCTCTGCAAAACTTATGGTGATGCCCCTACCACCAAAATTTAAAGTCCCATCGATAGATATGTATGATGACTCCAAGATCCTGTGGAGCATCTTGAAACTTTCAAAACCCATATGACGCTTCACGGATTCTCAGAAGAAATTGCGTGCATGGTTTTTCCTTTGACTCTAAAGGGGTCAGCGAGAGGATGGTTTGGAGCACTGCAACCAGGTTCCATAGAAAGTTTCGTGGAACTAGGCCGACAATTCTTAATCCAGTTCATGGCGAGTAGAAGACGCAGAAGGCCAGCCGCATATTTATTAACTGTCAAACAGAGAGAGTTTGAAAGCATATTTAACACGCTTCAATACAGAGAAGATGACAGCCGACGATCAAGACGAGAAGATTATGCTAGCAGCGTTGCTTGGAGGTATTTGGCCAAGGGGCCCTTTTATGGTCGAACTGGCCAAGAAAATCCCGTCCACATTACCAGAATTCATGGACAGGGTTGACGATTTTATTAATGCTGAAGACACACTTATTGCCTTCCTGATTGCCCAATTGGAAAGAAGGAGTGAGTGAGAACTGAAAGGAGGACAAAGGAAAGACTGAGATGGGGGTCAAAAGGTGAGGAGAGGCCAACAGGACTTAAGATACGATAATAATTTAAGAAGACATAATGGCAGTTATGTGCACTACTTTAGAGCACACAATCGGGACAAAGCAAAGGAAGAAGTACAAAATGATAACAACGAGCGACAAACCGAGAAGTATTGCACTTATCATAAAACAAGGGGACATAGAATCGAGGATTCCCACAACCTGAAGAGAAAAATAGAAGATATGAGAGGCAGTGGCCCCACAGCCAGCCTACATGCATGCCATGGCCCATGCCTCGATACACATGAGGGGCCCAGTAAGGCTACTGGCTGCACGCAGCCCAGCACGTCCCAAAATGCACATGCCTGGCAAGGTTAGTGACCGTGAGTGGCCCAGCATGTGCACGCCCATGCGCATGCTCATGCACACTCCCCTACGCACACCCCTACGCCGCAAGCCCATGAGTGCGCCCCAGCAGCAGCAGCCAGCGAGGTTAGTGGCATGCCTCAGCAGGCATGCCATCCAGCGCACGACTCCAGCCCGTGCCCTACAAGCAAGTCCAGTGGCATGCCATCCAGCGGATGACACTAGCCCATGCCTTGTAGCATCAATGCCCAGGCCACCTGCCATGTCCAGCAACTGGCCATGCACAGAGCACCATGTCGTGCCCACCAGTAGGCCCATGCACGGCACCCTGCCATGACCACCATCAGACCAGATCAGGCCAGCCGTAAGCCAGACCAGCCAGCCGTGGGCCATGAACCGCTCTATCCCACCCATGGGCCAACAAATGCAACGAGCCACCATGGCCCTTAACAAAACTATCTTATTGCTTTCTTTTATTTTTATTCGAATATTTTCTAAGGGACCTTTTGGGAATTTTCACTTTGTAATCTCTATAAATAGGACCCTTAGTCATTTCTTTTACATCTTTTGACAATCCCTTTTTGGACAGCTTATTGTTCCTGAGATCATTTTCGATGCTTAGCACTTGGGCTCTTTGGGGTGCAATTCGTGAATCCCTTAAGAGAGAATCACACCTTGCAATTCGTGAATATGTGTGATTCATTCTATCAATATATGAGGTTTCCTTTCATCATTGTACAATTCGTGAATCAAAGTTGATTGGTTTAACTTTGTGTTCATTCAAGTTCTTGAGTGTTCATACTTTCCATTGTGTTCATATATTTCATTGCATCCGTTAAGTCTTCCCATACACCATATTTCGGCCATTATTGTGTTTACCCTAGTCCACTTACCATATTTAGCCTTTCCTCCATCCTCCATAAACCCTAGCCAAAATCTCCAAGTCCCATAAGGAAATTCCTATCATTTAGGATTTCTTGATTTCTTCCAAATCAAATCCCTTGATTTAAGGGATTGCCATTCATTATCAATTCCTTACATCCCTCCTTTCCTATCTTATCTCAAGTCAACCCAAAACCCACATAATAGCCAAAACTGAATCCCTTTATTCCCTAAAAGATTCCTACCATTTAGGAATCTTTCCAAACTCATCTCAAAACTGCCCACCCTCACCCCATCATCCAATTTCGCCAACCCGAATCCAAACCCTAAACTCACGCAAACCCTAATCTCAGTACCCATTTGCCTGTTGCGCTAGCCACCAAACCTTAACCTCACTACACACCTCCAACCCTAGCTCAAACCATTTCGGCGCCATTCTCAAGAACAAGCACTAGCCGAACCACATTGCATCGCATTCATCAAACACTTAGAACACCCCATTGCATCATCATCATCACTTCCATCACTTAAACACTTAACCTTCATCAACCTAGGGACCCTCTATTGCCACGAAAGTTGAAGGCCAAGCAAGTTGGCAAGCCCCACTCGGTCATCACCATCACCAAGGCGAACTCGTGGACCTTAGTGTTTAGGGACTAGACTGAGGTCCCTAACATTCTTTCATTGAGAGTGCTATCTTGCTTGGTGTTTTCAGAAGTTCTCGGTTCTCCTCGTGGTAAATGACGCGTTAACTTGAACTTTGTGAATCGGTTGGGAGAATTCCTTTGGAATCTCATTTATTTTTATTGATTGTGAAATGAAGTTCAGAGGTTGTGGTAGAGGACAGAGTAGTGTTACTCGAAGGGATCGACCATCCTTGAAGGTGGGGGATCCGAGATTGTACATTTGTGCAAGTGTGGTCGACCACCCTTGAAGGTGGGGGACCCAAGGTTGGACTTGTGAAGCCGTGAATAAGCTTCCACAAGCCGTGTGTTGTCCAAGTTGCTGAGTAAAAGTCTAGTTGCAAGCTCAGTTTGCAAGACTGAGTTGCGAGTGATAGACCGAATTATAGTTGCAAGCTTTGAAGAGCCATAAACTGTGATGTCCTAGAAGCTGAGGAACAAGGTGGTTCCAACTAGGAACGCCTTGAGGCAGTGGAAGGGCATACTACAAGGGTTACCAATATCCTTGGCGAGGTCAGCACTGCATTGGCTGAGCTAAGGATGGCCTTGAATGTCACATCCCGGGAGATCGAAGAGAATAGAAGAGCCTTGGATGCCATGAGACGAGATAGCAATGTAAGCCTTGAGAGGCTTGAGAGAAGATTTGCGGAGAACAATGGTCAAAGGGCACCATCTAGTCCGAATGGGCAAAGGCATGAGGCCTTTGTTGATGGAGCCGAGACAAGTGTGACGAGCTCCATGCATGAACCACAAAGGGCCAAGTATAGAAGAGGTGGTCGTATTGAGAATGACCATGTTGTCATGGAACTGGATACGTGATGAGGGCAATCATTCTAGAAGCCCGAGTGTGTTTAGAGAACCTCAAGATGTGAGGTCTGAAATACCAAGATATGAAGATGGCCATGAGGCCGAGTATGATCAAGATGAGGAAGAGAGGCCTTATGGCCATGGAGACCACTTTGTGAGAAGACACCATAACCATGATGGTGAAAGGGGCCATAGGGGTCGAAGACATGATGAGGACCACTATGATGATCGAAGAGGAAACCGAGCTTATGACCAATGACCAAGGAGGCCAAATGTGGAATTCCCCAAGTTCAATGGGGGAGATCCATATGAGTGGTTATATAAAGTTGACCACTATTTCCGTGTGTATGAAGTGCCTAGAGACGAACGAGTATCCATGTCGTGTTTCTATTTAGAAGGATGAGCAAGTAAATGGTGGCGATGGCTTTGTGATCAATATGACAAAGAGAGGAAACACTTAGGGTGGACGGCTTTTAAGAAGGTGTTTTTGATGCAATTCGGGCCCTCATTCATTGTCAACCACCATGTGCAACTTGCCAAGTTGAAACAAGAAAGGAAGGTGCACAACTATATTGATGAGTTTCGGCAACTCCAAACCTTGGTGAGGGGTTGGTCAGAAGAGGCACTAATTGGCACATTTGTGGATAGGTTGAAACCTTGGTTAGCCAAGAAAATTAAATTGAAGCAACCAACAAGGCTTCAAGAAGTTATGATGTTGGCGGAGATACTAGAGGAGAGCACTCATATTGAGAAGCGTCATTCCAAGGACACGGGGAGCAAGTTCTCAAAACCTTTGCAAACCAAAGCTCCATGGAAAGGCAAGGAGGAAATGGGGGGTGCATCAAAACCAAAACCTTATGAAGTGAAGAAGTTGTCTAGAGAACAAGTACAAAAGAGAATCAAGAAAGGTCTTTGTTTCAAGTGTGGTGACAAGTGGAGCAAAGAACATAGATGTAAATCCAGGCAAGCATATGTGTTGCTTGAGGAAGGGGCAAGTGAAGAGGAGGAAGATGAACTGTTGAGACATCTAGTGAAGAAGCTGAGCATGAATAGGCCGAATCTAGTAATTCACTAGAGGAGGCCGAACTATCATTGAATGCTATGTCCGGGGTCCAAAAGCCCACATCCATGATAGTAATGGCATGGATAGGGAAGTTTGAGGTTACTTTTTTGGTTTATAGCAGCTCCACCCACAACTTCATCAACTCCAATATTGTCACCAAAGTGGGGTTGAAGCCGAGTGCTATTGAGCCTTTTGAGGTTAAAGTAGCAAATGGGAACAAGCTTAGATGTGAAGGGCTTGTTAAAGAAGTGAGAATGAATGTCCAAGGCGTGAGGATTGTGCGGATCTTCATGTGTTATCACTTGTGGGGTTAGATGTGGTCTTGGGCAATGCATGGCTCAAGGGACTTGGAAGAGAGATACACGATTACCTCAATATGACTATGGAGTTCAAGCTCGGGTCCATGAAGAGGGTGTGGACCGCTTTGGCTTCAAAAGAAGTGAAATCATGTGAAGCCATCATGTTTGAAAAATTGTGAAAAGGTGGGGCTCATTGCTTCTCCATTATGGTTGCCGATGACGACTTTGTGTGCAAGATTGAGAAGAGTGAAAATGGAAGCAACAAAGATGAGTTTGAGGGGCTGCCTCTGGAAGTAAAAGAGGTCTTGGAGGACCATAGAGGGGTCCTGGAGGTGCCTACGTCATTACCACCTTCTATGCTCTTTGATCACCGAATTGTGCTTGTTGATGAGAAGAAACTAGTGAACGTTCCCCCCTACCGCTATGCCCATTTTCAAAAAGGGGAAATAGAGAGGCAAGTTGATGATCTGCTGAAAAATGGTTTGATAATGCCTAGCACTAGTCCATTTTCTTCCCCGGTGTTGCTTGTAAGGAAGAAAGATGGATCATGGAGATTTTGCACGGACTATAGGGCCTTAAATGAGGCCACGGTGAAGGATAGGTTTCCTATCCCCATGGTGGATGAAATGCTTGATGAGTTATATGGTGCAAGAGTCTTCTCCAAGCTTGACGGCATTTAGGACTCGTTCTGGACATTTTGAGTACCTTGTTATGCCATTTGGGTTATATAATGCCCTATCTACTTTCCAAGCCGCTATGAACTCTATCTTCAAGCCACTCTTGAGAAAATTTGTGTTGGTATTTTTTGATAACATCTTGACTTATTCCAAGACCATTGAAGAGCACAAGGATCACTTGCGGGTTGTGATGAAGATATAGGAAGAACATCACTTCTTTATAAAGGCTTCCAAATGTGCCTTTATGGAGAAGGAGTTGGAGTACCTTGGCCATTTCATCTCGGGTGAGGGGGTGAAAGTGGACCAAAGGAAGGTTGATGCTATGGTTGATTTGCCCTTGCCTAAGGATGTTTCAGCCTTCAGAGGTTTCTTGGGACTAACCGGCTACTATAGGAGGTTTGTGAAGAATTACAGACTTATTGCTAAGCCACTTACCTCATTGTTGAAGAAGGATAATTTTGAGTGGACCCAAGAGGCAAGAGATGCCTTTGAAGAGTTGAAGAGGGCAATGACCAATACTTCCATGTTAGCTTTGCCTAACTTTGAAAAGCCATTTGAAGTATATACTGATGCAAATGGTGAGGGAATAGGGGCTGTTTTGGTTCAAGAAAGAAGACCATTGGCCTTTATTTCTAAAGCACTTGGGCTAATGAAGAAGGTTTGGAGTATTTATGCTAGAGAGATGCTAGCGGTTGTTCATGCCGTGAAGATGTAGCGGCCTTATTTATTGGGTCGCAAGTGAAGAATCTTGAGAAATGTCTATCTCACAGGGATGTAGATAGAGAGAGTATTGTATTACTTATATACTAGTTACAAGGATAGAAGGAGCTCATCAATAGCTTTGTACAAATAAGGCAAGAAACGTAAATGTCCAGCTAGACTTTCCAAACCTATACAATTGACTTAAAACATATACAATAGACTTTCCAAGTATGGTGGAGCAAGTCTGTCAAGGAGGATATGCAACTGATTCACTCGTATCATGTGGCTGATTTGGTGCTGATACGTTATCAGTCCCCCTCAAACATGGCCGAGGATCTGGGCAAAGGCCAAGTTTGATACGAAACGCCTGAAAAAGAGGTTTGGACAATGGTTTGGTGAAGATGTCAGCCAGTTGGTTGGGTGAAGTAACAAACCGAGTCTCCAAAGAACCAAGAGCAACATGCTCACGAATATAGTGGTAATCGAGCTCGAAGTGCTTTGTTCGACCATGCAAGACAGGATTAATGGTCATATGCAATGCACTGAGATTGTCACAATGAAGAGCAGGAGTTTTATGCAGTGGAACATCAAGGTCTCGTAAGAGAAAAGAAAGCCATGTGAGCTCAGTGGCAGTGGCAGCCATTGATCTATACTCGGACTCAGTGCTGGAACGTGCCACCATAGCTTGTTTCTTAGCACTCCAAGAAATACAATTACTCCCTAAGAAGGTGCAAAAACCAGAAGTTGATCGACGAGTTAGGGGGCAAGCTGTCCAATCGGCGTCTCAATAGGCATAAAGATCAAGAGTGTGCAGTGCCCTGAATATACCGAAGGATGCGTTTTACAAGCTAAAAGTGGGCAACAATTGGGGATTGCATGAATTGACATGCATAGTTAACGCTATAGGAGAGATCAGGTCTAGTAAATGTCAAGTACTGTAAACCACCCACTAAGCTACGGTGCATTGTTGGATCAGGAAACAAATCTTCAGCAGCTGATTTGAGATGTCCTTTAGAGGGCATTGGAGTAGCATTAGGCTTATAGTTAGCCATGTCTGCATTGTGGAGAAGATCCAAAGCATACCGCTACTGAGATAAAAACATATCACATCCAAACTCGTGAACTTCAATACCCAGGAAGTGGTGATGTTGGCCAAGATCTTTAATGGAGAATTGTTGAGCCAACTGAGATATGAAAGCATTAATTTGCTGAGTATTATCTCTTGTAATCACCATGTCGTCAATATATAGAAGTAGAATCAAAATGTTGGATGAGGACTTGCATATAAACAAGCTTGGATCTGTGGTGCTGCAGAAAAAACCCATCTGAAGAAGAAAATCACTGAGACGATCAAACCAGGCCCTTGGAGCCTGTTTAAGGCCATAAAGTGCTCGATGTATTTGGCAGACATGAGAGGGATAGCGTGGATCAGTATATCCTGGTGGTTGTTTCATGTACATAGGGGTACTGAGATAGCCATGCAAGAAGGCATTCTTGACATCAAGTTGCCGAAGATCCCAATGTTTAACAACAGCTAATGTGAGCACAACACGTATCATTGCAGGCTTTATAACTGGTGAAAAAGTTTCTGAAAAATCAATGCCATCCACTTGATTGAAACCCTTGGCAACGAGACGTGCCTTAAGACATTAGAGAGAACCATTTGGGTGTAGCTTTGCCTTGTAAACCCATTTACATCCTACTATATTCATCTTAGGATGAGGAGGAACCAACTTCCAAGTTTTATTTTCTACTAGAGCTGCTATCTCTTCATCCATAGTAGCAGGCCACCCTGAGTGATTTTTGGCTGATTTAATAGACTTTGGTGTTGAAGGGATCGAGTGAGTGACATGCAGATTTGCATACTTAGGATTTGGCTTTCGAACTCTAGCTTTGGCTCTCGTAATCATGGTGTGTTGATTTTGTTTTGTAGACAAGGAAATAGGTTTAGATAATTCATGAGATGAAGCTGACGCAGTAGCAGGTTCAGCAGCAGCAACAGGTTCAATAGTAGGTTCATGACACACGGCTGGTTTAGCAGTAGGTTGAGAAGTCTGATGAGATATTTCTGATGCAACAGCAGGTTGAGAGGGTAAACTGAGATGAATTGAGGTCGAGTCACAGATGTTTGATGGTGAAGCAAAAGCTGAAGGAGGTAGTACATCATTATGCTCAGCAAAAGTGCAGAACTCCCCTTCAACAGGAGTTTGACCAAACAAAACAGTTGGTTTGGAGTATGGCAGTAGAGATTCATCAAACACAACATGTCGTGAAACATAGATACGGCTAGTAGGTGGATATAAGCATTTGTACCCTTTATATTTGGTGCTATAACCAATAAAAACACAAGGCAGAGATTTTGGTTCCAGTTTGTTGCTACGATATGCACCATGATAAGGGAAGCACCGAGAGCCAAGAACTCGAAAAGTGCCATAGTCAGGTGTCTTGCCATATACCCGAGAGTAAGGAGAATCCATACCAAGATTGAGTGATGGCAACCTGTTTAAGAGGAAAATAGCAGTGGAGAAGCAATCAAGCCAAAAACGAGATGGAAGTTGTGCATGAAACATCATTGCTAAACCAAGTTCTGTAATGCTATGATGCATGCGCTCAGCTTTGCCATTTTGTTCTGGAGTCTTTGGATAGGCAGACTGATGGTGAATGCCATGTTGTTGAAGATATGTTGCAAATGATCTACTTGCAAATTCACCCCCTTCATTGCTTTGGAAAATGCAAATTTTAGCATCAAGCTGACATTGTACATAAGAATGTAACTGTTTGAAAGCATCAAAGAAATTTGACTTGTGTCGAAGAGGAATAAGCCACATAAAATTTGTAGAGTCATCAATAAAGATAGCATAATATCTAAATTTATCCCAAGGAATACCCTTACCCTGTCACACAAAACATTTCCAACTTTGTGTCCATCAAACTCTCGTCCACCAACTTTCTTTTATGTAAAACCCAAATGATCAACATCCTTGAAAGCTATTACCTTCAAGGCTTCATTACTGGTGAGATCTCTACTCCACCAGTGACCATTGTCACCTCATGGGGATGTAGATAGAGAGAGTATTGTATTACTTATATACTAGTTACAAGGATACAAGAAGCTCATCAATAGCTCTGTACAAATAAGGCAAGAAACGTAAATGTCCAGCTAGACTTTCCAAACCTATACGATTGACTTAAAACATATACAATAGACTTTCCAAGTATGGTGGAGCAAGTCTGTCAAGGAGGATATGCAACTGATTCACTTGTATCATGTGGCTGATTTGGTGATGATATGTTATCAGCAAGTTCACTATTGCGACGGATCAACAAGCCTTGAGGCATCTCCTTCAACAAAAGATTGTCGAACAATAAAAGTTCCCTGTGAAGTTGCTTGGTTTTGATATGACATTGTGTACCAACCGGGTAAAGAGAACAAGGTAGCTGATGCTTTGAGTAGAAGAGATGGAAGTTCACTTTTATGGGTTGTGCAAGAGGAAGATGAGTCTTCCATGTTGGCCTTGAGTGGGGCCGAATGGAGGATTTGGGACAAGATCCGAGAAACCACCAAGCTTGATGCTAGAGCCATTGAAATTGTGAAACTTTGAGAAGCCCAAGGTGATGGAGTGGTTGGCTTCAAGGTAAAAGATGGCTTGATCTACTACAAAGACTATGTGTATGTGCCGAATGTGCCCAACTTGAGGAGGGAGATCCTGATTCATTTTCATAATAGCAAGGAGGGAGGACATTCAGGTTGGTTGAGAACCTATATAAGGATTAAGCATTTGTTTTATTGGGAATGGCTTAAGAGGGCCGTGAAGACTCTAGTGGCCGAATGTGATGTTTGCCAAGAGACCAAGTATGATACAAGACCTCCATTCGAGCTCTTGCAACTATTGCCAATTCCAAACTTAATTTGGGAGGATTTGACAATGGACTTTGTGGAGGGCTTACCTATTAGTGGTGGTTATGAGATTATTTTGGTGGTAGTGGATCGCCTTAGTAAGTATGCTCATTTCATTCCCCTCAAGCATCTTTACACAGCCAAAAGTGTGGCTAAGGCATTTGTGGACAATGTGGTGAAGCTCCATGGCTTTCCAAAGAGCATAGTGACTGATTGGGATTGGGTGTTCATGAGCACCTTTTGGAAGGAATTATTTGAATTGCAAGGAAGTAAGTTGAAGGCAGGCTCATCCTACCATCCTCAACCCGATGGGCAAACCGAAGTAGTGAATAGAACACTTGAACAATACTTAAGGTGTTTTTGTCATGAGGAACAAAGAAGATGGGCTGATTTTTTGACATGGGCCAAATATTGGTACAACACTTCCTTCCATGCTTCTATCCAAAGAAGTCCCTTTGAAGTTGTGTATGGGAGACCACCACCCCATCTTGGTAAATTATAAGAGAGGCACAGTAAAAAAATGATGAAGTGGAGAGTGAATGGCTTACTCTAGAGGCGATCTTGGCAAAAGTGAAGAGAGAGCTCAAGAGAGCTCAAGAGAGGATGAAAAAGTATTATGATCAAGGAAGGCGACTAGTGGCCTTCGATGTGGGGGACTTTGTCTATTTGAAACTCCAATCGTATGGGCAAATGACCTTAAAGAATAAGCTTAATTTGAAGCTTTCCGAAAGGTACTTTGGATCTTTCAAGGCGCTAGAGAAGTTGGGAGAGGTTGCTTATAGGTTGGAACTTCCTCCAACCTCCAAGCTACATCTAGTTTTCCATATGATTGTGTTGAAGAAAAGAGTTGGTGATCCCAAGCTTATTGTGGAGGAATTACCAAGATTTGATGAAGAGGGGAGGATCCTTTTGCAACCAAAGGAGGTTCTTGACTACAGAGTGGTCACAAGGGGGAGAAAAAGAAGAAATGTGTGGCAAGTTTTAATTCAATGGGGAGGAGTGCCAAGAGAAGAGGCTATGTGGGAAGACTATGATGACATAGGGGTGAGACTTCCTCAATTGATCCTTGAGGGCAAGGATCTGCTTGAAGGGAGGGGGAATGTCAGGACCCCTAGGAAAGTGGCCTCGGGCCAAGCCTTGACATGCTAAGGCAGCCCCAGAACCAGCCTGCATGCGTGCCATGGCCCATGCCTTGACATGCGTGCCATAGGGGTGAGACTTCCTCAATTGATCCTTGAGGGCAAGGATCTGCTTGAAGGGAGGGGGAATGTCAGAACCCCTAGGAAAGTGGCCTCGAGCCAAGCCTTGACATGCCTAGGCAACCCCACAGCCAGCCTGCATGCGTGCCATGGCCCATGCCTTGACATGCTTGAGGGGCCCAATGAGGCCACTGGCTGCGCGCAGCCTAGCATGCGTATGCCTATGCGCATGCCTAGTGAGGTTAGTGGCCGTACGCTGGGCCGTATGCCTATGCACATGCTTGGTGAGGTTAGTGGCCACGCGTAGCCCAGTGCATGGCCTAGCATGCGCATGCCCATGCGCACTCCCCTGCGCCGCAAGCCCATGCGCGCGCCCTTGCGTATGCCCAAGCTCACACCTCAGCAGCAGCAGCCAGCGAGGTTAGTGGCATACCTTAGCATGCAAGCCATTCAGAGCACGGCTCCAACCTGTGCCCTGCAAGCAAGGCCAGTGGCATGCCCACCAGGCATGCCATCCAGTGCATGGCACCAACCCATGCCTTGCAGCATCAACGCCCAGGCCACTTGCCTTGGCCATGCAGAGCCAATGCCCAGGCCACCTGCCTGGGCCATGCAGCACACCTGCCATGTCCAGCAACAGGCCATGCACGGCAACATGCCCTGCCCACCAGCAGGCCTATGCATGACACCCTACCATGAACATGATCAGACCAGACCAGACTAGCCATGAGCCAGACCAGCCAGCCGTGGGCCATGAACCACTCTAGCCCATCCATGGGCCAACGGATGCAGAGGGCCACCATGGCCCTTAACAAGACTATCTTATTGTTTTCTTTTATTTTTTTTCTAATATTTTCTAGTGGACCATTTGGGGGTTTTCACTTTGTAATCTCTATAAATTGAACCCTTAGTCATTTCTTTTGCATCTTTTGACAATTCCCTTTGTGGACAACTTATTGTTCTTGAGATCATTTTCGGTGCTTAACACTTGGGCTTTTTGGGGTGCAATTCGTGAATTGCTTAAGAGAGAATCACACCTTGCAATTCGTGAACATGTGTGATTCATTCTATCAATATATGAGGTTTCCTTTCATCTTTGTGCAATTCGTGAATCAAAGTTGATTGGTTCATCTTTGTGTTCATTCAAGTTCTTGAGTGTTCGTACTTTCCATTATGTTCATATATTTCATTGTATCCATCCAATCTTCCCATACACCATATTTCGGCCATTATTGTGTTTACCCTAGTCCACTTACCGTATTTAGCCTTTCCTCTATTCTCCATAAACCCTAGCCGAAATCTCCAAGTCCCATAAGGAAATTCCTATCATATAGGATTCCTTAACTTCTTCCAAATCAAATCCCTTGATTTAAGGAATTGCCATTCATCATCAATTCCTTAAATCTCTCATTTCCTACCTTATCTCAAGTCAACCCAAAACCTCCCATAATAGCCAAAACCGAATCCCTTTATTCCCTAAAGAATTCCTACCATTTAGGAATCTTTCCAAACTCATCTCCAAACTGTCCACCCTCACCCCATCATCCAATTTTGCCAACCCTAATCCAAACCCTAAACTCACGCAAGCCCTAATCTCATTACCCCTTTGCGTCTTGCGCTAGCCACCTAATCCTAACCTCACTACACGCTTCAACCCTAGCCCAAACCATTTCGGCGCCATTTTCAAGAACAAGCACTAGCCGAACCACATTGCATTGCATTCATCAAACACTTAGAACACCCCATTGCATCATCATCATCACTTCCATCACTCAAACACTAAACCTTCATCAACCTAGGGACCCTCAATTGCCACGAAAGTTGAAGGCCAAGCAAGTTGGCCAGCTCCACTCGGTCATCACCATCACCAAGGCGAGCTCGTGGACCTTAGTGTTTTGGGCTAGACCGAGGTCCCTAACATTAATTGATGCTTTTATTGAGAGTGCTATCTTGCTTGGTGTTTTGAGAAGTTCTCACTTCTCCTCGAGGTAAACCACGCGTTAACTTGAACTTTGTGAATTGGTTGGGAGAATTCCTCTGGAATCCCATTTATTTTTATTGATTATGAAACGAAGTTTGGGGGTTGAGGTAGAGGACAGAGTAGTGTTACTCGAAGGGATCGACCACCCTTGAAGGTGGGGGACCCAAGGTTGGACTTGTGAAGCCGTGAACAAGCTTCCACAAGCTTTGTGCTGTCCAAGTTACCGAGTAAAAGTCCAGTTGAAAGCTCAGTTTGCAAGACCCAGTTGCAAGTGACAGACCGAATTACAGTTGCAAGCTTTGAACAGCCATGAACCATGATGTGCTAGAAGCTGAGGAACAAGGTGATTCCAACCGAGAATGCCGTGAGGCAGTGGAAGGGCATACTACAAGGGTTACCAAGGAGGCTTTCCAGGTTTTGCGGCGATATTGGATGAAGCTCAACCCAACCAAGTGTGCATTCGGATTGCAATCAAGGAAATTCCTCGGATTTATAGTGTCAGAGAGAGGAATTAAAGCAAATCCTGAGAAATGCAGAGCAACCATAAAGATAAAGTAGCCCACGAATCTGAACGAAGTGTAGAAGCTGGCGGGAAAGATAGCAGCTCTTAACAGGTTTGTACCTCGATCAATAAATAAATGTCTTCATTTCTTTCAGGTGCTTAAAAAAGCACCATATTGGGGTGCCAGGTGCGAAGAGGCGTTTACATAGCTAAAGGAATATTTAGCTAACCCGCCATTGCTCAGCCATACCAAGCAAGGAGAGTCATTGTTGTTGTACCTGGCAGTGACCCCATATATTGTATAAGCAGCATTAGTACGAGAAGAGGGGAAGGAACAGAAGCTGGTGTATTATGTAAGCAAGGCCCTAAGGGGAGCTGAGGCCAGGTATCCAAAGGTTCAGTTAGTCTCCTTCGCCATGGTGGTAGCAGCAAGGTGGTTACGACCTTATTTCCAAGCCCATCCGATAAAGGTAGTTACCTCATCACCTTTACAGAAGGTATTACAGAAGCCATATACCTTGGGATGCCTGGTCAAGTTGTCTATCGAGCTAAGCGAGTATGATATCAATTACGTGCCTAAAAGCACTATTAAAGGGTAGATCCTGGTCGACTTTGTGGCATAATTTTCAAATTTTTGAGAGGAAACCTCTAAATCCCCTGAGAAGAAGCCATGTTGAGTATATGTGGATGGGTCATCCTGTCGAGTAGAAGGAGGAGTTGGTTTATATGTGGTGACAAGCAAAGAAAAAGAGTATGCCATATGATTAAATTTCAAAGTAACAAACAACGAAGCCGAGTACGAAGTAGTGCTCGCTTGTTTAGCAATAACAAGGGTGTTAGGGGGCGAGGAGATTGAAATGAAAGCCGATTCGCAGGTTGTAGTCGGGAAAATCACTGGGGAATATTTGACGAGGGGAATCAAACTCATAAAATATCTCCACCAGATTCAGGAACAATGCAAATGCCTCAAATACTTTCGAATAGAGAAAATACTTCGAGGAGATAATTTCAAGGCTGATCGGTTAGCACGAGTGGCCTCGGCAAAGCAGGAAGAGGCATTGCCGTGGAAGGTTGATCCATGAATGGTAGCTTGTCCGGCGATAGGAGAGGAAAGTTTGCAGATTGGAGAGAATACGCCGGGATGGGTTGATGATATAAGAAAGTATTTGGAGACAGGTGATCTTCCCCCATCCTGAGAATAGGAAAGGAAGTTAAAAAACAGGGCGACCCGGTTTACTATGGTAGATGGGGTGCTTTATAAGAGGGGTTTTTCAAACCCATTATTAAGATGTGTAACATTGGAAGAAGCAGAATACATGTTGAAGGAAATACACGAGGGGATATGCGGGAGTCATTCAGGGGGGACAATCACTCGCCGCAAAGATTGTAAGGGCAGGATATTATTGGCCAAACAAGCTCAAGGATGCAAAGGAGTTCGTAAAAAAATGTGTCCAGTGCCAAATTCATGCACTAATTCCAAGCGCACCTCCAGAGGAGTTGCGATCTATACCTTCACCATGGTCGTTCGCCCAGTGGGGGGGGGGGAGGGGGGTAAACCTAGTAGGTCCTATTCCCCCTAGCGAAGGAGGAACCAAGTTCATCATCGTAGCCATCCACTACTTTACAAAGTAGCAGAGGTTGAGGCAAAGGCAACAATAACAGCCTAAAGTGTGACGAAGTTCTTGTGTAAGGCAGTAGTGTGTAAGTTCGGGATAACTCAGTGTATTATTTCTGATAACAGAATGCAGTTTGATTCTGAACATTAT